>CM024765.1:81199502-81738834 GCA_014218235.1 Colocasia esculenta | reverse complement strand
TTTTAACCTAGTATACTACAATTCAGATATTATTTAAGTTAGTTATCAAACATTTGAGAGAGCTTTTAAAATTTTAAAATCTAAAACATCGGCTACTTCTGCAAAAGCAGAGAGGGTACAGGAGATTTGGGCATTGTCGGATGTGCCCAAAATGCAGTAAATTTTTTGCATCGTCCCCCGCATCCATAACAAATTTTAACTTTTAAAAAATATTAAATAAATAAATCTCGTTGCCTAAACACCCCGCCAACCATCGCCTATATTAAAATCAGCTAAAAAGTGCCTGGAAGCGGCCTCCAAGCCGCTTTTGCAATGCGAAAAGAGAGAGAAGATGTTTTGTCTATCTCTCTCTTTTGGCCGGAAATCTCCTAACACGCAATCTTAAATTGAGCCAAACCATTTGGAAACGTTGCTGTTTTTGTCAGGACTTTTGCAGGTGAAAAGTTGTTTCGCCGCAGTTCCAAACGCAGTCTTAAAGAATAGATGACAAATAAGATTTAAGATTTAAATGTTAAGTGTTATCAAACACCATTTTAATAATTGAAGTACCTTTCATTACATAGTTAATGGAAAGGATTTGGAGTTGGATCTAACTAGAGTGTATGTGTAAGCGCTTTACTTTGGACTGCAATTCTCACAAAAGAAAAAAAAAGGTTTTCTAGATCAGTACCGCGTCAAATCTAATGTGTATTTTGTGTTAGACTTCAACATATCATGTTAATTATTATAGTTTTTAATTCAAAGAAAATCTAGAGGTATGATTCCTCTACTATATATATATATATATAATTGGAAGCCGAACATATTCTCTTCATTGTGCAAACGTCCATTCCAACCTTCCGTACACATAATTAAAACAAATATGATCAATTATTTGAAAAAGCCTAACGTTTTTAACGTAAATAGAGGTCACAAAACGCAATGAGTTTTGAGATATGCATAGCAGGAGAGCAAGAATGCATTTTCGCTCTTTACAATCCTCTCTCTCTCTCTCTCTCTCTATATATATATATATATATATAATATAATATCTATTTTGATCTAATTATCTCACATGTCTATATATCAAGCAAGGTTGGTCGCATCACACAGATTGACTGTATCGTATTTTCTGTAATATTATGATATAATACAGTATAATATAGTATCATATCATACCATTAAAATACAGTGAGAAAAAATATTATCGATAGAATCTCAGATTTGTCACTTTTTTCAGTCAATTTTTACTGATGTTCATAACCAATCCATGGCCTTTGAAGATCCACTTACTAAAAAAGATTTAACCTATTTTTTTGTACAAATACAAACATTTATTGACAAGTACCTTGATATATTATTGTAGATCTTGGTAATTGGAACTTGCATGTACAAATTAGCATCGCCATACTAATATCTAGAGACATAATAATCACCATATCTTTGATGTTGTACATATAGATTTTGTAATATATGTCTTGAAAAGAAACATGTGATAAATCCTATCACATGTTGGTACCATTTTCGGTCACACATATCTCAACAGAACGTCATTAAATTTCGGTAATAAGATTGAATTAAATTTGAAATCACTATAATTATCAGAAAATTATGTTGATTATAAAAAATATGAATCTCAAGAATTTTTGAGACATGGATATCGATATTAACTCTATTTATTAAATTTTAAGGTAATTTTTACTTACCAAAATTTTATTTTAAGAAATTAAATTAAAATTACCATAAAATATATCACCTTCCAGTTATCTTGTATTTGAAATTTCATCTTAAATGAATATTATTTAGGTATTAAATTGGAGGATCAAATAAATTTAGAGGATTTAAAAATCTATTTAACTAATCCCATTTTAAAAGTATCGAGCCGACCGTGCCTACGACTTGGGAGAGTATAGATACGGTGCGGTCCAACCAACTATGATATCAAGAAGAAGATGCCGTTCGTTTTACATTATATTGTAATATCTAACTTCGTGTCATCTAATTTAATTTAGGTGATTAATTTTATTTTTTTTAAGTTCCCGGTTGAAAAAATTACTTTATTATTTAGAATGTTTTGTAATATTTTACAGAGAATAAACAACTCTTGGTTGGCAACTGACAAGCTGTATAGCAAGTGCGTAAACGAGGTTTTGTATTGCTGCAGAGTACTTTGTATCGAAATAAATGTGCAATTTTAGACGAGCCGCTTAATCACTTTTTCGGTTAAATCCTCGCCAACATCTTATGACGTCTACAAGTTTCCAAAGTGCGTACTGCTTTTCCTTATTTCTACCGGATGAATATTCTACCCTACATATATATCACAAGATATTTCAATATTTTTGTACTAAAATACATACTTATTCTATTATGAAATGTTGCAAATGCAAGCATTTATGAAGACGTACATTAATACTTAATGGATAGATGAATTATCAGATATTTTTTTTGGTAATTAGAAGAGGCTGGTTAGAGTAGTCAGATTTATGTTGAATATCTCAGAAGATACAAATATCAAAGTATTGGCATGCACAAAATATGAGATCAGATTAAACAATTGGTATTAATTAAATGATCACTACATCTTAATAAATTAATTCTCCTCTCTCTCTCTCTCTCCATATATATATATATATATATATAAGGGCATGGCGATACGTTAATCTTCCCTATTGAAACTTAATTACACAAGAAGTTGGTAGATGAAATGATAGTGCATGCCATCCATCTCCATCACTTTTTTATTTGAAATTAAGGTGTTTCTGTATTCAAACTAATGGAAACAAAGAGTACAAAAGATAGATGCAGATTGCAAACAAGGGAGTTTGAGCTCGAACTTGCCGGAGACAATGCCGATTTGAGGGGATAGAGCCACATGGTTTAGCCTCCAAGCATGCATACACTGGCCCACTTTAATAGTGACTACAAGATAATGCTACTAAATATGTGTAGTATTTATCTGTATACAAGCAGACATTTAAGGGTCTGTTTGTTTGGACTGAAAATCTGGGTTAGGAAATGATTTTCAGGAAAATTTAATTTTTTATATCATTTGGTACCACTGAAAACCAAAATATGGAAAACCAAATCATAGAAAATCCAGATTTTGGCATCCGCGGGAAAATCGCGGATGCCATTTTCCAAACTGCTGACGCTGCAGTTTGTGTAGGTAGGTTGTACAGTAACAAAGTTAGGCACTATTCATCTAAATTGTATTTTTATTTTTTTTTTCACTTATTTAAATAATATTTCTCAAATTTAATTATTTCTCAATAGTTAATTTATTTTTTACTTTTTTATTAAAATATATTTAGAATATTATTCATTCAAATTATATTTTTATTTTATTTCTCCAACTTTAAATTATCTTTGTCAAAATTATTTATTTTTCATTAGTTATTTTATTTTATTTTATTTTTTAAAAATATTAAAAATAAAATAAAATAAAATAAAAAATGATGAATAGTGTTAGTACACAATGAATATATGACTCTCTCTCATTTGAGTAGATCATAAGATCTCATATCCCTCCATACAACTTTATATTTTCCTAACAACCAAATAGACAATTACGTTTTCATTTTCACGGAAAAGTTATTCCGTGGAAAACTATTTTCCTGTGAAACTGTTTTACATACAACTAAATGGACCCTTAGCTTTGATACATGTTGCATGTATATTAAGAAGCTTTGTTTTATTGCTTGTTTTTTTTATCATGCTTTGCAGCCAAAGTGCAATGGATTATGGACTATTCGAATCCCACCAATACCATGGGCATAGAAACATAGTAGCTAGCATCAACAAGTTGAACAATTTGACGAGTTCTTGCCAGAGCGAAAAAATCACCGATTGGTATCCCAGACAGCAATATTCTATGCATGGACCCTCAAATGGCTGGCCGCACGCAAGGCTTGAGGTTTTACCTACTTAGATATATAGATAATCTTGAAGCTTTGCGATCAATTGCAGAGCATGCCAATAAGAAAATTATGTTTATGTCTGGAGCAAAATTACAATATGAGGCATCTGACAATCAGAAGATGTGCGCTGTTCTTGATGTCCGGGCCTTCGTCCTCAAAATGTTCTTCACCGTTCTTATTCTTGGGATCAGTCGTCTACGGAGTTTTAGGAGCATTTTCTTCAGTATCAAGATTTTCTATTATCTGTCTTATGTTTTCCTTCCCTTTCATGGTTTTCTTGTTTGGTTTTGCCAATCGGTTTGTACTGGCTTTTGCCCCCTTTATATTTTCATTATAATAAAATGCCCTAATTTAGGCCTTTAAATATATATATATATAATTCATTTTTTACTTTTTCCCCCTTTATTTTCTTCCCTAAAAGTTTTATAAATAATTATTGTGATATGGTCAACCTGACTTGGCTCACAAATCTTTAGCGGAGACGGTCATAATGAGCCCGAGCCTGAACCTCAATCGTTGGAAGAGAACAATCTATATATACTCCACTCTTGGTCGTTTTATTGACCTGCAAGATAGTCGCTCTGGGATGTGCATCTCAAGAATGACTCTCCAACGATCAAGTCAATAAGGGGAAGAGTTTGTCCCAAGAAGGGAGTTAGGATGTAACGTCCCGACGCGGAATATCGGAGCGGAATTACAGTTATTAAATAGTACAGAGCGAGAAATAAATAACAAACCATTGCACAATTGGATAACACCAAATAAACTCCAATTTCATTAATAATCCAACAACCTCCATTACATTCACTAATAACTCATCATCTTCACAAACTAACTAATGCATCAACGTATCAGAGCCAAAACTAGGGCCCGGAGCACTTTATTGAAATCAAACTATTACATAATGACTATCTGACTCACTAACTCCTAACTATACTAACAGACTACTACTAGACAGCACTGGTTGCAGAAGGGTCACTCTTGAGTCTCCTCATCGATCCCATCCTCGTGCGTGTGGTCATGATCCGACTCACCTGAAACACATTAAATATATACGCAGGATGAGCGAATAACGCCCAGTAGGACTTAGTATCTCATGAACACAAGCATACTTTAAATGGTTAACGTCTTAAAGGCAGGTTAACTAGAGAGTAAAGTCATGTAGAGCATGTTACGATAACGAGAGAACAATTGCAACTGGCATAGGGAAAATAGTACAATGAGAACGATAATAGAATGACCATGTAACGATATAACATACACCACAAAAAATGCGAAATTTCCGACGGACTGAATCCGTCGGAAATCCGACGGTATTCCGTCGGAAATGAGCCCTTCCGACCGATTTCCGTCTAAAGCCCATCGGAAACGATCCGTCGGAAACAATTGGTCAGAAATTTCCGACGGATAACATATCCGTCGGAATTCGGTCGGCAACTCCGACGGATATATCGGTCGGAAAAATGGTCGGTATTTACCGACGGTTTATCCATCGGCAAATACGTCGGTATACCGGTCCGTAAATGCTGACACATTTTCGGTCGGAAACCATCTGTTAGCATATTCCGACGGAATTACCGACGGATATTTCGGTCGGTAATTCCGACGGATAATGAACCGTCGGTAAATCCGTCGGAAATTAAACCATATATTTTTTTTAAATTAGGAAATAAAAATGGTTTGTGAACCCTGCTACAATGTCAAACCTGCTACAATATTCATAAATTTAACAAATACTCACAATCAACATAATATCATAACATACAATAATATAAAATCATACAGAATAATGAATACAAATATCAAGATAAATCTGCTGGATCGTCTGCTGTCCCTGCCTCGTCATCGTCTGGAGCTGGATCCTATATTAAAACAAATTAAAATGAGAAACATTAATAATAAATAAAAGACATACATTATTTTCAATAGTGAAATTTAAAACTTGTGATACAATAGTATTTTTAGATCCGTTATATGACGTTGGGTGTTTTTAGATCGGTCGTTTGAATGGCCAAGCCAATCCGGAGATCCAAATTGGATTCCGTCAGTTTCTACACGTCGCTTTACCCACCCGGTCATGTCGGAGAAAACGGCACGTCGATCCGATCCCTATTTGGGATTTTGGACACCCGGGTTGTGTGTGTTAAGGCTTTTATATGAAGTTGGGTGTTTTTAGATCGGTTGTTTGAATGGCCAGACCAATCCGGAGATCCAAATTGGATTCCGTCAGTTTCTACACGTCGCTTTAACCCACCCGGTCGTGTCGGAGAAAACGGCACGTCGATCCGATCCCTATTTGGGATTTTGGACCCCCGGGTTGTGTGTGTTAAGGCTTTTATATGAAGTTAGGTGTTTTTAGATCGGTCGTTTGAATGGCCAGGCCAATCCGGAGATCTAAATTCGATTCCGTCAGTTTCTACACGTCACTTTAACCCACCGGTCGTGTAGGAGAAAACGGCACGTCGATCCGATCCCTAGTTGGGATTTTGGACACCCGGGTTGTGTGTTAAGGCTTTTATATGAAGTTGGGTGTTTTTAGATCGGTCGTTTGAATGGCCAGGCCAATCCGGAGATCCAAATTGGATTCTGTCAGTTTCTACACGTCGCTTTAACCCACCCGGTCGTGTCGGAGAAAACGGTACGTCGATCCGATCCCTATTTGCGATTTTGGACCCCCGGGTTGTGTGTGTTAAGGCTTTTATATGAAGTTGGGTGTTTTTAGATCGGTCGTTTGAATGGTCAGGCCAATCCGGAGATCCAAATTGGATTCCGTCAGTTTCTACACGTCGCTTTAACCCACCCGGTCGTGTTGGAGAAAACGGCACGTCGATCCGATCCCTAGTTGGGATTTTGGACACCCGGTTGTGTGTGTTAAGGCTTTTATATGAAGTTTGGTGTTTTTAGATCGGTCGTTTGAATGGCCAGGCCAATCCAGAGATCCAAATTGGATTCCGTCAGTTTCTACACGTCGCTTTAACCCACCCGGTCATGTCGGAGAAAACGGCACGTCGATCCGATCCCTATTTGGGATTTTGGATCCCCGAGTTGTGTGTGTTAAGGCTTTTATATGAAGTTGGGTGTTTTTAGATCGGTCGTTTGAATGGCCAGGCCAATCCGGAGATCCAAATTGGATTCCGTCAGTTTCTACACGTCTCTTTAACCCACCCGGTCGTGTCGGAGAAAACGGCACGTCGATCCAATCCCTATTTGAGATTTTGGGCCCCCGAGTTGTGTGTGTTAAGGCTTTTATATGAAGTTGGGTGTTTTTTAGATCGTTCGTTTGAATGGCCAGGCCAATCCGGAGATCCCATTGGATTCCTTCAGTTTCTACACGCTCGCTTTACCCCCCGTCGTGTCGGAGAAAACGGCACGTCGATCCTCCCTATTTGGGATTTTGGACCCCCGGTTGTGTGTGTTAAGGCTTTTATGAATTGGGTGTTTTTAGATCGTCGTTTGAATGGCCAGGCCAATCCGAGATCCAAATTGGATTCCGTCAGTTTCTACACATCGCTTTAACCACCCGGTCCGTGGTCGAGAAAACGACACGTCGATCCGTCCCTATTTGGGATTTTGGACCCCCGGTTTGTGTGTGTTAAGGCTTTTTAGAATAGTTGGGTGTTTTTAGATCGGTCGTTTGAATGGCCATGCCAATCCGGAGATCCAAATTGGATTCCGTCAGTTCTACACGTCACTTTAAACCCCACCAGTCATGTCGGAGAAAACGGCACGTCGATCCGATCCCAGTTGGATTTTGCCGACCCAGGGTTGTGTGTGTTAAGGCTTTTATTATGAAGTTTGTTGTTTTTTAGATCGGTAGTAGTTGAATGGCTAGGCCAATCCGGAGACCAAATTGGATTCCGTCAGTTTCTACACGGCTTTAAAAACCCACCCGGTCGTGTCGGAGAGAACGCACGCCGATCCGATCCCTATTTTCGGATTTGGACCCCCGGTTGTGTGTTTTAACCTTTATATATACTTGCCTGTTTTTACATCCGTCAATTGAATGCCCAACCCAATCCTAAGTATATGAAATTAATACTAATACTGACCTGAGCTGCTGGCTGTGTGGGCTACTCCCTGCATTATTGAGAGGAACTGTGAAGCCATATCGTTGAACTGCGTCTGTAGCTGTGCCCGCTGCGTTCTCTATCTCTACCCGCTGCGCCTGCAGCTCTACCCGCTGCGTCTGTAGCTCCCGCTGGGTCTGTAGCTCCTTTGTACGTAGCTCCTCCCGAATGATGCCTCTAATTCCTCTACACCACTGACGGGCGGCGCAGAAGATGAACTCGCGTGTGCCGGGGAGCGATCGAACTGGCATATGATGCAACACTGTTGAGTATCCAGGCTGTCCCCCAAGCCTACCCTCGGCCCTTCCTCGTCTCGCCCGCTGCCTCGACCCAAGCCTCTGCATCCAAGTCTGGCTGAGGAGTGCCCTCTGCATACGCTCTGTCATCGTCCTGTCGTACCTCTCCTGCAAAATAAATTAAAATAAATATTAAAATAAATTAATTTAATATCATAATTGAATTCAAAATTTATAGGTTGACTTACAACGATCGTGCGGCACTCTCGCTAACATATCAGCCGTCCCCTTCCGCTTATGAGTCCGATCAAATAACTCGCGAAAGGTAGGGCACGCTCGAGACTCGTGATGCTTATAATTCAACGACGGAGTAGTTTGTTTGACAATAATAATCAATGTACTAAACAATTGAACAATATTATGCTTACCAATTTTTGACTGTGGGTCGCATAAGAATGGACCCACTAGTAGCACATTCTTCTCCGATGAGTTTGATCTGTTGCGTATGGCCGCCTGTGACCGCTACTGCCATGGTCCAGCAGCCCATCGCTCACAAAGGACTGCCAAATAATCCTTCCTCAGCCAAGAAGGGCCGTCATCAGCCAAGCCCTAGGATCCCTATTGCCTGTGCTCTTTTGCGCCTGTCCCGGGCCTCCCACATCGACTTTCTTAAATTAGTCTTGGCAGTAGACTCCCAACGGCTCGACTCGAGGGAGATCTCGGGTCTCGTGAATGTGAACCTCCGCTGTAAAGAAATTGAAATTACTCAGCTTTCTGCACGAACATGTATAGTAATTAAATAATGACAGACTAGTTACTAAGATTTAAAATACCGTGAACATGTCAAATAATTGATCCCCGGACGGACACTGGGAACTCTCTCCATGTGTCCATTGGTCCTGGAATATGTGCATGGCCAGCGTGCGTATATGACGGAAAGCAGAAATCGGGATCTATCTTCCCCCTGCAATTGCACATTAATTTTTACGAATGGTATAACTCAATAACAAATAAAGTAAAATTTGAACTGATCAACTTTACCCGCAGATCCAGCATGGATGCCGTCCCGGTAGCTGAGGCCCCCCTCATCCGCTGCTGCATGCGGACCCTGGACCTCTGTTGAAGACAATTAAGCACACTATTGTTCGATAACTTGCAAGACAACAAACATACTAATGTATGGAAGCTGACACGTACCTGGTGGTGAGGAAGAAGGGAAAGGTGGCCACTTGCTCCCGTGCTCGGCGGGAGGCGGTCGCTGAAATTTTTTACACATTAGAAAATATAAATTTAACTTGAACAACAATATATACGTATACCTGCCGCATGGACACCGGCGTGGACGGGGAGGCAGACGTCGACGGGGAGGCAGACCCTGCAAAGACCCTGCAAATGATCCTGTACGTTAGATCTGTCGTGAATTTATTATGAACAATAATATATAGAGTATTGTGTTTACATATACATATACCTGTCGGGACGGGTCCCGGACCCTCTGCCAACGGACGTAGAAACGTGCGACTCCGTCCTCCACTACCATACTCTCTTGAGATAAATAAACATACATCCAAATTGTCATCAGCAATAAATTTAAAGTAGCAATTTAATATGAAAATATATTAGCAATAACACGAAGTTCTTACAAAATAAGGTATATTTCGTAATTCAACATCAGATGCTTCCGACATGTTTAATTCAGCATCATCTTCTCATCATCTTGGAATTCATCCTCCTCAATGCGGGGACTCTTCATCCACATCAGACTCCCACCTCTCGCTCAAGGGCATTTGGGTCAACTTCTTCCTTTCGTTATCCTTATGTAACAAATTGTTTCATTTATATCATGAATATTGAACTGCGTAGAAGCTGCCAACTCTCGTTTGTTTCGTGCCACTCCTTCCGATTGGAAATAATGTCATTAACAACCGTCGAGCTCTCATCACGGCGGCAGAAGCTCATACTCAGGGAATAACCTTGATTTCACTCTACATGCAGCCCACCAATCTCTTATTTCAGGATGAATAATTTAATAATAAACTTGTTGCACTTTGCCGCCAGTAAGGCATGGCTCGTATGTACTCAACTTTGGACTTATGCTTGACATCGACAATTCCATATGTTGTGTCATGACGAATAGATGTCGGATCAAACCCATGACACTTGAGAGAACTATAATGTTGTCTTGTCCCAAAAATTGCAGTTCAATGACTTCTTCGAGAATGCCATAATAGTCAATTTCATTTTCATTGTAGGCACTTCCTTTACACATACGCCGCTGTTCATCGTAGACTTATTGCGTCCATAATCTCTCGTGTGGAAATCTGTATCCATTCACATGTAACTTGGGTAGACACGTACAATCTTCGAGGGTCCATAACTGATCTCTTGTACTCTTAAAATCGTAATAAAACCTTGATCAACCTATTAGCAAAAAATAGACAGCCTTACAACAACTAATTATGCATACGAACGTAACATATATGATTCAAAATATTTAGACACATACTCGAGATCTTAACCAACTCGGAAAGACTCTCCCCGTTCCTTTTCACCTGCACGTCCGTCAGACTTGGATTTCGTTGTAGTATAAACGAGTCAAACTCTCTGCAATTTAAATGTCACACAACCGTTCAGTTTACCAGCATTACATGAAATGATGTATATCATAAGTGAGCACAACTTACTCAGTAGGGCTCTAGTTCTGCGCAATTCATGAAGATGTAGATCTCCGCAGCTACCAACTCTCTGTCTTCAAGTGGGCGAGTAGAAGAATATCCGAACGCCCGTCCGGGACACTTGAATATAGAGAGTTGGTCCGACACATGGATTCTCCACCCTCATCATTACGTGGAGGTTGAGTGCGTCGGGTTTGTATTTCCGTGTCAAGTACATCGAACAGAAGTTCGATATCTCCTCAATGAGTTATGCCTGGGTAATGGAACCCTCAACTTGTGCTTGTTGCGGACTTTCATCTAAGATCGTGCATGCACCTACGATAATATATTCGAATGAATACATATGAAATATAAAAATTCGCCGTAATGTGAATAACTACGATATAGAAATATACCTCTCAAACGGATACATCCATCGAAATTGTACTGGTCCTCTGACCCTAGCCTCATACGGCAAATGGATGATCAGGTGCTCCATTGAATCAAAGAATGCTGGAGGAAATATCTTCTCTAATGTGCAGACTGTCTGTTATTAATTTTGCTCCATATTTTGCAAGTCAAGAAGTCTGAGTTCTGATGCTGTTTAAATTTGGAAGAAATGACTCAGCTCAGTCATTGCTACCCATATTTGCTTTGGCAACAACTCACGAAAAGCAAGTGGGATCAGTCTTTGCATGAAACATGGCAATCATGACTCTTCATTCCGTATATTTTCCCTCATTGATATTTACAACCACGGCAATATTCGAGACATATCCATCTGGAAATCTCAATTGCTTCAACCCATTGCACACTCCTTAATCTGTCTGGCTCCAAGCACATATGCAGCTTTAGGTTGCACCACTTTCCCTTGAACATGCTGCAGCTCTAGTTCTGGGCGTCTGCAAAGTACTTTCAAATCCGAACGTGCCTTGACGTTGTCCTTCGTTTTACCTTTGATGTCCATAACTGTGTTGAAACACATTATCAAAAACATTCTTCTCTATATGCATGACGTCAAGGTTATGTCGTATCAAAGTGTTGACCAATAAGTAATTCCCAAAGATGCTTTGCTTCACCCAATTGTGATCCTTTCCGAAGCCAGAGATTTGTCGAGTACTACCAGCCAGTTGTTGTTACGTCGGTAAGTTCTGGACCCCGCCTCGCCATGTTTCCACCAGACACCCGTTCCACATCTACCTCCTCCATCACAATTGTATTTTTCATAAAAGAATCCTTTTGCTTTCGGAAAGGATGGTCACTGGGTAGAAACCTCCGATGACAATCGAACCAACAAGATTTTCCCCCGATTTCAACACAAATGATTTAGAATCCTCCATGCAATAAGGACATGCCAATCTCCCATGTGTGCTCCAACCAGATAACATGCCGTACGCAAGAAAGTCACTTATTGTCCACATTAATGCAACCTTCAAATTGAAATTCTTTTTCTGGATGCATCATAACAGAGAACCCCATCTGACCATAACAATTTCAGCTCATCAATCAACGGTCTAAGATATGTCTATATTTTTTCCTGGAGATTTTGGACCCGGAATGAGCAATGAAGGAACAGATTCTCACGCTTCATGCACATGCCTGGCGGAAGGTTATACAGTGTTAAGATACTGGCCAACATGAGTAGATGCCACCGAGCCTCCGAATGGATTGAAACCGTCTGTGCATAAACCCAGCCGCACGTTGCGTGGATCCCTTGCGAAGTAAGAATGAGTACGACTAAAATGAGCCCAAGCTTCACCATCGGCAGGATGACTCATTTCACCTTCGTCACGACGGACTCTTTCTGCATGCCAAGTCATATGTCCATCGGTCTTCGGGTACATGAACAACCGCTGCAATCTGGGTGTGATCGAAAATACGCAATGACTTATACGGACCATCCTTCTGCTTTGACTTGTCTCCTCTCTTGGGCTTGATCTATCATGATTACAAATACAGCATGATGTTTACTGCATCATCTTGTAGTACAGCATACAATGATTCGGACATGCATCAATTTTCATAAAACCAAGCCCCAGATCATTCACCATCTTCTTCGCACGGTAAAAGTCAGCAGGTAACCTCTCTGATTGAGGAAGCATACTCTTGACGAGTAAGAGAAGCCGGTCAAAACAACTCTCGCTTATATGAAATTTAGATTTCAAATCAGTAGCTGCGACACTGCAAACAACCGTGTATGCTTCTCACAACCATCCCATAATGGCTCATCAGCATCTCGAAGTAACTGATAAAATACTGAGCTATATCATTCGGCACTTCTTCATTTGTTTCATCTTCATGCATATTGAACTCTGGACCAGCAGCATCGACAACCATGTCTACGTACGTACTTGTGGACGCAAAGCAATGAGCCTGTGTAGACGACTGAATAACATGCTCACCATGACACGACCATATCTCATAATGGGCAACAAATCCTCTCGTATACAAATGATGCTGCACATCCCATGTCGATATCCACTTATGTTCTTACAAGCCGAACACGGACATCGGATGTTACCCATGGATCGACTGCTACTGAGGAATTACCAATGCAAACTGAATAAAACTGTCAACTCCGTCTTTAAACTCCTCGGTGACAACTCCATTCACCATTCCACGGTACATCCATGACCGATTCTCATAAGACATTTTTCCTACACAGATTAATGTCATGTCACAAGTTAAAATCCAACAGACCCTCACAGCGTTCGAGTAAGTCAAATGAATAGGTAGGATATATATTAAGATTATCACTTTTACCCATCTGTGAATATTTGATCGCACTCAGATGACCATTTACTATGTGTTTGTATTATTTCTGAAAATTTCGGCAGCATCTCCTCACACCTCTCTGATATACCAAAAATTTTATTGATTTAGTTATTTTCTTAAACACTTACTAATAAGTGGTTAGAAAATATTCTAAATCAATAAAGGTATATCAGAGAGGAGTGAGTAGACGCACCCGAAATTTTCAACAATAATACAATCACATAATAAATGACCACCAACTACTCCGATCAAACATTCACAGACTGTCCAAACGGACAATTCAAGACTTTGAGTTAGATATACACGTTCTCATTATTGAAAATAAGACTCGTGCACATCAATCTCAAAGTCTTGAACGGGAATGTTCATTGACACTGCTTAACACGCTCTCGTGATGTGTGTGCAGTGAAAAATTACTATACATGCATAGATCAAATTTCAAACGCACATGAATATGAAATGAATATGAAATCAAAATCATGCATGAACAAGTCACAATTGTAAACATAATTCAAACATTTGAACATGAATTGCATTAAAGTAGAAATACAATATTAATCACTAATATTTTAAAGAAGATTGTTATGAATAACCTCACTGCCATAGATCTAGAGGTTCTATCTTCAATTAGCAAAGCAAAGCAAACTATAAAGAAGCCATGGATTTTAGCTCAGAATTAATTAGCATCATAACTAATCTTTCAACAATGAAATTGAATCTTAAATGACAGTACTACCCTATTAGTGAAAGCCTTTATAGAACAACTATAGTATCATTACAGGGTGAATACTGAGTCTGTTCAGTCTGATTCACCCCTATTTTAAGGGAACCGACCACCCGAACCTTTATATAGTAAATGAAACGAAACGAACGAACCGAATTCGTTCAGTTCAATGGCGCTCGACATTGCGCACGTCTGTCCCCATCACTGTGATCTCTAAAATTTAATAGATGCGAATTGGAGTGTATCAATATGATCGATTAGTGTGTGTCATCTAAAATCCTCAAGGAAATGGGATTCTATCATAGTTGACTCGTCCCTCCACCCTTTAGATGAATTGTAACGCCTCTTTATATCATACGATTATACCAATCTATGTCGATATAAAGTGTGTCATCACAATAGGACATGTACCCAACATTACAAAGTGGGTAGAGATGTACACAAATAACAAGGAAGGTACAGTAGAAATAAATAATTCTTATTCCATCACCACACACACATCCACAGTCTATATAGCAACAAAGTAAAATATATCAAAGTCCACAAATAACCAAGTTCAGAGTCCATAATACATCAATTCTCACGTACTAAGTAAAAAGTAAAAGTACAAACTTATAGCAATAGCTCTCTAAGCCGCAAGCTACTCCTCAATCGCTCGATGTCACTCCTCGCTATCTCCTCAATCTCTAAAGCTTTTGTCTCACCTCTATGAGTAAGCATAGAGTCTATGTAATAGACCAACAAGCAACCTATTGGCCATATCCATACACTTACCACATACACTCTACATAAGTGCAACCCATCAAGTAAGCTATTACATGTTTCACATGGCAATAGCAAGTATTATGTAAACATGTTTTAACATACTAACTAAACATGGATGTCCTATAGCACAAAATGGTTGACATAACTTACTATTATGACATACTTCAACATACATAATCATATAATTACCTTTCACTAATGCACCAAAATTTAATCATATAAAAGTGTCTGTTGTGTCTGTGCACCTCAATTTAAATCAGAAAAGACCCCTTACCTAATCAGACAATACAGGGGGAGGGGGGTCTCCTGTTGGGGAGGGGGAGGCAGGGGTGGGGAAGGAGGGGGTGCTGGGACGGCCAGAGGGGGAGGTGGGGACTACAGGGGTAGGTGGGAGGCAGGGGTGGGGAAGGGAGGGGTGCTGGACGGCCGGTAGGGGGAGTGGGGGGGGGGTGCCTACAAAGAAAGGGGGAGGGGGGGGTCTCCTGTTTTTTGGGGAGGGTGGAGCATTGGGTGGGGACGTGAGGTGGGGGAGGGCTAGGACGAATAAAGGACTGCCGGAGGGACGGGGGGCCTACAGGGGGAGGGGGGGGTCTTGGGGGGGAGGGGGATTGCGCGAGAGCGGTGTGGGGGGGTGGGAGGGGGGGTGGGGGGGGGGGGGGGACCTTGGGGGGTAGGGTAGGGGGAAGGGGGGGACTCGGGGGGAAAAAGGGAAAAAGGGCACTCTGGAATGGGGGAATGTGGGGGGAAGAGGGGGGGCTGGGACACAAAAAAAATAGACAAGCCGTGAGGGGGAGGGGGGGTCACAGGGTGGGAAAGGGAGGGTGGGCTGGGACGGCTTTGGAGGTTGTGAGTGGTGGACCTTTTGGTGGGGGATGGTGTTGCAAGGGTGGTAAAGATGATGACCAAACTGTCCCCATAATAAATACTTTTCCATTTATTTATATATTAATTTTGATGATTAACAAAATAACACTAATGGATTACTTGAGCCTTGAGAACAGAAATAAAAGAAAAATGAAAGTTCAAGACAATCTGGTAAGTCTCATCACTTCTATCCAAGTCTTTGTATCGACTCTCTTTGATAAGCAGAACGATTTCCTCTTTGACCGGGAAACTCAAAACAAATCGATATCGCCGACTCTCTGTCGTAACGATTTCTTTAGAACTCGCAACGACTCTCTGTCGTAACGATTTCTTTAGACCTCGTAACGATTTCTTTAGACCTCGTAACGATTTCTTTAGAACTCGCAACGACTCTCTGTCGTAACGATTTCTTTAGAACCTCGCAACGACTCTCTGTCGTAACGATTTCTTTAGACTCGCAACGACTCTCTAGCCGTAACGATTTCTTTAGAATTCGCACGACCCTATAGTCATAACGATTTCTTTAGACTTCATAACGATTTCCTTACAACTTGATAGTCCTAACGATTTCTTGTAACGATTTCCTTACACCACTTGATAGTCATAACGATTTCGTGTAACGATTTCCTTACAACTTGAAACATAACGATTTCGTGTACGATTTCCTTACAACTTGATAGTCATAACGATTTCGTGTAACGATTTCCTTACAACTTGTAATCATACATAACGATTTCGTGTAACGATTTCCTTACAACTCGATAGTCATAACGATTTCTTGTAACGATTTGTTTCTTCAGAACTCGCAACGACCTGCTTGTTGTAACGACTTCATAAGTTATCACATCGATTTCCTTACAGTTCATAACGACTTGCTATAATTCATAACGATTTCATAAGTTATGAAGTCAGCAAGATTCTTTTATCGAATTTCTTGATGCATCAGTATAATGCCTTTTTAATAGCGTTGAAAAGTCAAAGTCATATCTTGTCCGTTGACTGCTATGCATTTGCTCTCTGATCGTATCTCCCATGCATGCAGACAATATCTTCCATTTCTATGCTACTCTGTCTACGTACTTTTTTAGACAGAAAGGAGCCTTGCTATATACTGCAATATCTGTTCCATCTCACTAACAATAGACAGCAGTCTTAGCTGTCTTCTATTTATTGATGATATGCTTACAGATATCTGACAAGACTCATCTGGACAACGTTGGACACAAGATACAAAGTTCTATGACATCTCTTTGGCGTGTACACAAGGATAAAAGACTGACGATCAGAAGCTTCCTTTGTGACCAGTCTAACGTACACAAGGATAAGAGACAACGGACACTTCAACGTTCGAATTTGAATCAGCAGTTTAAATAGAAGACTCAAGACGGAAAAGAAAACATTGGGAAAAAAAACGTTTGATTTTAGAAGAAGAAAGAAATCCATCTCTTCGAGTCCTCAGAAGATTGAAACAAGAGCGAAGCTTCCACTCCAACCTTGTTCTTAGCTCTTAGCTCTCTGTGATCAAAAATAGTTTTTATTTGTGAGAGCCTGTGTAGTCCTTGGAGAGAAAAACCTTGTTAAATCTCTTTCTCTCTCGGGGCTTAGGAGCTTCAGTGTGTAGCTGGTCAAGCTAGAGTCTGAAGCCTGTTTCCACACCCTTTTCTTATTAGATTGTGTTCCCTTCTGGACGAAGGAAGACCTGGTGGTATCCAGGGTGGTTGTTGTTCCCTTCAGGCTGAAGGAAGACCAGTTGAGGCTGGGTGTAAGGATCCTTAAGGGGGATTGTACCCTTGGTAGTAAAATCCTGAGGTATTGCTCAGGGACTGGACGTAGGTCTCCTGTGGAGAGGAGTTCCGAACCAGGATAAAAATCCTTGTGTCTTGTGGATGTGTTTTTGTGTGATTGTTGTCTTGTTTGCTCTAACTCTAACCTTGTTATTAAGTTGTGCAATCCTTTAAGTAAACAGGTTTTAATCAGAGATCGAAGTTTTAATAACCCATTCCCCCCCCCTCTGGGCTAGCTAGCTGGGCAACAAGTGGTATCAGAGCTCGTCTCTTCGACAAAGAAGAAGATCCAACGATCTGAAGAGCAAAGATCAATGGCAGCCCAAAGCAACTTCGAAGGTCAGTCAGTCAACAGGCCTCCCTTGTTCGATGGAGAAGATTACACATACTGGAAGACTAGAATGGAATATTTTCTACAAGGTCATGATTACACAATCTGGTCCATTGTAGAAGAAGGCGATCTTTGGGTCACAAATGCTAAGGCTCAGTGGACAGATGATGATAGGAAAAGAATATCCTTAAACTGCAAAGCCAAGAGCATATTATGCTGTGCCCTAAGCAAGAAAGTTCAATAGAGTCTCAGCCTGCAAATCCGCAATGGAGATGTGGGAAAAGCTCAGAATTACCTATGAAGGGACAGACAAGGTAAAGGAGACAAGAATAGATATTCTAGTAGCTCAATATGAAAGATTTCAGATGCAGACAGTGAATCAATAACTCAGATGTTCAGCAGATTCACAGACATCACAAATGGATTAGCTGGTTTGGGAAAGGTTTATGATGTACCAGATATGGTTAGAAAAGTCCTCAGATCTTTACCATCTTCATGGACTCCGAAGGTAACAGCCATTGAAGAAGCCAATGATTTAAAATAATGTCATTGGAAAAGCTAATAGGATCTCTCATGGCTCACGAGATAAACATGGAGAGATTAGGAGAATCCTCCAGCAGAAGGAAACAATCAAATGCTCTCAAAGCAAGTGAAGATAATTCAGAAGAATCCTTGGATAATAGTGAAAGTAGTAAAGACAGTGATGATGAAGAAGCGATGCTGTCTCGAAGACTTCAAAGGATTCTAGCAAAGAAAAAGAAATATCAGTCTGGAAGAAATTTTTTTAAGAAAACAAAGACTTTAGAAAACCAGAAGTAAAGGATCAAAAGAAAGGAGAAGTGATCTGTTATGAATGCAAGAAGCCTGGACACATCAAGGCAGATTGTCCCATGATCAAAAAGAGTGATCACAAGAAGAAGGACAACTTCAGAAGATTTAAGAAGTACAAAAAGAAAGCAATGGCAGCTGCTTGGGAGAACAGCAGTGACTCAGACAGTGAGTCAAGCTCGAGCAGTGAAGGTGAAGAAGCCAACTTGGCTCTCATGGCCAACACCGAAGACAAGGTAACTTCTGACTCTTCTTTTGATTCATGCAATGATTCAGATTCTGATAATTTGGAAAATGCTTTTAATGAACTTTATGAAAATACAAAGAAGTATGCAAATTACTTAAAACTAGTAAGAAAAATATAATCTGTTTAGAAAATACAAACTCAGACCTAAGAACAGAAAATGAAGAACTTGAAAAACAATTACTGAACATAAAAGAAAATGAATTATTATGTGAAGATTTAAAGAGAAAAATAAGAAAATAAATCATCTAGAAAAACAAGAAGACTTAGGTGAACTTAAAATAGAAATAGAAAGACTAAATAAAGAAAATGATAATCTATCAAGTACACTAGAAAATTTACCAATGGTAAAAACTCTTTAATATTAAAAGGTGCTAGGAGATCGGGTAAAAAGAAAAATGGATTAGGATATACACCCCCAGACAATGAAGAAACCATAATATACCCTAAAACATATCCAACACCAAAATTTGTACCCGAACAGATATAGCATACAAAGCTGATTTCAAATATATAGAAAAAGTGACTAAGTTATCCTGCTGCAGTCACTGCAACAAGTTAGGACATATTAAAATTACATGCCCAAAAGACATAAAAATGGATATTAAAAGGTAAAGTTGATGATACTAACCAATCAGGACCCAAAAGAATTTGGGTACCTAAAGCTTGATGTTCTCATTTCAGGTTAACCCTCGAGCATCCAAATGGTATTTGGATAGTGGGTGCTCAAGGCATATGTCAGGCAACAAGAAGATATTGTTGATCTCCAAGCTGAAGAAGGTACAGTCACCTATGGAGATAATGGAAAAGGGACTGTGATAGGAAGCGGTCTGTGAACATCAAAGGAAAATCAGTCATAGAGGATGTAATGCTGGTCAAAGGGTTAAAGCACAATCTCATCAGCATCAGCCAGTTGTGTGACAAAGGCCATCAAATTCAGTTTCAAGAATCAAAATGCAGTATCTTAAAGATGGTGCAGTCATATTTGAAGCCTACAGAGAAAGAAATTTGTATGTTCTATATCTCTGAATCAAGGATTCAGATGTGTGTGTTTGCAGCTAGTAAAGATCAATCAACTGAGTTGTGGCACAGAAGATTGGGCCACTGCAGCTTGGATGGGTTGAACAAGCTCAGAAAGAGAAAACTAGTTGAAGGACTGCCAAAGGTAAATTTCAGATTGGATAGCATTTGCAGACCTTGTGCAAGAGGAAAGCACACCAAGAGCTCCTTCAAATCAAAGACTGTAGTAACCACCTCAAAGCCCTTAGAACTACTTCACATGGATTTATTTGGGCCAATGAGGACTACCAGTTTGGGAGGAAAGAATTTTGGATTTGTAATAGTTGATGATTATTCAAGATTCACTTGGGTATCCTTTTTAGAGCACAAAGATGACACATTTGAAAATTTTGTCAGCTTCAGTAAGAAAGTTCAGAAAGATCAGAAATTCTCATTGTCTCTATTCGATCAGATCATGGTGGTGAGTTTCAGAATGAAAGTTTACGAAGTTCTGTGATGATCAAGGAATTGAGCACAACTTCTCAGCTCCAAGGACACCTCAACAGAATGGAATTGCTGAGAGGAAAACAGAACTCTTTTGGATATGGCAAGAACAATGTTGTCAGAATATGATCTGCCAAGATATTTCTGGGCCGAAGCTATCAACACTGCATGTTATCATAAATAGAGTGATGATCAGGCCAATTCTGAAAAAGACTGCTTATGAACTCTACAAAGAAAAGAAGCCAAAGATTAGCCATTTCAGAATATTTGGATGTCCTTGCTTCATCCATAACAATGGAAAAAGGGACATTGGTAAGTTGGATGCCAAATCAGATGAAGGCATCTTCATGGGGTACTCTTCTAAACCCAAAGGTTATAGAGTTTTCAATAAACGTTCCTTATTGATTGAACAATCAGTACATGTTATTTTTGATGAATCTAACCCTTCCTTGAAAAAGGAAGAAATTAGTGACATTGATGATGCAGATGACTTGTCCGAAAAATTAAAGAATACTTCAATTAAGGACAAAGAGGATCCAACTCTGGAAGAACTGCAGCAAACAGAAATCCAACATGAAGATCTTCCAAAGGAATGGAGATATCAGAAAGATCACCCTCCTGAAAACATCATTGGTGATCCATCTGTAGGGGTAAGAACTAGAGGTAATGTAATTCCATGCGATTATTTAGCATTTGTTTCTCAAATAGAGCCTAAGACAGTCAATGAGCTTTATCTGATGAATCTTGGATATTAGCCATGCAAGATGAACTAAATCAGTTCAAGAGAAACCAAGTATGGTCACTTGTTCCTAGACCATCCAATCATTCAGTTATTGGCACCAAGTGGGTGTTCAGAAATAAACTGGATGAGTCTGGAATAATCTTAAGGAACAAAGCCAGATTGGTGGCTCAAGGCTACTCCCAAGAGGAAGGCATAGATTTCGATGAAACTTATGCACCTGTAGCTAGACTTGAGGCCATTAGGATTTTACTTGCTTATGCATCTGCACTTGATTTAAAACTTTTTCAAATGGATGTCAAATCAGCCTTTTTAAATGGTTTCATCAAGGAGGAAGTTTATGTTGAACAACCTCCAGGTTTTGATGACACTGAATTTCCAAATCATGTATTTAAACTACATAAGGCTTTATATGGTTTAAAGCAAGCTCCTAGAGCCTGGTATGAAAGGCTCAGTACTTTCTTATTAAATCATGGTTTCACTAGAGGTAAAGTAGATAGTACATTATTTATAAAATCTAAGGTTAAACATATACTTCTTGTACAAATCTATGTAGATGATATTATTTTTGGATCTACTGATGAATCTCTTTGCAAGTACTTTGAAAAGCTTATGCAGGGAGAATTCGAAATGAGCTTGATGGGGGAGTTAAGCTACTTCCTTGGATTGCAAATCAAGCAAGGGAAGGATGGCACTCATATCTGTCAAGCAAAGTACACCAAAGAGCTGTTAAAGAAATTTGGATTTGAAAATGCAAAGCCATTATCAACTCCAATGAGCACATCAACCAGAATGGACAGTGATCAAAAAGGTAAAAGGTAGATCAAAAGAATTATCGAGGTATGATAGGATCATTACTTTACTTAACTGCCAGTAGACCAGACATTTTGTTCAGTGTATGCATGTGTGCTAGATATCAGGCAGACCCTAGAGAGTCTCACTTAATTTCTGTAAAAAGAATATTTAGATACCTAGCTAGAACTCATGACTTAGGTCTCTGGTATCCTAGATCATGTGAAATAAAACTAATAGGATATTCAGATGCTGATTATGCTGGTTGCAAAGTAGATAGAAAGAGCACCAGTGGATGTTGTCAGTTTCTTGCAGGATGCTTAATATCATGGACATCCAAGAAACAAAATTCAGTAGCTCTATCAACAGCTGAGGCGGAATATGTTGCTGCTGGAAGTTGCTGTACACAACTTCTTTGGATAAAGCAACAACTTGAAGATTTCGGCATTCACATCAAATCAATTCCTCTATTGTGTGATAATACAAGTGCCATCAACCTCACCAAAAATCCAGTTCAACACTCAAGGACGAAGCACATTGAGGTAAGATACATTTTATTCGAGACCATGTAGCTAGTGGTAATTTAGAAATTTCGTTTATAGATACAAATGGTCAATTGGCAGATATCTTCACAAAAGCCCTACCTGAAGAGAGATTTACATCTCTTAGAAGGGACTAGGGATGTGCAATTTGTGAAAGAATTTCTGTGATTTTATTGACATATAAATTCTTCAGATTAAATGAAAGTTCTCTCTCCGTTAAAGTTAAGCAAAACTCAGTTATCTATATGCTTTGACCGCTTCTGTGTAGAAAGTTGTTTGACTTGTCAAACCTTTTTGTCGCTTTCTATCTTTACCGCCTTTGGCGCTCCTCCGTTCAATAAAGTAATATTATTTTATCAAATCGCTCTGAGATCGACTCGTCTTCTACCTTTACCCTTTTTATCCTCTATCTGTTCACCCAAAGCCGATGCCCTAACGATTTTGGGATCGACTCTCTGCAACTTTCGAAGCCTTCTTCTCTTCCCGCGAAGAATTCCTTCGAGAACTTCCGTCCCTTCCATCATCCTCCCTTCCAGAATCTTTTCTTCTCTGCACCCATGGCCGCTCCGTTGATCTCCGGAAGTGTTGGGGGCTACAGTGCTGAGTATTTATCCCCAAGGGAGCAAGAAAGATTTACGTTTGTGAAGACGAAGATTTGCGGAAATAAGGCAGTGATGTTCAGAATCTTGAGAAGAGTGGCATGGCCAGGCTAGTTGATACTCTAAGAAGATTGCAGTGGATGGATGTGGTCACCTTCAGTGAGGTAAGCTACCCGGACTTGGTAAAAGCCTTCTACATTTGTCTGAAGTCAGAAGCAGATGGGTCCCTTGTTTCCTCTGTCAAGGGCATCCAAATCAGAATAACCCATGAGCTTTTGCGTGATTTGTTTGGAGTGAAGACCTCTGGATTTAGTGGCATTCACTCTGTGAATGATGAAGTCAAAGGTCTCGGGATTATCGGTCCAGGATTTAAGTTAAAGGATGGGAAGCTTGATATTAATCAGATGTCCGCATTCAATAGATTGCTTCACTTTATAGTCTGCCAAATCTTAGTACCTCGTAGTGCTACCTTTTCTTCATGCACTAGGGCAGATTCGGACATAATGTTCTGGGCAATCCAGAACAAAGAGATAAACCTGGCCGCAGTGATGATTGAGCGAATGATGTTTGCACATGCTCAGTTATGGGAAACAAAGAGCAAGTTGAATGTTTCCCTTCCGTATGCTCATCTACTGACCAAGATTTTCAAGCACTTTGGAGTAGATTTGTCAGGTGCAGTAGCTGAAAAGATGGGCCAGTCATAAGGTCCAGAAATCTAAAGAAAAGCGGTTTTTCAGTGCAAGAAGGAGTTTGGTCAAAGTCCTCTGTGGCTGAAGGAGAAGCAGTTATTGAAGATATTCCAGAAGCAGCAGCAGCAGAGCAAGCAGCACAGCAGAAGAAGAGCAAGTAGCAGCAGAGCAGCAGCAACAGAACAGCCTGTAGAATCAGCTGCAGTAGAAGTACCAGTTGTGGAATGCCAATCCGAAGCTCAAGTGGAAGAGGTGCAGCTGGTGTGGCAGATTCCTTGCCCACCACCTTAGTCGCCTCTATTTTAAGAGAGGTATTGGACTCCATTCCCTCATCTCAGTCTCTTCTAAGGCAGGTGGACCTGATGAGAAGTTATGGCAGCAGGCCTTCTGAAGTTCAGTCTGAATCGGTTGCAGATGTTGAGGTACAAGCAGGTACTCAACAAGATGTTCATGGAAGAAGCTCCTAGCCAGGGGAGCAAAGTAGAGTTGATCCTGAAGTATCTGAATCCGTGAGAAGGCCACTTGGAGAAAGTTGTCTTGGAAAAAGCTCCTGCTCAGGGGGAGCATTTAAATATTGAAGTCCCTGCTCCCATTCAGGGGGAGCAAACTGAGATTGAGAAGCCTGTGAATGAAGATATTCCTGAAAATGTTACACCTACTCAGGAAATCCCAGCTCCAGCCGCCAGGTTGATGTTAGTGAAGGCCCAAGTGCAAGCATTTAAATCTAGAGGAGCCTGTCTCTCAGCAAGGTAAGCAGAAAAGAGTTGTTCACAGGAGGTCAAGGAAGGGCCATAGAAAAGTGAAGTTGAAGCATGTTATGGCCTTGTTAAAAGCCCAAGGAGAGATCTTGGCATCAGTTCAGTCTAGCATACAAGGCATTGTTTCAAATCAAGCTTCAACTTCCTCAGACGTATCTTCAATAAGAAATGCAATGAGGTATTTCAATAAAGAGATGTCTGATATGAAGAATTTGCTGGCTAATCTTTCAAGGTCTAGTGGTGTCCCTCCTGCACCCACTCAGAGCAGTCCAGCTGAAGTTCCCAGGCCACCAGGGCCTCCAGCAGAAGTCTCTCGGCCAACAGGGCCACCAGTTCAAGGGTCAGGGCCATCAGGGCCATCAGTCGTGAGGTCACCCGGACCAGTGGCAGCCTCAGGGTCTTCAGGACCCTTCAGCAGTCAGAGAGAGTCAGGCCAAAGGGAAAGAGCCAGTGTCAGTCTCCAAGGCCCCTGATACTTCATCTCTTGCCACTCCAACCCTCTTCACACCTTCATCTCCTTCTACTGCACCTCCTGCTCCACCAACCACAAACATCCCATGCCTCGCACCCAACCTTCCTCATCCTCTACTTCATCTCAACCCTCCTTCTCTCCTACTCCAGCTCACATCTCAGCTCCATCCTCATTAACTCCTAACCTTCACCTATTAAAATTCAAACATCTCCTCTTCAACAACCTCTTCCTTTAATCCTAAACATTTTTTCTATCCTCCTACTCCTCCTAATTCTGTTATCTTTCCTCCAGATAAACCTCTGCCTCTTGGTGTCTTTGACACCAATGTTCCAGACAATTTTGAAAGGAACACCCTCCTCACCATTCTTTCCACAGCCTCTCACATTCACAGGACTGACCCTCCCAGTCCTGCCATGAAAAAGAGAAACCTCTCATCTCTAAGCACTCCTTCTGTTCCTCTATACCCTCCTTTATGGTACTCTCTTACCCTTGATCCTAAGAGAAGACCTATCTACAAAGAATACCTCCAGAAATGCATTCTTTCTACCATTTATGGTATTCCTTTTCTCAACCTATCCGATCACCTGGACATTGTTCTTCCTTTTACTCAGCTATCTCAAGCTTTCAAATCCAAAATCCTTGAGGGCACTGAGTTCAAGACTGAAGATCAGTGGGCAGCTATCAAAGGAAATAAGGCTCAGTATGCAAAATACCTGACTGCAAGGGCCGAATCCCTCACTCACAGAGCTCACCCACTCACCTTCTCTGAGTGGTTTATCATCCAGCACAAGAACTCTTGGGGATCCTTCATTTTGAAGGAAATTCGCATTGCCAGAGCTTTTCAGCTGTACAGTGACTTCTGTTACTTGAACAAAATTCCAGAAGTTCAGTTTTGCCAGTTCCATTCGCAGATTACTGTGCTGAAATCAGAAACCCCTCTCAACCTTCCTCTTAAAGTAGACTTTGTCTCGTTCAAGGTTGATTTTCCAGTTCTTCTGCCGAAGCTGCACTCTTTAGTGTTTGATTCAGATGCTGGGTCTCATGCTCTAGATATGTGCAAGACAGATGGGCAGGATGTCAGCCAAGCAGGGCAGATCTCCTTCCTTTTTGCGGTTCATCTTCAGAGAATACCACTCTGGCCGCATGTCTTCTCAGATCTTAGCTCCACTCATTTCTGAGTGTGAAAGACTCACCTCATCAGAAGGGAGCTTCTCTATCAGGCCTCTTATCACAATTGGAAGCTATCAATCAAGATCTAGTTAGTCAGAGGAAGCCTGCTCTTTCTGCAGAAGCTTTTATGGATCTAAACTCCATCGCACCCATACCAGAGATCTATGCTGTATGGGCATCTAGATATTCTGCTTTCTATGCCTTAAAGCAGGATCTGTTAAATCAAAAGATCCACTATCCATTTCCTTGGACAGATTTCTCCATAGGGCCAGTTTTGGTAAGAGTACTTACTACAGATTCATTTTGGACAAAACTCAGTATGGAGAATTCTTAGAGCAGCAAAGGCAACTCTACATTCAGAGGAACATCCCTTCCATGGGACCCTCCTTCTCAGTTGCCTCTGGCGTTTTTCTGCAAATTTTTGAGGACTTGAGATCAAGGCATGGGCTGTTGTCTCACCATGCCTCCTTGTTATCTCCTCTGTATTATCTTTCTCCATCCTAATATAAATCTTTCTCTCTTCTTTGTCTCACAGCTTATCTTTTTGCTTAATGACAAAATGGGGGAGACAACTAACGTAAATCTGAAAAACATATTTCATTTTTTGTATGATGTTTAGTATATTTTCATCATCAAAAAGGGGAGATTGATGACCAAACTGTCCCCATATAAATATTTCCATTTATTTATATTAATTTTGATGATTAACAAAATAACACTAATGGATTACTTGAGCCTTGAGAACAGGAAATAAAAGAAAAATGAAAGTTCAAGACAATCTGGTAAGTCTCATCACTTCTATCCAAGTCTTTGTATCGACTTCTTTGATAAGCAGAACGATTTCCTCTTTGACCGGGAAACTCAAAACAAATCGATATCGCAACGACTCTCTGTCGTAACGATTTCTTTAGAACTCGCAACGACTCTCTGTCGTAACGATTTCTTTAGACCTCGTAACGATTTCTTTAGACCTCGTAACGATTTCTTTAGAACTCGCAACGACTCTCTAGCCGTAACGATTTCTTTAGAACTCGCAACGACTCTCTGTCGTAGATTCTTTAGAACTCGCAACGACTCTCTAGCCGTAACGATTTCTTTAGATTCGCAACGACTCTATAGTCTAACGATTTCTTTAGAGTTCATAACGATTTCCTACAACTGATAGTCATAACGATTTCCTTACAACTTGATAGTCATAACGATTTCGTGTAACGATCCTTACAACTTGATAAGCATAATAACGATTTCGTGTAACGATTTCCTTACAACTGATAGTCATAACGATTTCGTGTAACGATTTCCTTACAACTTGATAATCATAACGATTTCGTGTAACGATTTCCTTACAACTCGATAGTCATAACGATTTCTTGTAACGATTTCTTCAGAACTCGCAACGACCTGCTTGTTGTAACGACTTCATAAGTTATCACATCGATTTCCTTACAGTTCATAACGACTTGCTATAATTCATAACGATTTCATAAGTTATGAAGTCAGCAAGATTCTTCTTATCGAATTTCTTGATGCATCAGTATAATGCCTTTTTAATAGCGTTGAAAAGTCAAAGTCATATCTTGTCCGTTGACTGCTATGCATTAAATGCTCTCTGATCGTATCTCCCATGCATGCAGACAATATCTTCCATTTCTATGCTACTCTGTCTACGTACTTTTTTAGACAGAAAGGAGCCTGCTATATACTGCAATATCTGTTCCATCTCAACTAACAATAGACAGCAGTCTTAGCTGTCTTCTATTTATTGATGATATGCTTACAGATATCTGACAAGACTCATCTGGACAACGTTGGACACAAGATACAAAGTTCTATGACATCTCTTTGGCGTGTACACAAGGATAAAAGACTGACGATCAGAAGCTTCCTTTGTGACCAGTCTAACGTACACAAGGATAAGAGACAACGGACACTTCAACGTTCGAATTTGAATCAGCAGTTTAAATAGAAGACTCAAGACGGAAAAGAGAGATTGGGGAAAACAACGTTTGATTTTAGAAGAAGAAAGAAATCCATCTCTTCGAGTCCTCAGAAGATTGAAACAAGAGCGAAGCTTCCACTCCAACCTTGTTCTTAGCTCTTAGCTCTCTGTGATCAAAAATAGTTTTTATTTGTGAGAGCTTGTGTAGTCCTTGGAGAGAAAAACCTTGTTAAATCTCTTTCTCTCTCGGGGGCTTAGGAGCTTCAGTGTGTAGCTGGTCAAGCTAGAGTCTGAAGCCTGTTTCCACACCCTTTTCTTATTAGATTGTGTTCCCTTCTGGACGAAGGAAGACCTGGTGGTATCCAGGGTGGTTGTTGTTCCCTTCAGGCTGAAGGAAGACCAGTTGGGCTGGGTGTAAGGATCCTTAAGGGGGATTGTACCCTTGGTAGTAAAATCCTGAGGTATTGCTCAGGGACTGGACGTAGGTCTCCTGTGGAGAGGAGTTCCGAACCAGGATAAAAATCCTTGTGTCTTGTGGATGTGTTTTTGTGTGATTGTTGTCTTGTTTGCTCTAACTCTAACCTTGTTATTAAGTTGTGCAATCCTTTAAGTAAACAGGTTTTAATCAGAGATCGAAGTTTTAATAACCCATTCACCCCCCCCTCTGGGCTAGCTAGCTGGGCAACAAAAGAGAGGGGTGCTGGGACCGGGCCGAGGGGGGAGGGGGACTGCAGGGTAGAGGGATGCGCTGGGGGGGGGGGTGACTGCAGTGAGGTAAGGGAGGTGGGGGGGACTGTGGGGGAGGGGCACGCGGGGAGGTGTGGGAATGTGGGGGGAGGGGGGGGGACTTGGGGGGTTGGGGATGGGACCTGGCGGGAGGGGCACAGCGGGGAGGGTGATGGCTTACCCGCGGACACGCGGCGGCAGGTTCGCGTCGGCGGTTGTCCCCGCGAGGCGCGGCATGTCGCGCAAGCAGCGACGGAGTGGCGTGGTGCGGCGGCGGCGACGGGGAGGGATTCCAAACGAGAAGAGAGAGAGAGAGAGAAGAGAACGAGAGAGAGAGAGAGAGAGAGGAGCGATAGAGAGAAGAGATCGAGAGGAGAAGAGAGATCGAGAGAGAGAGGTAAGATCGAAGAGAGAGATAGAGATAGAAGAGAGAGAGAGAAGAGAGTAGAGGGAGAGAGAGCGGGAGGAGGGAAGATAGGCGGGAGAGGGAAAAAGGGGTTTACGCGTTATATTCCGACCGATTTTTCCGACGGCTTATGTTTCCGTCGGAATATCCGCGGTATTACTAAATTACCGACAGATATTTCTTCCGACGGATTAATTTCCGTCAAAACTTCCGTCTGATTTTTTCCGACGGATATATTGTATTCGTAAAATCCGTTCGGGATTTTCCGACGAAATTAATCCGTCGGTAATCCCGCTTTCCTCTTGTAGTGATATAAATTACACAACGGTGCACTAGTAAACGATCACGCTTGCACTGTAGAGATAGCACTTTGATTGTCCTAGATTAATCTAGATAGTAAACTGGGCGCTGGATGCATGCCGTAACACATCCTTGATCATTTTAACTCCCATGGGCACTGACACTTTTCGGGGCGCTCCTCCAGGACCTGATTAGGCCCTATTGCGCTGGCATTTGTCATTTCTTTTATCTTAGACAATCACACGAATGGCCAACAGAGTACCAAGAAGAGATAAGAGAGTACTAGACGAGATAGATGAGAGTATAGAGAGAATGTGAACAGATAAGAGGATATGGACATTAGATGAGATAGAGACAATTTCGTAAAACAACGATAAACACACGATAGTAATGGTTGTACGGCACTAGGACGAGTACCAGCAGTCTGGTAGAAGTCACATCCGCCCCTTAGCCGTGTGTGTCCACGGGTCAGGTGATCTGGTGTGAACCCAAGATAAGAAGGAATACACTAAGGTTTGGATCGTACTGATCCCTAAGAGTGTAACGGGTTTTGGGGTACAACCAGCTCGTTGACTAAGGACGTACGCCAAAGTCAAGAAGACTTACGAAGGTCTTGACAAGGAGTCCCTAGTCCAGTCGAGAGTATTCCCGGTGGAGAGGTGGTCCAAGTCAAGGAAAAGTGTGTAGAAAATGGGTCCGTCGTGCCTTGAGTGCTCGAAGCCGAGGAAAACATAACGGTATTTAAAATGCTCGTATAAAACGAAAACAATTATATTTAATAAAAATAGGGTAATTTAGTCATTTATTTTACTAATTTACCGAATACATTATTGCATAATTTATCAAGGTCAAATGGCATTTAATAATATTGTGTGTGTGTAAGTGTAAAGAAATCTTGAGGATTTGACAAGTCGTGCAATGTCATTATGAATAATTATATTTATATCATTAATGCCATTTATTGATTTACCAAGTTGAATTAACTATAACATGAGTTAATCATGGCTAATTAAAGGGTATAAAGCTTAACAACAGGGCATATGTACAATTTTTCTATTCTGGTTGGATTCATGAAAACGCGGCAGACATATTCGTCGCGTTTCAAGTCGCGACGGGGCAGTCGGGCGCGACACGGGACCTGGCCGGTCTGGCCCGGTCCGGGGTGAATCGCGGCGGCTTATGCCGTCGCGTTCTTGACGCGACCCCATCGACCGACGGGACCCCACTGATATCGCGGCGGATCGCGCCGTCGCGATAACATGTGGGTTTGCCCTTTTTCCCTTTTTCCCAAGGCTAGTCGTCTGTGATATAGGGACGTTCTAAATTCCGTATAAAATAGTACAATGATCCAAAAAGTACAAAACCAGTTTTAAACGAAAGTAGACATGTATATCTATCAACACGATTAATTTGAAAATAGACAAGGTTTAGATATGCATTGATCGGTTTACTTTTCGGTGACATAAACAGGTGCAGTCATGTTCAACGAATTAATTAGAGATGCATACATGATAAAAATTACGAAAACAGGCGTTCAAAAGCTAACACGATGTAGTATTTTAGAGAATTTTCTCATAGCAGGGCATCAAGTATGCATGAAGTTTAAAGGTAAACTTGAAGAGTCGAGTACATGCAATATATAGGTTCAAAGATATAATTCTCTCTCTCATAGGAGATCGAAATCGAGCAAGACTAGGGGCGCTTGAAAGATAATAAGATGCAATATACACGAGAATTTTATCATAGCATGAGAGCCAGTACATGTGGGGAATTAGAGAAAACATGAGATTTCAATTCATGGTAACAGCAGGATTTCACGAATTAAATTCGCCCAAATGGATGAGCTGAATACAAACCATAAGGCTTTTGAAGAGGTACATGAAGGCTACCTAGGATAATTTTTACATGATTTTTACTTGAGAGATTGCCTACCTTTTTGTGGAGTAAGAAAATCCTAGTTTGATGACGAAATTATGAAAACCCTTCTTACTCCAAGCTTCTCCTTCCTTGCTCCTTGGTCCAGATCTTCTCCCCTTCGTCTCCAAAAGTCTTAGCAAGAAATTGTGGGGTGCTAGGGTCAAATGGGGGGTTTTTTGATGGCTTATAGAGTTCTAAATCACCTAAAACTCTTTCTTTCTCATCCAACTCCGAAAATTGACATTTATCTCCCACTTTCTCTTATTTATCCACCTAATAGAGTTGGGAAGGGATCCAATTTCGTGGGTAAAGATTTAGGATAAATATAGACTCTTTTTAGGATAGATATGACTTATTTTAATAGTTAATTTGACCCTTTTCTATTTATTAATTATTAGATACGAATTTCTCTTAATTACATCTCCTCCCAAGATGGGCTTTATCCTATTGGGCCCAATCTATTTGGTTTGGACCATTTATTAACCCACTACTAATTTAGCTTAATGGGTTATTCATTAAATCCTTTTATTTCATTCAAATCTTATTTATTCTCTCTTTATCCTAATTTAATGATTATCTTATTATTAAATAATAAGTTTTTATTTTTCTTGATTTAAAAAAAATCAACGGTGCTACATCCTCCCCCCTTAAAAAGAATTTGGTCCCCAAATTCATATAATCGTAAGAGGAAGAATGTCTTACTGAATAATCCGGATATTTCGTCGCATGGTTGCTTCGGGCTCCCATGTTGCCTCTTCAACTTCGTGATTCCTCCACAATATCTTTACCACGGGTATGGATCGATTCCGAAGCTGTTGCATCTTCTTGTCTAAGATCTCCACTGGCCTTTCTTCATAGGTCATATCCTTGTTCAGAGTAATGTCATCATAGCTGATTACGTATGATGGATCGTACACGTACTTTCTCAGCATTGACACATGGAACACGTTATGTACGGTAGAGAACTGGGGTGGTAGTGCCAGTCGATATGCTACCTCGCCCACTCTATCTAACACCTCAAACGGACCTATGAATCTTAGTCTCAATTTACCTTCATCCCAAATCTTTGGAATCCTCTGGTCGGGGTTACTTTTAGCATCACATGATCTCCAGCTTGAAATTCTAAGTCCCTTCTCTTTTATCAGCATAGCTCTTCTGGCCTGGACTGAGCTACCTTAATTCTATCTCTGTAATCTGGATATCTCTACTGGTATTCTGCACCATGTCTAGTCCCAGCCATTGTTGTTCACCTACTTCATTCTAACAAACTGGCGATCTGCAACTCTTGCCATACAATGCTTCGAATGGTGCCATCTTGATGCTGCCTGATAGCTATTGTTGTAGGAAAATTCTATAGAGACAGTTGTTCATGTCCAATATCCTTCAAAGTTTATGGCACAGCTTGCAGCATGTCTTCCACTATCTGATTTGTTCTTTCTGTCTGTCCATCCGTTTGGATGGAAAGCTGTGCTAAGTTGAGTTTTGTGCCTAGGGCAGCCTGGAGTCCCTTCCAGAATCGAGAAGTGAACCTAGGGTCACGATATGAGACAATGGATATTGGAACCCCATGTTGTCTGACTATCTCTTTCACATACAAAGTTGCAAGCATCAACACTCCCCAAGTACTTTCGAATTGCTAGAAAGTGTGCAGATTTTGTCAATCTCTTCCACAATAACCCAAATAGCATCTAGTCCAACCACGAGTTCGTGTAAACCCATGATGAAATCCATTCCAATGCTTTCCCACTTCCATTCAGGTATGTCCAGGGGCCTGAGTACACCCGCAGACGATGGTATTCTGCTTTAACCTGCTGACAAGTGAGGCACTGCGCTGCATGCTCAGCCCCCTCACGCTTCACGTTTGGCCACCAAAATGACCTTTTTGTTGTTGGTACATCTTGGTTGCGCCTGGATTTGTATTGTGTACTTGGTCTTGTGGGCTTCCCATCAGTTTCCTTTCAGCTCTTCATTGTCGGGCACACATGTCCTGGCTTGGAATAATATTCTTCCATCTTCAGCATGGAGAAGTCTGGCTTGTCAGCTACGGTCTCCCTTACTCTGATTAGAAACGGATCATAGCCTGTTGCTCTCTGATCTCGACAAAGATGGTCGGGTTGAGCTTTAAGATTAGCCACTATCATCTTATCACTCCTCTTTTCAATATTCAGATCTAGACTGGCGATTTGCTCTAACAATTGCATCTCGCCCATGACTAGACAGGAATAACGAAGCCACTGACTTTCTACTGAGTGCATCAGCTACTGCATTACCTTTGCCTGGTGATATTGAATGTTGAAATCAAATCCTTCAAGTACTCCAGCCATCTTCATTGTCGCATATTGAGCTCCTTCTGAGAAATAAGTATTTCAAACTCTTGTGGTCGGAGTAGACAATAAATTGTTCCCCATACAGATAATGCCTCCAGATTTTGAGTGCAAAACCACAGCAACTAGCTCTAAGTCATGGACAGGATAATTGACTTCATGTGGCTTCAATTGCCTTGAGAATAAGCTATCACTTTCTCATTCTGCATTAGTACACAGCCTAGACCGATTCCAGATGCCATGTAGATTGAGAATCCTGCTCCTTCGACTGGTAATGCGAGGATAGGTACAGACGTCAACAACTGCTTTAGTGTCTGGAAGCTCTTCTCGCACTCCTTGCTCCAGACATAGGGATTCTCTTTCCGTGTAAGACGCGTAAGAGGTACAACTATCTTGGAGAAATCTTTTATGAACCGTCTGTAATATCCAGCCAGTCCAAGAAAGCTCCTAATTTCTGTGAACTTGGTCGGCCTTTCCCATTGAGCACGGCTTCTACCTTGGAGGGTCGACAGCGATACCGTCCTTGGAAATAACATGACCCAGAAATGACACCTCCTCGAGCCAGAATTCACACTTGCTCAATTTGGCGTAGAGTTGATTGTCCCGCAAGATTTGCAGAGCGATGCTCAGATGCTCCTCATGATCTTCCTTGGTCTTGGAGTATATGAGAATATCATCAATGAATACCACGACGAACTTGTCGAGGTAGGGCCGGTAGATGCTGTTCATTAATTGCATAAAGCTGCGGAGCATTGGTTATCCAAAAGGCATGACTACAAATTCGTATACCATACCTGCTCCTGAAAGCTGTCTTGTAGATATCTGCATCTTTAATCCTCATCTGATGATATCCCGATCTAAGGTCAATCTTAGAAAATACTTTGCTCCTGATATCTGATCAAATAGTTCATCGACACGCGGCAGAGGGTACTTGTTCTTGATAGTGAGATTGTTCAACTGCCTGTAATCGATGCATAATCTCATGGATCCGTCCTTCTTCTTGACGAACAACACTGGTGCTCCCCAAAGAGAAGTATTTGGCCTAATGAAACCCTTTTCTAGAAGTTCCATCAGTTGCTCCTTCAACTCTTTCAATTCAGCAGGGGACATCCTGTAGTTGGCGTGAAACCGGTGCAGCTTCAGGTACGAGATCAATGAGAAATTTACATCTCTCTCGGGTGGAATGCCTGGCAGCTCATCGAGAAACACGTCTGGATATTCTTGCTGTAAGGCCCTCGAATTTTGTTACATTATTTTATTTCGTGTAAATATTAATGTTTGTGTATGCATAGATGTACCTACCTACGTACGTATTAGTTAAGTATACTTATGTGTGCATGTGTATGATTAGTTATAAATAGTGTATGAATTGCATGGTGGTAGTGTGTACATGATAATACATATGTATGGCAGGAACATAGGTTAAGTTAGGCATAGTTTTCTGCATGTTTTGAGTTCTGGCCGAAGGACCCAATTGGCGTCCACATGGATGGATGTCCATGCTCATTCAGCGTCCCTTCGATGGACGCCAATACTTAAGCCAACGTCCATGGATGGTGGACGTTAATATCGACTTGCATGCATTGCAGACCCCGAAATCCTGGAAGAAGGAAGCTCAGCCATTGGGAGCTGTCCCCAACGGCTCTGAGCCTTTCACATCACCATCTGTGTGAGTGAGAGGCCCTTTTCTTATAAACCACCCCCTTCTACACCAGAAACCTCTCTTGACCTCTTTCAAGATAGAGAAACCCTAGCTTAGAACTGCACAAAGACCCAACTTTGGAGGCTTCAATCCGATGATTCAGGCTTCATCCGGCGACTTACTGCCATCAGGAGGGTAGCTGGAACATCGGGAAGACTTCCCCGCCGCGATTTACTTTCTACACCACCTAGAACCCGGAGGAGAGCATTTGTGGAGGCTTCTTGGGACTGCCCAAGGAGAGCTTCACCACCTTTTAATCCCTTTGGAGACTTGTTTAAGGCAAGTAACCCTCACATTTCGTCCATGTAGATGTCTAGTAGTTTTTGTTATTTTACAGATTTTAAATCGAGTCCTATCCCCCCATTCTTCTTGTATTTGGAGTTCGGCTCTGTATTTCTGCACAGACCGGAACTTGACGGCAAGATCCCTTACCGTCAAGATCTTCATTAACGGCCAACGATGTTGTCGTTAAGCTCCATTAACGGCCTGGGTGTGCCGTTAAGTTCTTTAGGGCAGAACAGTGAGCTGTTCTCCCTTGTATATGATTAAATTCCGAAGTATTTCTACATGAGGATATAATGTAATTAGTATATGTTATGTGAAATGGTTAGTGTGGTGTGTGGGATAATTATTATTCTTTTATGATGGTAGAATTTATTTGCTTCATGGAAATGCATGTGGAAGAAATGTTTATATATGTGTCCACCCACCGTTCTCATAATCTTGGAGAATTTGGGTGCCCAAATTTTATAAACCATGTTAGTATGTGTCAGTCTATGCCCTAAAATTCCTGGAATTTTTCCATGTTCCCTGATTTACTGTAATTTCTGAAATGGAAATAGGAAACATGCATGGTTTGTGAAATCCCCATTAATTGTATGTTGGGTATAATCCAGGGAAAATTTCTTGTGATAAGGTATAGGTTGCGTTCAGGGTTGAGGTTTGTTGAATCTGCTATTCACGTTTGTGTTCGGTGGAAATTGAATCATGGATAATAGTAGGCTAATGTTTAAATCTCTAAAATATATGTTAACTCTGAAAAATCTGGAAATTTTCCTGTAAGATCATACACCTAAAATGAGTATGGGATTAAATTTTATGCTTTATTCTGGTGACTGTAAGTTGTGTTATAAAAATTTCATGTGAAAAATGTGATAAATGCATGTTATCATGAATAATACGACTAATATGGTTTTTTTCCAACCTGATTAATGCAAGTTAGTGAATGTTAATCCCCGTTATCAGTAGCATTATGCTAGGAAAAACAGAGTCATGTGTGAGAGACAGAATGTAAGGTATGAGGATGTCTTATGTAAAATGTGTACAAAATTGGTATGTTATGTGTAAGACTGTGCCAAGTGTGACACTGCTTCCATAGAGGGCCGTGAAACCGTATCATGGAAAAGTCCCCATGAGAAGGTTCAATGTGTTAAGATCCTAAGGGCATTAGGATGAAATCCTGGAGGTGGACAAGTACCACTGGTTAGGGTGGAGACTTGTTCTTCCCGGTCTGCGCAGTCAAAGAGTCGTCACTGTATTGCCTAGGTGGCGTCTATGTGTATGTTTGTGTGTATGTGTCCTTCTAATGGTGGTTTGGACTATGTGTCACGGCACTAAATTGTGAAATGTGAATGTGATTATGTGGAAATGTGAACGTGAACATGTTGTAAATGTGCAATGTGTAAAAAGTGAACTATGTGAATGAGGAAATTGTGCAAACATGTGAAACTAATGTGTTAGATGATGAAATGGTGATCCATGATATGTTAATGTTAAACCCGTGTCATAACAGCAACCTAATTGTAGTTATGAAAATGTTTTACATGTGTACAAATGCGTAGAATCCATGCTAGTTGCATTTCTTGCTTATGTGTAAACATTTTTATGTTTAAGCGCCACCATGATGTAGTAATTGAGATTGTAGCCCTCATGTGATTGGTTGTGAATTTCTAATTTATGTCATAACAGCAAGCTAAAAGTGTATAAAACGACAATGTGCATGTGCAAGAATGAGTAGAAATCCTGATACGAAGGTCTCCTTTCATGTATGTAAGCACCCCATGTTTGGTTGCTCTCATGTTTTGCTTAATGGGAGGTAAACCTTTATGTGATGAAATAGTAGAAAGCATGTGAGAGGACATTTTATTTTGAAAATCTGAATCATGAACCATGTGTTTAATTTGGTAGAATTACCATGATAGGTTGTCTCTTATTGATGTCAAGCTGCTACATGTTTTGTCTTGTGACTTTGGATGAAAACCTGCTATGATATATGCATGTATGATATGTGTGGTGTTATTTGCTGATCTTTTAGACTCATTACTTGCTTCGGCGTACATGTTTAGTAGGTGATACACCTTTGGAGGAGACCGTGGAGAGCGATTCTGAGCGTGGAGACTAGCTCTTTGGAGTTCACTCGTGACATTTTGTGATTTCATAGTATGTATTGTAAGGCAGTGTATTAGAATTATCATGTAATCATGGACAAACTATGTATTTTATTTTAGCACTTCTTTTATGTGGAATATGTGGACTTTAGATCTGTAAATTGTTACATGAATCATGTATGTTAAATGTGGATGATGAAATGAAATGAGAGATCTTGCTCTTTTACTTCCGCTACTCTGTATCCATATCTATGTGTATATCAATCATGTGTTAGCGTTGGGTAAATGCCCCACTGTGATAACGTTCACTATATCGACGTGGGTTGGTATAACCGTACCGGTATAATGAGGGTCGTCACAGCGCGGGTGGGGACAAGATACTGCTAGCTATGTTCCAGTTAGAACGGGACGCCCGTGCGTGGTGGGAGTCCGTCGAGGCTACCCGAGCAGATGCACAATTCACATGGGAGGCCTTAGGAGCACTTTAACTCCAATATTTCTCTAAAAGGGTCCAAGAAAGGAAGGCCTCTAAATTCGCTGCACTCAAGCAGAGGACCCTGACAGTTGCTGAATACGAAGCACAGTTCTCCGATTGGCTCGATATCCAATCATCTGTCAGTACAGAACGAATGAAGGCAAAGAGATTCCTTAATGGCTCAGGCCCGCATACATTACACAGTTGGCACCCATGGACATTCAAACTTATCCGGAATGGTCAGAAGAGCACAGTTACTGGAGGATGCGACCGAGTTCACTGATCGCATCAAGGGCAGAATGTTCAAGAAAGAGCAAACTTCCGAGCACCGAGCAAGCCTACTAATGGCAAGAAAAGGCCGTTAAGTATCACTGATGGGCCAAGCCAAAAGTGAAAGCCCAAAGTCCCTACTCCTATTACCCCAAACAACAAGCCCAGATGCAAACACTGTGACAAGCTTGGTCACACGACAGAAGAATGCTGGAGGAAGGCAGGTGCATGCCTTCGCTGTGGGAACCGAGAGCATCGGATCCCTGAATGCCCGTTACTGAGGGAGAACGAGAAGCGTCTTGCGGGACAAAAGAAGCCAGGTAGACTCCAAGCCCTGCAAGAAGTGGACGCCACCGAGGAAGGAGGAGTTGTGGAAGGTACACTACCGGTCTTTTCTCATTCAGCATTTGTTTTGTTTGATACTGGCGTAACACATTCGTTCATATCAAGATATCAGACATTCATGGAGTTTGAATTACCTGTCACAACACCCTTGGGAGAAAATGCTCAATTGAATAAATATTTTTCATTAGCTGATGTTAGATTGGTGAACTCAATCTAAGAGCTGACTTGATCTGTATGCCCATGGTGGGCTACGATGTCATTCTGAGAGCCGATTGGCTATCCACGTATGGGGCTATCGTGGATTATAGAAGAGGAAAAATTTCTTTTAGTGAATTCCCTAAGCTGACCTTCACAGGACGTAGGCACAAGAGACACTTGTCCCTTGTCTCTGCCATAAAGGCACAAAACATGATAAGAAAGAGCTGTGTGACATTTCTTCCCGCAATTGTAGTTGAGAAGAAAGCAACCAAGATATCAGACATTCATATAGTGCAAGTGTGATGACCCACCAGCAAACTGCCCAACAACCGTGCCAGTTGGTAGACTTCCCAGGAAGGTCACCCATCCTGGGACTACTCCCAACTGAGCACGCTTAACTTCAGAGTTCTTTTCTTGCTCGAGCTCTAAAAATGACTAGTCCGGGTTGTTAGTAGTCTACTGATTTAGTCCATTTAACATATTCTTATATGGGGTGTTACAATCTACCCCTCTTATATAAGTGACGTCCTCGTCGCTATTCACATATAGCACACAATCAAACCCCAAGCAGGCAGGATTTTAGAGGTGGCCCCCACAGGCTCAAGAGGTGGCTCCCACTATGTAGCACTTTGCGCCATTATGGCCTCAAGAGGTGGCTTCCATAACGTAGCACTTTTCCCTGTGTTGGCACTTAGTTCCTGCACTTCCGGCTGGGCAAGGCTCTGATACCATTTGTGACAACCCAACCAGCAAACTGGCCCAACAACCGTGCCAGTTGGTAGACTTCCCAGGAAGGTCACCCATTCTGGGACTACTCCCAACTGAGCACGCTTAACTTCAGAGTTCTTTTCCTGCTCGAGCTCTGAAAATGACTAGTCCGGGTTGTTGGTAGTCTAGTGATTTAGTCCATTTAACATATTCTTATATGGGGTGTTACACGCGCATTGCATGACGCGGAAGATATGCTCAATCTCCTTACCAGTTCTCGGCCTCATCAGGATCTGTGGTACCACTAAATCGAGGCAGATTCAGGTTGCAGAAATTTCTATGTAAATCACCAGCTGCTCGGTTGTTGTTTTATTATTGTTGTTGGCTCCAGCAGCCTGAAGTAAAGCTTGAGTGAGTTGCTGAATGTGTGTTGCATGTCACGGAGTTGAGCACAGCTCCGCTACCATTGTTTAAGTTCCTTCAAAAGAGAATTTAAAATGTAGTCGTTGGGTTTGCACTAAGTTTGTGCGTGTGTGTATCCATTTATCTATTACCCACGGTTCTACCCATCTCACATAGGTATGGAATTTAGACTCTAAGTCAAGGCAGGTCAAACCTAGATCATCCTATACTCAAGAATAACCTAGGCTCTGATACCACAAAACTGTAACGCCCCAACGCGGAATATCAGAGCGGGATTACAGTTATTAAATAGTACAGAATGAGAAATAAATAACAACCATTGCACAATTGGATAACACCAAATAAACTCCAATTTCATTAATAATCCAACAACCTCCATTACATTCACTAATAACTCATCATCTTCACAAACTAACTAATACATCAACGTATCAGAGTCAAAACTAGGGCCCAGAGTACTTTATTGAAATCAAACTATTACATAATGACTATCTGACTCACTAACTCCTAACTATACTAACAGACTACTGCTAGACAACACTGGTTGCAGAAGGGTCACTCTTGAGTCTCCTCCGTCCCACACTCGTGAGTGTGGTCATGATCCGACTCACCTGAACACATTAATATATACGCATAATGAGCGAATAACGCCCAGTAGGACTTAATATCTCATGACCACAAGCATGCTTTAAATGGTAACGTCTTAAAGGCAGTTAACTAGAGAGTAAGTCATGTAGAGCATGTCACGATAACGAGAGAACAATTGCAACTGCACAAGGAAATAGTACAACGAGAACGTAATAGAATGGCCATGTAACGATATAACATGTAAATTGCACAACGGTGCACTAGTAACGATCACGCTTGCACTTGTAGAGATAGCACTTTGATTGTCATAGATTATCTAGATATAAAATAAACTAGCGCTGGATGCATGCCGTAACACATCCTTGATTATTTTAAACCTCCCATGGGCACTGGCACTTTTCGGGACGCTCCTCCCAGGACCTGATCGGCCCTATTGCGCTGGCATTAGTCATTTCTTTTATCTTAGACATCACACGAATGGCCATAGAGTACCAAGAAGAGATAAGAGAGTACTAGATGAGATAGATGAGAATGTAGAGAGAATGTGAACAGATAAGAGGATGGACATTAGATGAGATAGGGACATTTCGTAAAACAATGATAAACACCCGATAGTAACGGTTGCACAGCACTAGGTCAAGTACCGGCAGTCTGGTAGAAGTCACATCCGCCCCTTAGCCGGTTTGTTTCCACGGGTCAGGTGGTCTGGTGTGAACCCAAGATAGAAGGAATACACTAATGTTTGGATTGTACTGATCCCTAGATGTAACGGGTTTTGGGTACAACCAGCTCATTGACTAAGGACGTGCGCCAAAGTCAGAAGACTTACGGAGGTCTTGACAAGGAGTCCCTAGTCCGTCGAGAGTATTCTCGGTAGAGAGGTGGTCCAAGTCAAGGGAAAGTGTGTAGAAAACGGTCTGTCGTGCCCGAGTGCTCGAAGCCGAGGAAAACGATAACGATATTTAAAATGCTCGTATAAAATGAAACAATTGTATTAATAAAATAGGGAAATTTAGTCATTTATTTCGCTAATTTACCGAATACATTATTGCATAATTATCAAGGTCAAATGGCATTTAATAATGTTGTGTGTGTGTAGTGTAAAGAAATCTTGAGGATTTGACAAGTCGTGCAATGTCATATGAATAATTAAATTTATATCATTAGCTATTTATTATTTACCAAGTTGAATTAACTATAACATGAGTTAATCATGGCTATTACAGGGTATAAAGCTTAAAAACAGGGCTATGTACAATTTTTCTATTCTGGTTGAATTCATGAAAACGCGGTAGACATACCCGCCGCGTTTCAAGTCGCGACGGGGCAGTCGGGCGCGACACGGAACCTGGCAGGTCTGGCCCGGTCTAGGGTGAATCACGGCGGCTTATGTCGTCGCGTTCTTGACGCGATGCCATCGGCCGACGCGACCCCACTGATATCGCGGTGGATCGCGCCGTCGCGATAACAGGTGGGTTTGCCCTTTTTCCCAGGGCGAGTCCTCTATGATATAGGGATGTTCTAAATTCCATATAAAATAGTACGTGATCCAAAAACTACGAAACTAGTTTTAAACGAAAGTAGACATGTATATCTATCAACATGCATGATTAATTTGAAAATAGACAAGATTTAGATATTCATTGATCAGGTTACGTTTTGGTGACCTAAACAGGTGCAGTCATGGTTCAATGAATTAATTAGAGATGTATACATCATAAAAAATTACGAAACTAGGGGCATTCAAAAGCTAACACGATGTAGTATTTTAGAGAACTTTCTTATAGTAGGGCAACAAGTACGCACGAAGTTTAAAGTAAACTTGAAGAGTCGGGTACAGGCATTAGACAGGTATTCAAAGATTTAATTCTCCCTCATGGAAGATAAAATTTGAGCAAGACCAGGGCGTTTAAAGAAATAAGATGCAGTATACACGAGAATTTTATCATAGCATGAGAGCCAGTACATGTGGGATTAGAGAACATGAGATTTCAGTTCATGGTAACAGCAGATTTCACGAATTAATTTGCCCAAATGGATAGCAGAATACAACGAAATAAGGCTTTGAAGAGGTACATGAAGGCTACCTAGGATAATTTTACACATTTTTTGCTTGAAAGATTGCCTACCTTTTTCGTGGAGTAAGAAAACCCTAGTTTGGATGACGAATTATGAAAACCCTTCTTACTCCAGCCTTCTCCTTCCTTGCTCCTTGGTCCAGATCATCTCTTCTCGTCGTCCAAAAGTCTTAGCACGAAATTGTGGGTGCTAGGGTCGAAATGGGGGGTTTTTGATGGCTATAGAGTTCTAAATCACCTAAAACTCTTTCTTTCTCTCCAACTCCAAAAATTGACATTTATCTCCCACTTTCTCTTATTTATCCACCTAATAGTTGGAAAGAGATCCATTTCGTGGGAAAAGGTTTAGGATAAGTATAGGACTCTTTTTTAGGATAGATATGACTTATTTTAATAGTTAATTTGACCTTTTTCCATTTTATTAATTATTAGATACGAATTCTCTTAATTACATCTCCTCCCAAATGGACTTCATCCTATTGGGCCCAATCTATTTGGTTTGGACCATTTATTTAACCCACTACTACTTTAGCTAATGGGTTATTCATTAAATTCCTTTTATTTTATTCAAATCTTATTTATTCTCTCTTTATCCTAATTTAATTGATTTATCTTATTTACTAATAATAAATTTTTATTTTTCTTGATTTTAAAAAAATCAAGAGTGCTACATAGGATGAGTGGGAGAAAGTTTGAGTGACACCACCTGGTGTTGACACCTATCCTCTTATCCCTTACCTACAACTGTTGACCCTCTTTTTGAACATGGCTCTTGGTGGGAGAAGTCTATGGATTTTGATATGAAATTAAGTTTCTCTTTAGAGGCCCCTTCCTTCTCCTTCTCTATTGTGCCAAGTGGGCTGATCGATTGGGCTGGCCCAGTGACCCTATCTTGAGCCCCCACTCTAGGTTTGGGTCTCGGATGTCTAGACCTAGGCTTAGAGCAGCATTAAGGGAATAAGATGATTGGCGCCTTGAGATAGAGCATAGGGTGTGTTGCCACATGTTGAAGACGTTGAGCATAAGTTGAGTGTTGATCTTGGGGGGAGTAGCAAGTCTAGCCGAGTTGAGCAAGGTAGGTCAGTTGGCTTTGTCACTCTAGGCTCTGAGTCAGTCATGCATCCCAAAGACATATGTTCGGGCTCCCATTAGTTGCTTTATGAGATGGTGTGGCTTGTTACGTCGTCAACTATCATGATGGCACCATCTTGGGCCTCGTGATCTACCCATGGTGACAGCTAATGTGCATCGGAGCCGAGCTTTTGCGTGAAGGTCTATAAATTGGTGGTGTGGGGGGGGGTGGGGGGGGGGGGTGGGGGTGTGGGGGGGGGGGTGGGGGGGGGGGGGGGGGGGTGGGGGGTGGGGGGGGGGTGGGGGGGGGGGGGGGGGGTGGGGGGGGGGGGGGGGTGGGGTGGGCCTTTGTTCCATATGTGCCTTTAGAGCTCCAGTGCTTGAGCTAAGAGAGGTCGGCCGTAAGAGTTGGAAGATGTCAAGGCATGAGGTCAGGTGAAGGTGGCATAGTGTTTCCCATTCATCATCCTTGTTGCTCAGTGAGTGTTGTTTTTGAGAATCATGTCGTTTAGCTCATATAAGGATCAAGTGAGAGTGTGATCTCGAGCGCTGTTCACTCGAGACTTGTTAATAGTGCGACAAGTTTCTTGTCTGGTGGTTAGATGAGCTCGTTGGGGACGTCTACGTAACTGTGAAGGCACGTAGTATTATGATAAGGACTCTGGCATAGCACAAGGGAGAAAGAGAAAGCAGCGGCCACCAAAGTGGAATTTAATCTCATATCAAAATTCACAAACTTCTCCCACCCTAGGCCATCTTCAAAAAGAGGTCAACAATCGCACTCACAGATAAGGGGCAAGAGGACATGCTTCAACACTTAAACTCTCTCCCTCTCATCGTAACTTTCTTCTCATATCAAACTTTTCACTTGCTGACATGATCATCAGAGGGTCATCTCTAAGATCCACATCTCCAGGACCGATTATCTTGTTGGTCAAGAAATTGATCGAGAGCAGACTAGATGTTTGTTTTCTTCCCTTATCTCCACCGCCCGAGGTCTAGGTTTGGTCTCATCAAAGTCATATTTGGTAAAGATTTGAGTCACATAAGACCAACCATATCAATTTGTAAACTTTTTAACAAGCTGTTAGGGTGTTCACTTTTAAATTAAGTTGGACTGTGTCAAGTGGATAAAATTAACTATTCTTGATGTTCAAATTTTCTATTATGTCAACAAAATTACAAATTTATTTCTTTATTTTTATCCTAAATAAGAAAGATAAAATAGTTATAATGATATTCTAATCTTTACAGCCTTCAATTGTTGGTACCTTTATGTATCTATAATCTTGTATTAGAGGCGGATACTTTGGGTACTTATTCTTTCCCATTGGCACCCGTAGCTACTAGCTGCTTGAGTTATTTAACTTATTTCACAGGGATTTTATGACACCAGAAGTTTAATAATAATTATGATTGTTCTTTTCCCTCGACATCCCAAACTATTAACCTACGCCTAGTTTCAGACATCCCTATGTATCCTAACTGCAAGATTCCTAATTAAATTTGACTTTCGAGTTTAATAATAATAAAAAGAAATGCCTGCCCTTAGATGGCCTCCAATAGCCAGTTTCGTCGGCCAACGTACGTTCTCAGGACATCCTATGGAATAAAGAAACTTTGCGTTGAAATGGCACACGAGGGTACTATATATGCCCTCTCTCTTCCCGGCCCCTTCTTCTTCGAAAGCCCTTGATCTGTTCATTGAACAAAACCTTCTCTCTGCTTGCCGTTCAATGGAGAGAGAGAGAGAGAGAGAGAGAGAGAGAGACTTCAGATGATCTATGGTGCAACACATATCCATACGATCAGAATCTTGCGTTTAGTAGGTAAGATAATGCTCAGTCCTCAACTGCGAGGCCTCTGTCTACTACTGCACAGCTCCTTCGCCCCTATAGTTGCTCTTTGGGACTGGGAGACGCTTTCACCGAGCCCATGGGTGCGCATGTGCACGCATCAGATACGAATTAACTACGACAAATACAGTATATTACGAGTGGCGTGATTAGTAGGGCGCTCCGTAGACATATATTAAGTGAGGGAAATTTAATATCTAGATTTATCAAGTTTATAAAAAAGATTTTTTCAAAAAATTTAAATAATCAAAGTTTAAGGCTTTAAGCACATGTATTAAACCTCAAATTTAGAATATGTTCGTACAACAGTTCAAAAGATTAAACTAGCTGATTTAACACACTAAAACAAAACTTACAGGAAATACATGTTCTTATGATCTCACAGTAATAATACTATTTGCAGTTGTACCGTATTGATCAAGGAGTTGATACATAAACAAAGGTTAGGGACCCAGAGCTCTTGTGGATCAGTAGGTTACAAGCTAGGGAACTCCACTCCTGTCGAATGGGTATGATTGTCGTTATATATATATAGTTCCATGCAATAGTTCTAAATCACTCTGTCTCATCAAGGACGAATATATAATTACTAATTAATCACATAGCACGTGCGTGGCTACGTGCATGCCTCAATGTGAATCTCACCCACCAACTTCAGCAGAGTTCAGGGACGGAGTAGTACTGCCTTAATTAGAACGCGTGCAAACACGTTCTCTTCTTAACTTCTCTTGAGTAATTAAACGCGGATGTGTTAATTGTCGAGATCTGAAACATTAATCATACTGCGAAAGGAAGCTAATTAAAGATTTGATGTCGTTACCTTTTGCTGCATGTAGAGATCTAGAGGAAGAAATATTGAGCTTGGCAGATCTCTTTGTCACTACTGCAAACCCGGGGGAAAGAAAAAAGGTTATGCATGATCATGGGCATTAATTGTTGAAAATTAAAATTTTAGCTTAAAAAAAGCTTAGGACAACATTGATAATTGAACTGTACCTAGTTAGTACCATTTTTTGAGGATCTGTATATTCACTTATGCTTGTATGATCACTTTAATCATTCTTGTTAGACTTGTCGGCTGCAAATAATTATGGCAATATATATGTAAAATAGTATGATATCGTAGTGAAATCAGTTAATGTGTGTATATATATATATGGTTATCTAATCAAATTCTTATGCGAGAGGACTACTGTTTAAAATATATCTTATGTTATACGTCTGTTTAATCAATTATTAACATGGACCGTTCTAGTTGTGTACTCCTTGTGTATGTCTGCTTGAATCTTGTATTTTGATCAAGAATAGTAACATGGTAGGCATTAATTCTAAAAGTATAATATTCGGTTCTAAAATTAACTAAAACACATTAAGAAATTTAATGAACAAGTATTATTATTTTAGACACATCTTGTGAGCGTTTATTAATTAATTATATATTGGCCCGTATGAAGTAACAAGGTAAGAGTAGAGGGGATTTGGGACTCCGACAATGAAATTTCCGCTTTGTTGTTGTGTCTTTTTTCCGATGGGAATATCCATATATTTATAAGGCTTTTCCTCTCATCCCCTCCGTCCCAAATCTGTAACCACCCCGTTGATGTCTCATCTGTTTCTGGATCTTGATGAGAAAATCTATCATCCGTTCTTGATTTGTTGGCCATTATTATCCTGTAACGTTCGAACGTTACAACATCTCTCACTTGGTCAACAAATTATTATACTCCCACTATCCGTGCTAAGTATAAATATTTATTCTGATACCCCCACTATTTATGAGATGTATCACTATTTTCATTATCTATGAAAATATATGCTCATATATTTTTGAGCCCCATTAAGCCAACATGCGTAATGAAATTTTCCACCGGAATACCTTTTGTCAAAGGATCGGCAATCATGTCACTAGTGGGGATATAAGTTATTTTCACTTCCCCTTTCTACACAATCTCCCGAATATAGTGATATTATATTTCTATATGCTTTCTGCGAGAGCTATTTGCTCTAGTATTAATCAAGCTAATTGCTGCCTGATTATCACAATATATCTCAATTGGTCTATCTACCAAATGAAGATCCATATCTTTAAGAAACCGTCTTATCCAGACTACATGAGTAGTAGCCATGCTGCAAGCAATATACTCAGCTTCTTATATATATCTTGCAACACACCCTTGTTTCTACCCCAAGAAACAACTGCACCACCAAAGATGAACAAATGTCCTGACGTGGACTTTCCGTCATCTTTGTCTCCTCCAAAATCTACATCTGAATAGCCAAATACCTCAAGTCTATTAGCTTGAAAAACTAATTTATGGTGCAAAGTTCCTTTCAAATATTTCATAATCCTTTTAACAGCTTCCCAATGTGCTGGGCCAGAATTAGCTTGATATCGACTTATCAAGCTCACTGCGTATGCTAAGTCTAGTCTTGTACTCATCATTGCATACATTAAGCTTCCAACTACTTCAGCATATGGCACCTTGAGCGGACATTGTCCCTCTTTAGGACATTGCTCTTTTCCCAACCGTTTTCCATGTACTAACGGTGTAGGTGCCAGATTGCAGTTATGCATTCCGAATCTCTTGAGTATAGATCTTAAATATTTTTCTTAATTTATACTCAACATTCTAGACTTTCTATCTCGAAGGATTTGAACACCAAGAACATAGGATGCCTCCCCCATGTCCTTCATCTCAAAATTTTCACTTAATTCTGATTTGATTTTTTTTCAACATCTCAATGTCATTTCCGGCGAGCAAAATATCATCCACATATAAAGATAATATAATATACCTGCTCCCACTTTTCATGACATACACTTATTATCCAACTTATTTGCAACAAATCCAAGTTGAACAATTATCTCGTGAAATTTGAGATACCATTGTCTAGAAGATTGTTTCAAGCCATATATTGACTTCTTTAACTTGCATACCTTTTCATCTTGGCCTTCCTCCTGAAATCCTTCAGGCTGTTTCATATATATATATATCCTCCCTTAACTCACTGTTGAGGAATGCAGTCTTGACATCCATCTGGTATAACTCCAGGTCAAGATGTGCGACAATAGCCAAGATATATAATTCTTATTCATGAAAACTTTGCTACTAGAGAATAGGTTCCTGATAATCTATACCTACCTTCTGATTACCTTCTGATTATAACCTTTAGCAACTAACCGTACCTTATATTTATCAATCGACCCATCAACTTTTAGCTTTTTCTTGAATACCCATTTGCACCCAATGGCCTTTCTATTCTTAGGCAAGTCACATAATTTCCATACTCCATTACTTTTTATGGAGTTCATTTCTTCCTTCATGGCTTCCAGCCATAAATCAGATTCCTAAGACTTCATCGCATCAATATAATTCACAGGATCTATATGATTTTCCTCATCTATGTCTACTGATAGACATGAAGGTTCACATGAGTACAAATAGTAACCATCCATCCACATAGGTGGAGTTCTTGTTCTTTTGTTGCCAACTGCAGGTATATTAGGTTGTACTTCTTCTATAGGTATTTGTTCATTTTCCATTTCTGGTTGAGGTTCTTCCTCAATTTTTGGATCATTCCCAAGGATATTATTGTAATAGTCATCATCTATTACAACCAGAGGTTCTTTCTCAATTTCTTGAAATTCCTCTTTCTCTAGATCTTCTAGAAATGTTGCATCTCTGTATTCAATGATCCCTTTTTCTTTATGAAAAAATCTATATCCAAATGATTTCTCATAATACCCTATGAATTTGCACTTCAATGTTTTAGGTTCCAACTTATCTCAATGAGAACATGGGCAATCGACCCCCACTTTCTGAGATGACTCAATTGTGGCTTTCTTCCATTCCATAATTCATAAGGTACTTTTAATGGATTTAAAAGATCCCTCATATATTCCTGATTTGTTGGCCATTATTATCCTATAACGTTCGAACGTTACAACACCATAGCCATCATGTCACTACAAGAAATAGCGCTTTTAGCGACCGATATAGAGATCGATAATTTCGGTCACTAATTAGTGACCGAATTGTGACTGAAATTGATTGGTCACTAAACATATATTTTAGAGACCGACCATAGTTCAGTCACTATTCGGTCACTAATTAGTGGCCGAATAATGACTGAAATTATCGGTCGCTATATTTAGGGACCGATGAAAGTCAGTCACTATTCGGTCTCTATTTAGGGAATGAATAGTGACTGCTATGATTTCAGTCACAAAATTTTGCATTTTCGCGGCATGTGAGAGAAGTTTGTGACCGATTTTATTTCGGTCACTATACAGTGACGGAATAGTGACTGAAGTTAGTCGGTCGCTAATTTTTAGAGACCGATATTTATCGGTCCCTATTCGGTCTCTATAGCCGCGCCTCCCTCCCATTTACCCCCCTTTCGCGCACTCTCTCTCTCTCCTCCTTCCCTGCTTGCACTCTCTCTCTCTCGTTCGCCGGCCGACGCTCTCTCTCTCTCTCCTCCTTCCTTGCTCGCGCTCTTTCTCTCTCGTTCGCCGGACTCCGTCACCGTGCGCCGCCGTCGCCGACGCTCTCTCTCCTCCTTCCCTGCTCGCACTCTCTCTCTCTCTCTCTCTCTCTCTCCTCTCTCTCTCTCTCTCTCTCTCTCTCTCTCCTCCTCTCTCTCTCTCTCTCTCTCTCTCTCTCTCTCTCTCTCTCTCTCTCTCTCTCTCTCTCTCTCTCTCTCTCTCTCTCTCTCTCTCTCTCTCTCTCTCTCGCCGGACTCCGTCGCCGACACCGTCGCCCTGCGCCGCCATCACCGGAGGCTGCCTCCGTTGCGGGACGCCGCCGCCGTCGTCTTCTCCTATCGTCCCTGTGCCCGGAGCTGACCGCCGCAGGTAAGTCTCTCTTTCCTCCCCCCTCCCTCTGTCTCTCTGTCCTCCCCCCCGCCTCCCCCCCCCCACCCCTACCCCTGCCCCCTGTTGGAAGACCTGTGGACCCCCCCCCACCCCACTGCCGGAAGACCCCCTCCCACCCCCACCTGTGAACCCCCCCCCCCTAGCCCGACCTGTGCACCCCCCTCCAACCCCCACCGCCAATAGACCCCCCCCCCACCCCACACCCCCTGCCTTGCGCCCCTCCCGCCCACCCCTACCTGTGAACCCCCCCCCCCCCCCCCCCCCCCCGCCGGAAGACCCCCCTCCCCCCCCACCTGTGAACCCCCCTCCTAGCCCGACCTGTGAACCCAACCCCCACCGCCAGCAGACCCCCCACCCACCCCGACCTGTGAACCCCCCCCCCCCCTTTCCAAACCCCATCGCCAGCAGACCCCGCCCCCCTCCCCTAAACCCCCCTCCCACCCGACCTGTTGGGCGGCCCAGAAAGAACTAGCCTGGGAGCCACGTGAAGATCCCTTGAATCCAAACGTCTCCCACAGCTGGTTTATTAGTAGCTAGCCAGCTTGTGTATGGTTCCTCTCTTTTAGTATCAAAGAATCTGATCATTAGGGGAGGGGAGAGTTTAAATGTTAATTACGATATTATTAATTTTAAATTTTGTAAATTTAAATTATATGATTTTTAAATATTTAATGCTAGTTTATAGTGATTGAACACTGAAAATCGGAATGACTAAAAATGATACATCACATTGACCAGTCAACTTTAGAAGTACTCCAAATAATTTACAACGCTTGAGACCCAGAAAAGTGTTTTGATTGGTCATTAAGCAAGTCCCATTAAGGGCATCATATCAGATTGCCAGAGCTTAAAGAGGGTGGTTCTCCTTTAACTAATGATGTTTTCATTAGTGTCTGCTGAGTAGGAGTAGCTTCAGTTAGTTAATGGCAGAACATTAACTAATAGCATGAAAGAAGGGGGAGGGGATCAAGTGACACAGATCATATATATAAAAATAGATAGGAAAATAATAATAACCATATGCAACCTTGGTGTGGGGCTTCGACTTAGAGAATCAAGATCACCATCACCGCCAGGCTAATTATGTTCTTGTCGCCCTTGATCCGGAAAACTGCTAATATAATCACAATTAGACAACTCCAATCCCCTCAAATTCCTATGAAACAAGTACTTAAAGTCTTAAACAAACATACTGTTTCCATTGAATAATCCCACATGAGCATGTACATGTTTCTCCGGAGTAGAAGATAGGAGAAGACAACAGTGGGTTCCTTCTGCAATACATGCATGTATACACACACAAGTAGGAATAACTTAAGAGTTAGGGATGGAGAGGAGTGGACTGGTGCTAGCTAGCTCTGACTTAAGAGAAGTTCAATTTCTTAAGTTTAGAACTAAATACTCAAATTATAGTTAAAAAAAAACAAATGATAAAAATATATGGACCAAAAATTTAAAAAACAATTAAAGTAGGAACACTTATTGATTGAGTACGTAGGCCAATTGTTTTGACCAACCTCATTTGGCCAACCAAGTTCCAATTATTTTATTCTACTTGACCAATTAAGGTCAAACTGACCTACGTAAGCTAAAATTAGAACAAGATCTTTCAAATCCATGTATGATGTCCAGTCAAAGAAGGACTAAAAAGTGCTACAAATCAGTTTACTAGTTGATGGACTAGCTGCTTTTCATATCCATGTTAGGTGGAGGTATGTCTATTTGTATCGTTCAAAATTTGGGAAATGCTATATATATCTTAGATTGCTCTCCGGTATCCATATAAATGAAGTTAATGGATGGTTATTTGATAGTTAACTTACCCATTCTTATATGCAAAATGAATATTTCAAATACAAACTAAATATTGAGTTAGGGGCATTAACTTTACCATCTTTTAGGAGAGAGTAAAGGTAAACATTCTAGCCCACTGTTGATGCGTAGTGGACGTATATATGTGTATATGTATAATATCAAATGAGAAATTCATTATACACATGGAATTTATTAGAAGATTGCCCTCTCAAGCATTATATATGAAACAACCCACACATGCATAATTCTGAAGTATAATGAAACCCATATGTTTCCTTCTAGTCATTAGTTTAATTTACGTTTAATTATTTACTTTCATTTTAATGATTAGTATTGCACTTCTTATTTTAATGTAATTGTTTAATATTGCACTCGTTCACATGTATGATTTTGTTTTCTTTCATGTTTATGTGGTTTTTAAATTTGATCTATGCATGCATAACAATTTAACACTGCACACACTTCACGAGAGCATTTTAAGCCCGTGTCAATGAACCTCATGTTCAAGACTTTGGGATTGTTATGTTCCACTTCTTTTCTCCTAGTTTAATTTCTTCTTTGCTCCACTCTTCTCCATTTGATCAGCAAGCTCTTATAATTCTCTTTCTTAACATGGTATTAGATAATGGCATGCTGGTGACCTAGACGTCATGCATCAATTGTGCTCCTCTATTCTTCTGACCCCTACTTTGGCCTTTCTCTCTCTTACACTACAAGAAATAAGATATATGTCAGCGGTTTATAACCATTGACAAAAGACGGATAGTCGTTGACATAGATTTATGTCAATGGTTATAAAGTCGTTGACAAATTATTCGTCGACTAATATTTGTCAGCAACTATCATTAAACGTTGACATATGAACCATATGTCAGCGGTTAACAATCGATGATATATATTAGATATCTCAACGGATTGCAGCCGTTGACATATGTAACATATGTTAGCGACTAGTGGTTGTTGATTTATTAATAATATGTCAGCGGTTGACAAATATCTTTTTTTTAAATAAAAAATTCCTTGTCGTCTCCTCTACCCCTACAAACCCCCTCATGCATCCCCCACTTTGACCGCCAACGGCAGCGACCAATGCAGTGACCAATGCATCCACCAATAGGGGGTCTTGGTCGGGCACAAGGTTCATCTCACCTTCAAGATGCCACTGCCTGAGACCAGGGCCGGCACCAGCCAAATCATCAAGAAGATGTCATGTGCAAAAGGATTACGCTCGTCCTCAAGGAAGTTGGTGAGCCAGTCAGGAACGTAGTCGGCATGGAGGATCTGGAAGACGAGGCAGTGGAGCCCAGCGCAATGCTGTAGGATCGCCTAGGGGTTGTTGACACCGCAGCCGAAGTTGGGGCGCCATGATGGAAGAGAGAGAGAGAGAGAGAGAGAGAGAGAGAGAGAGAGAGAGAGAGAGAGGTCCGAGGAAGAAGGAGGGAGGAGAAAGTCAGAGGGAGGAGAACGGTGGAGGAGAGAAGGGACGAGCAGAAGAAGCCACTGTCCTGTTGGGAAGAAGAGGAAGTGGAGGGAGGAGTGGGGGTGGCGGCAGTGGCGGCTCTAGCAAGCATGCCCGATCCAAACGTCGGCCTACCAACAACAATTGCGATCGGAAGTTGGGATCCTGGGAGGAGGCGGAATCGTTAGGGGAGAGGGGTTGCATGTAACGCCCCAGAAAATTATTGATTTTAAAATGAAGGAAAATAGTAAATAAATAAAAATGGTGAATAGAAATAAAATAAAAGTCATGGTTACACTATTTAAATTGGGCTAAGACAACTCTATTTGGGCCAAAGAATAAAACCCAATGTTATTAAACCCTAAAATTTGTACCCATAATTATGCAGAAAATAGGAAATGACAAATTAGGGTTAAAACAAAATTAATTGGCCATTGATGGCAATCAAATTCATATCCAGCCATGATGGGAGGTTTCCTAATGGCATTCCTACTCCAATTGGGTGAAGAATCCCCAAAGCAAGGAAGGGGCCAAGCCAAAACTGCAGGCCACCCTTCCTAGTCTCTTTAGGACATGGAATAAACCCTAATCATATAAATAATTATCTTAAAACTAGTTGGGAAGGTTTATCATTGAGTTGGGGTCGTGTGGAGGCGAGCTAGTGTTGGAAATCGACTTGAGGCATCACATGCGTAGCGGAAGTAAAACAAAAAATCGATTTCCATCTATGTACATGATCGGGCTATGATGTACGGTGCATGTAAACATACATACAAATAAGGCGTGAGACAATCTCACCTAGGGGAGATTGTATATCCCCTGAAGCGTAGAACTAGTCCTTGTTTGAAGGGGCTCTCGCGAGACTCCCTCTAGCAGTATCCATACAGTGGATGATCGGCGATGACGATGACCCCTCCTACACCGGTGGTGCCACTCTTAGTCATGCAACGCCACACAACATCTAACAACAGCAAGTAGCAGCAACAACAAGAGGGCTCGGCCCTCCTAGTTCTCCTCTTGCTTAGGGAGAGCACAGTAGGGAGAGTTGGGAAGGGGGGATGAAGAAGGCGGATTCTCTTCACAAGCTCTAGCCCAAAAACTTCAAAGAGAACCCCTTCTATTTATAGAGAGCCTAAGGGACACCTCGCAGGGACACCTCATCATGTCATGATGACAAGGGACACCTCAAAGGGACACCTCACCATGTCATGATGACAAGAGGGACACCTTGCAAGGAAACCTCGTCATGTAATCATGACAAGGGACACCTCGCAGGGACACCTCATCATGTCATGATGGGTAATGATGAAGTGTCCTCCTTCTAGAAGGGGTGGGGTGGCATGATCCTGGTAAGCTCCCTTAATGGATCCTTATCAAAGCTTATTGGGTCTTACCCAATAGGTCCATAATGGATTAAATAAGGCTTATTGGATAACATTTATCCAATCCTCTATTCATCGCGTTATCCACCTTATGTGTGTGACCCTCTAGGCCCAATATCGAGCTGGCCGTGAGCTGTACTCGACATAACTCCTTCTGTCTTAGTGAATTATTATCTCCATAATAATTCACTCAACTCATCGATTATGAACATACTAGGCAACTATGCCATAATCCCCAGACGATACGAGTGATCAAATCCATTGGACTTGTCTACCCACAGTTACCGTGTACCTGTAGTCCCTCATCCATCTATTATCCCAGAGACCATATATTAGGCATGGTGTTGTCAGGTCTATATAGAATCTGTTAAAGTCAAACTCATATCGGATTCTCCCAGAGAACTCCTTCTCACTAAATCCAATTGACCCTGGCCAGGGATTTGCCTGAGTAAGACAATATGGGATATTCCTCTCACGATACCGAGAGTGGATGATCCTTTATTGACACATAATTGCCTTCGTAAGATTGGCTACCATTCTCAATGACTAGCTATACTAGACCTAGAACATCCAGACCTATAAATCCAGTATCAAAGAATAGAGTACTCAAACAAGACATCTTTGGTGTCTCAAGTCTAAGGACCAGTTACACAACTGAGACTACGGAATCTCTATCTGACAATCAGGTATCATTAACCATATAGCATTCCGAGAATGGATCATTCAGTGAACTCATTCTCCAATAAGCACCTGCACCATATCCCTAGTGTCTCCACACAAGCAGCTATGAGACTAGCTGCTTCCATCATATAGACAGGTATACCGGTCATCTCAATGTCCTTCTTGAGTAACCTATGACTAGGAATATTTAGGATCCGTGTTTAAAGAGGATCGACCTCATTATCATGATCTCATCATGATCCAATTCCCAATGCATAGACCCATGGACATCACAGTATACATACGCATGGAATATACAGTGAGAAAATATCATTATAATATTACCAAAAGATATTGTACATAATTACAAGTGCCATCACTCACGTGAATTGGCTTGCAGGGCACCTATAACTAGCAATCTCCCACTTGACCTAAAACCAATCACCTACATGTCTGATTCCCATTAGACCTCGGTGTCGCTGAAAAACAATTTGAGTCAGTGGCTTTGTCAGTGGATCCGCAATGTTATCATCGGATGAAATTCTTTTTACTGCTACATCACCACGGGCCACAATCTCTCTGATCAAGTGGAACCTCCTTAGAACGTGCTTAGACTTCTGATGAGACCTAGGTTCCTTTGCTTGAGCAATCACCCTGTTGTTGTCGCATAACAAAGAAATTGGCTCTTCATGGCCAAACATCACTCCTAAATCTGTGATGAACTTCTTCATCTAGACAACTTCTTTTGCTGCTTCTGAAGCAGCAATATACTCTATCTCGTAGTCGAGTCAGCAGTAGTCTCTTGCTTGGAACTCTTCCAGCTTACTGCTGCTCCATTTAGGGTAAAAAGATACCCTGAGTTAGACTTACTATCATCGATATCAGACTGGAAACTTGAGTCCGTGTAGCCTTCAACCTTGAGGCTACCTCCTCCATAAACTAGTAAAAGATCCTTAGTCCTTCTTAAGTACTTAAGGATACACTTTACTGCCTTCCAGTGTTCCAAACTTGGATCTGCTTGATACCTGCTCGTAACACTTAGAGCATGCGCTATATCAGGTCTAGTACATAACATTGCATACATGATAGATCCTATAGCAGACGCATAGGGTATTCTATCCATGTATGCCCTTTCTTCTAGAGTCTTTGGAGACATACTCTTAGAAAGAGAAATTCCATGTCTCAGTGGTATGAGACCTCTTTTGGAATTTTCCATGCCAAATCTTTTGACTATGGTGTCTATGTACATGGACTGGGACAAGCCAAGCATCCTCTTAGATCTATCTCTATAGATCCGAATCCCCAAAATGTATGATGCTTCCCCTAAGTCCTTCATGGAGAAGTTTTTTGATAACCAAGTCTTAACTGTGGATAGCATTCCAATGATGAGAATGTCATCCACATACAACACCAAGAAAATGATAACACTCCCACTTACCTTCCTATATACACAATGCTCATCTTCGTTCTTAACGAAGTCATAAGATCTGATTACCTCATCAAACCTTATGTTCCAACTTTGGGAAGCTTGCTTTAGTCCATAAATAGACTTAAGCAACTTGCACACCTTATCTGGACTTTTCTCGAAAATGAATCCATCAGGCTGTATCATATACACCTCTTCCTCGAGGTTGCCATTGAGGAATGTGGTTTTTACATCCAACTGCCAGATCTCATAGTCATGGTATGCTGCAATGGCCAATAAAATTCTGATAGATTTTAGCATGGCAACGGGCGAAAAAGTTTCATCATAGTCAATACCTTGCCTTTGACGATATCCTTTTGCCACAAGTCTTGCCTTAAAGGTCTCTACCTTTCCATCTACTCCAATCTTCTTCTTGAAGATCCATTTGCACCCAATGGGTACAATACCCTCAGGTGCATCAACTAGGTTCCAAACCTGGTTGGAGTACATGGAATCCATCTCAGAATTCATGGCCTCTTGCCATTTCCTGGAGTCTATACTCATAATAGCCTCCTCGTAGGTTTGAGGATCAATATCTTCAGAGTCTTGTCCCTTGATATGTCCCACATATCTTTCAGGAGGGATAGGAACTCTACTTGACCTACGAAAATTTGGAATTTGTATGATAGGTACCTGAACAAGCTCTTCTTGCAGAATGGTGCTTGAGCTAGGTTCCCCAACCTCACTCAATTCTATCACACTCCCACTGTTTCCACCAAGAATGTGTTCCTTCTCAAGAAATACTGCTCTCTTGGCAACAAAAACCTTTTGGTCCTCGGGGTGATAGAAATAATACCCACAAGTTTCCTTGGGGTATCCTACGAATATGCACCGTTCTGACCTTGATTCCAATTTATCAGGATTGTGTCTCTTAACGTGGGTAGGGCAGCCCCAAATCTTAATAAGTTTAAGATCAAGCTTCTTCCCTTTCCATATTTCATATGGAGTGGACACTACCGTCTTAGTTGGAACTCTGTTCAGAAGGTAAGCTGCGGTTTGTAGGGCATATCCCTAGAATGACATGGGTAGGTTGGCAAAACTCATCATGGATCACACCATATCCAACAGTGTGCGATTCCTCCTTTCCGATACACCATTGAGCTGAGGTGTATGAGGAGGAGTCCATTGGGATAGAATCCCATGGTCCTTTAGAAATTGGGTGAATTTTGTACTCAAGTACTCTCCTCCTTGATCTGAACGAAGAATCTTAATACTCTTTCCAGTCTGATTTTCTACTTCATTCTTATATTCTTTGAATTTTTCAAATGCCTCAAACTTGTACTTCATTAAGTACACATGTCCATACCTTGAGAAGTCATCAGTGAATGTAATGAAGTAAGAATATCCTCCTCTGGCTTGTATGGACATAGGTCTACATACATCAGTATGTATGAGTTCTAGTAACTCAGAAGCTCTCTCTCCAGTTCCACTATATGAAGAGTTGGTCAACTTCCCTTGAAGGCAAGATTCACAGGTTGCATATGATTCATAATCAAATGGGTCTAAATATCCATCCTTTAACAACCTTTGAATTCTACCCTCATGGATATGACCTAGCCTACAATGCCATAGGTAAGCCTCGTTCACCTCATCTCTCTTTCTTTTAGACGTACTAACATTCGTGACATGTGAAGCAACATCTAATGTAAACAAACCATTGAACAATGTTCCTTTACTAATGATCTTATCATCCAAAATCAGTGAACAACCATTGTTCTCAAAAACAAACTTATATCCATTTTTAGTCAAACATGAAATGAAATGATGTTTTGATGATAGAGGGAACAAAGTAACATTTATTCAACACAAGTGCGGCTCCACGAGGTAGTAGTAGGTTGACTTCGCCGACAGCAACAGCAGCAACTTTTGCGCCATTCCCCATTCTTAAGTCAACCTCACCCTTTGAGAGTCTCCTACACTTTGTCAAAACCTGCAACGAATTGCAAATATGAGATGCACATGCGGTATCTAATACCCATGCATTATCATAATTTTCTGACAAATGGAGATCAATCATGAATATACCTGAAGCTTCTCCAAGCTTCTGCTTTGCCTTTTCTGCAAGATATTCCTTGCAGTTCCTCTTCCAATGCCCATCCTTGCCATAGTGGAAGCACTTTAATTTATCCTTGGCCGGGTCTTTCTTGGCAACCTTTGCCTTGCCCGCTTTATTGCCTTTGCTTTTGCCCTTCTTAAGGGTCTTCCGTGCCTTCCTCTTCTTGTTGATCTCATTAACATGGAGAATTGGCTTCTCCTTCTTAATGGAACCCTCAGCTTCCCTCAACATATTAAGGAGCTCAGGCAGGGTTGCCACTATCTTGTTCATATTGAAATTCATAATGAACTGTGAAAGGAATCTGGAAGGGATTGAAGTATTAGATCCACACACAGGACATCCTCGAGGACAAGTCCTAGACCTGTGAGCTTCTCGATCCACTCAATCATCTTCAGGACATGGTTCTGAACCGATGCCCCTTCTGTCATCCTCATCCTGAACAGACTCTTTGATATCTCGTATCTTTGAGTCCGTCCTTGCTCCTCAAACAAGGTGCGAAGATGCAACATGATGGATTGAGCTTCCATCTTTTCATGATGTCTTTGCAGCTCGGGAGTCATAGAGGCTAACATATAACATTGAGCAAGAACCAAGTCCTCCTTATACTTTTTACAGTGAGAAATAACTTCCTCACTAGTCCCTTCCACTGGCTCGGCCACGATCTCATCGAGGACATACACAATTTTCTCTACCGTAAGAACAATTCTCAGGTTCCGAAGCCAATCAGCGTAGTTAGGACCAGTTGTAGACACCCGGTTATGACTATTGAGTTGAACCACATTTCTTGTTATCTTAGTAGGCCCCTAATTGGTCACTCACCTTGAGCCCATCATTTGCCTTATTTTGAGCCCATTAAGCCATTAAAATGCCTTGAAATCTCGTAATTTATCACTTGAGAGAGTCCTTGGAGCATTATAACTCTCATCTTATCATGTGGTTAGGATGATAATTCAAGATAATTCGGATTTATTGTCGCAACGCATCGTGGCGCCGCGACTCTAATCGCGACGATTTTGACTGCCGCGACAGCCCATGCATGTTACATGCACGTGGACAACGCTGTCGCGTCCCCCCGCACCGTCGCGTTTCTAAGTCGCGACCCTACGATATGACGCGACAATGACCGAACCCTCTGGCCTCCATAACTACCCCCTATTTATCCTCCTATGGACTTGACTTAATCCTAAGGATTATCTCCACCCTTTGGGGTGAGTTTCTGGCCCTAAGAACTCTCCTAAGGTTCTCTAAGGACTCTCCATCCGATTTTAATAGAGCTTTATCTCCCATTTTGAATTTTTAAACCATTTTAAGGAGATAGTGTCACTTATTCTCATCCCAAGCTCTATATAAACAAGGCCCCTCCTCAAGGACAGAGAGAGCCTCATTACCACCCCGAAGGGCTGCCGAAATTCCCTCTGACCCATACTTAGCATCGCAGCCACTCACTTTTACCATTTTCCCTTTACATTCCACTCCACAAAGCTACTCCTTCACTATCAATGGAGCACGGAACGTGAAGAGGGCGACCCCAACAATCTCCTGGAGCATTTGCACATCTTTGGAGCTGTACCTACGCCAGGGAGTCGCCCCAATGGGGCTCCTCTTCTTCTTCCTTCCTCCCTCCTATTTCTACATGCATTTTTTATGTTATTCATAGAAAGAGCAAATTCCCTATCCACCCACGTTTTCCCACACCCATAGGGGCTTAAAACCACCCCAGGTGCATTCCCACCATGATTCCCCACTTTCTTTCATCTTTAGAATAGATACTATGCTTAACATATTCTAATAGGGTGTTTTCTTTGTGATCTTCTTTGGTTGGCAGGCAAACAAGTGAAATCCACGAGAAGCTCTGGTTCTCTAGCCGGCTGGAGGACGAGAAGAAGGTCTATACCCAATATCTCCCGCATTCAGAGAACGCGACGGAGGAGGGTGACGCGACATGAGACGCATCAGTGTGTACTGACGCGACATCAGTCTATCGCGGCGCCCATGGCGACCGCGACACCAGGTCCATTTTTTGTTCTCTTTCCTTTTCCTAGTTTAAGTCAGCCATTATCTCATTTTTATTCTTAGGCGACTTGCTAGGTGGCGATCACATCCATATTTTCATGCTACTAGTTTTAGTATTCATGTCTGTGTCGAGGGGAGTCCAATCCCTGTGATTACACCTTTTGGCGATCACGGTGGGACCTTCACTGCCACCCTCGTGGATTTTTTACTGTTTGCTTGCCATGTTTCCTTTCGGTTCGTCACTTTAGTGCCCTGTTAGTCTTTGTTCTTTGCTTCCTGCATATTTTCCTGCTCCGTCATTGTCGCGACCGATCGCGATGACTCGACCTTGTCGCGTCGCAATGGGGAGGCGCGTTCTCAGGCCAGTGTTTGTCACTCCCCATGTCCTCTCTATTCAATGCCCATGAGATCATACATCCTCATTTCGTTGCCTAGACCATGTGTTCTCGCGTTTCTGTCTGTTAGAATCCTGCCAAGGTTCGGATTTTCCGTTTATTTTCACTTGTAAGTTTTCCATTCCTATCGTGACAGGAAGAGAGGACGCGAACAAGTAGCGGCTTGGCCACACGTCGCGTTATCAGGTTTGCTTTGTTTGTTATTGTTTTATCCATGTATCAGTTTCTGTGTGCTTCCTAACTCATGTTGTACCGATTTAGCGTCTCTTGGTGTTTCTTATTTTGGTAGGATAGTCTGTTTGAGTTAGGTTGGTGACTCACTAGTTTTCGGGTCTCTGTCATTATCGCGGCATCCCGTGCTGTCGCGATAGAGTCACTGTGTACCCAGTGTAATCACAGGGATTGTACCTCCCTCAACACAGACATGAATATCAAATATGATAGCATGAAAAATAGGATGTGATCGCCACCTAGAGCATTGCCAAATAAAGATAATGATGCGGGCTAACTACTCTAGGAAAGGGGGGGGGGGGGGAGAACAGAGGAATACCTGATGTCGCGGTCGTTATGACGGACGCGGGCAGCTTGAGGACGCGTCAGTCTTGGCAGACGCGTTTCTTATCGCGCCGCCTTCCTCCGTCGCGTTCTCTTCTAGTGCGTAAGATGGTGAGTGGGGCCTCCTTCCCGTCCTCCGGCCGGCCAGAGGACAAGAGCCGCTCATGGATCTTCGCTTGGGTGCCTGCCAAAACAACGAAAACAAGAAATAAAACCCTGTTAGACTATGTTAAGTGTAGTAGCTATTCTTAAATGAAAGAAAGATGTGGAGCATGGAGGGAACGGACCTGGGGGGTGGTTTTTTAAACGCCTTGGGTAGTAGGAAAATGTGGGGAGGAATATGCATGGGGAGAAATCATGGAAGAGGAGAATGAGGAATCCTAACTCATGCATACATGTGTAAAAACGTGGAAAATAAAGTAAAAATCAGAACTAAACAGACACTACCCCGTTTGATGTGATTCTAGTTGGAGGTCGTAGAGGAGGACGTCTTGAACAACTTTCATGAAGACATATTGAAGAGATCTGGCCTGGTTTGGGCTGTGGAAGAGACGATAATCCCGCATGTGCAGATCTCGATATGAGAGAGAAAGTGAAGATCAATCTACTGTAACTTTTTGCACAAGCCACCAATCGACGTGATTCCACTTCAAGGTTGAAGAGGGCTCTGTGAAGAGTAACTTTGATGAAGAAACCTCGAAGAGATCTGGCCTGGTTCGATCTCCACAAGCCTTGCAAGCACTGTTGGTCCTAGAGGCGATATGAGAGAGAAAGAGGAGAGAGAAAGAAGGAAAACGGGAAGAATAGCTTCTCCTCTGCCTTGGGGACGATGGGACCTCGTGAGCAGAGCCTCCAGGGACCTCTCCTCATAGTGGTAGCCTTCCTCTATCCCCTAGAGAGTCCTAGGATGTGTTCAAGTGAGAGATAGAGTCCCATCTCGAGTTAGAGAGAGAGAGCCCAAGTTGTGGGGGTGTTTGAGAGTCTATCTAGAGTTTGGATAGGCTTGGGGGCCCCCTAGGGATGAGGATAGGAGGTTTGGGTCGTAATCCAACTCATAGGGACTTTAGATAGGCTATAGGATGGAGGGAGAGGCCAAAAATCACGTAAAAACGTGTTTACATGCATGGCGCTGTCGCGTCAGATCGTGGGGCCGCGTTCTTGTCGCGTCCATGCACCAGGTCGCGACTATAAGACAGTCTGCGTAGGTCCCATGAAAAGGGCCATAACTCTCTCCACAGACATAGGATTGATGAGCCGTTTATTGCGTTGGATTCTAGACTCCGAGGGCTACAAAATGATACTATGGTATGCAAAATTTGGATTAGAAATGAGGATGTTATGAGCTCTCAAAGTGAAGGTATGTTCAGAAGATTGGGCAGATTGCACAGTTTTGATATTTCAAGTGGTGTTTGGCCATGGGCTTAAGAATGGGCTAGAAATTAAGGGAAAATGGGCTCATGATGGGCCAGAGAAGGACTCAAAAGTGATGACCAATTTGGGACATCAATGATATGGACAATAAATATGCCTAACTTATAGGCCGAAAACGGGTGTCTACAGATTGCCCCTCCTTGATGCCCGCTTTGCAAGGGAGCGAAGTGGAAAGGGAGCGAAGTGTAATGAAATGGAATGGAGTGAGGATGAAGAAGAGTGGACTGAAAAGTGGGCATCAAGGTAAAGAGACACCCGTCACAACCAATAAGTGATAGAAATTCTCTGGAAGACTCTAAACTAACCTCAAGGAAGAGCGAGCACGGACGGCTTCTGTCTGGAACGACAAAAAGGAAAGCAAAAGAAGGATGATCAACCTCTTGATTAAGAGGTACCCTAGCCGATTGGCCTGCGGGTTTCATCTTGGGAGGACATGTGCGTGCCAGGCAGGTCACGATGACTCAAGGCCTGGGAGCGGTTCACAACCAAGACGGATCAGGGGGATATTTAAGCTGATTTGGATGAATGGAGGGGGTAAATTCCAGACAGAAGTCGTACTGGCCAACTAGACCAAGTGACTAGTTCAAAGAAGACCTTTAAATTGTGAGTGGAATAGGATTTCTTGTTCAAGAAACTTAAGCTTGATTGATCACCGCCAGGGAAATAACCTTTGACAAATCATGAAGCATGCCTACATGATGCATGCTGGGCTAAAATAAAAAGAAATCATCAAATCAATATACAAAGAAAAGAGAAAATAGAAAATAGAAAATACTCAAGGATAATATTGTTAAGCCGAATAAGAACGGGTCAAGAGACTACCTGCAACCGCAGTGTAGGCCTGAATCTATCGTCCCCAAACTTACTTAACTCAACGGCCTATCCAGCGATTAGCAATGTGCATCTAGATCATCACTGTTTTTGTTGAAGGGGAACTCAGATCCCAAAACACATTGAAAACCAGTCGGTCCTTGAGATAATATAGTAGTATAGATAACATATAGTAATGCAAGGGAGAAGGGATAGGGATACTTACCTGAACTTACCTGTAGAGCGCAGAGTTCGCCATTTTTTTGGGTTTTGCTTTTTCTGATTTTTTTTGTGTAAATGAAGAAATAAACAAAGCACTAAACAAGCTAACAACAACAAGCATAAACAACTCAGTCATCCACATGATTGAAACAAAGCTCTAAAGAACTGCCAGGTTCATACATAGAGAGTCCTCTCATGGAGCCATTGAGGGAGAATATGTATGGGACTTCGGAAGGACTTGGTGGGATAATAAGCTTGAAATTCAAATCATGGATGTGACTGAGGAGGAGAGACAGATCGTAAAGATGATGTGAGCAAGACTCAGACAAAAGTAATGAAGAAATGTGGAGATCTGAGCGATCAATGCTTGGGAGCCAAAGTACCTGCACACTTAGCATGTATGATTAGATCGGCTCATTTTTTGTTATTTTTAGTTTGAAAACATTTGATTTTTTTGGAGTTTTGAAATTATTTGATTTTTTAAAGATTTTTGGTAATATCTGATTTTTTTTAGATTTTTGAAAATATTTGATTTTTTTTATTTTCAAAATATTTGATTTTTTGATATTTTTGGCAATATTTGATTTTTTTGTTTTTTTGGCAATATTTGATTTATTATTATTATTTTTTGAATGTTTTGAATAATGCTTAAAGCCGACGTTAGCCCTTCCTAAAAGACACATGAGATGGAAGGTACTCACCCTTGCTACTACAGCACTAAAGCAAGATCAAACTACTGGCAAGGGGTCCCCATTCATTCCCCTTTCATTAAAGACCACCAAAAGGTCGGATGTGCATTAGGATGGTGGCGTCCTGTAGATGGTTGCCCCTAGCTTGCGGTGCCACTACAAAGGCCATACTCGGGAGACGACCCAGCCTTATAGAGAGAAAGAGAAGAAAGTTTGGAGATAAGTCTAGTGCAAGTTTTAAAGGACAAATTCGGTTTAGCTTCCTTCCACAGCACACCCCTTAGAGATTCAATCTGTTGAGGAGGGACTTTTGGTCACTTTATTGTGCTTGTTTCTTGTTTGGGGCATGCGTACAACCGGGCTCAAGGGCGTCCCGCGGGGAACTATACTGCCACTCTTTGCCATGCCTCTATTCCTCAATTTTTTTGTTTATTTGTCCTTCTTCTCACTTTTATTTTCTTTTGCAGGCTTGATTGACCGTCCCTATTTGAGATTTCCTCTCATCAAGATGTGCTTAGGTTGGTCGCCTTGCCCAAATAGTCTTTTTGCTTTTGCACTTTGACCGAGTAAAGAAGAGAACAGCTTTTGCACCACCTAGGTATGGCCTAAATAGCAGCGATGTTTGCTAGAGGAGCCGACTAAGGTTGCCATGTGAGTGTGTGGTGATCCTTGCTTAAAGTGACCTTCAATGATAGGGGAAGGAATGTCGAACCCCTAACGCGGAGTAATCTCTAGCTTGAGTGCTGCAGAAGCAAAAATAAACCTAAGACTAACTCGACCACTCTTGTTGTGAACTGAGATGACTCTCTTTGATGTTCTTTGTGTTGAAACAAATATTTACATGACTATTTGGTGAGCAACATGACCCCTTTATTGAAAGAGCGACCTGCATTAGTCTTTGAACTTTGATTTTGGTTGCTTTTAATTAGCTCATTTGCAGGAAACCATGGAAAATAGGGGTCAGCAAGAATTGGAGCCAACTCAACACAAACAAGAGGGAGACATGACGCTACATGAAGATGAGGGATAAGAACCCTCAAACAAGAAGGATTTACAAAGGAGGAAAAAAAATGTTAGTGAGGACTGAAACCTCTGGACCAGTGAGAGAAAGGGTCGGGACCCCGAATAGGTAGTGAGGGAGGAATCGGGTCGGACCCGAGATCAAGAGGGGTTAGAGGAAGGAACTGTAGAATGTAGGGTGGAGGATCTGGTGGATCAGAAGGCGAAGTGGAAGGAGGGGAATCAGATGCTCCTGGAGAGTGTGGACCTGACCTATAATTAGGAGGCTCTTGTGGAAGAGGAAAAGGGGAACCCTGAGCACTAGGAAGGAAGTTAGGTGACCCAGGTGGATATGGAGAGAGAGCCTGGGTACCCCGAGGGTGATCGGGTGGCTCAGGAGGAAGAGATAAGTGAGGGTCCAAAGACCCTAAAGGAGTAGGAGGGGAATAATGCGGCACCAGTCCAGAATTGGGAGATCGGGCGCCTCCTCTGGGAACTAGATTGACCAAAATGAGTAGTATTGAAAGATCAAGGTCAGGAGATGACAAGATAGGGAGATCGATATTTTTCTTGAAGAATTTCAATCTTGATCTTAGCCTCCTTTACTTCTTGGCAGATTTCTTCTTGTGACGCCACAACTTCTTTGCTCTCACAGACAGATACAACGGTTTCATCTTGACATGTCTTCTTAAATAGCAGGACCAGGCAGCAGATGGCCTCGCTCTTCTCTGCAGCCACATGGCTCTCTCCTCAATTGCCATAGTTGTCATTTGTATACCCAACCTTTACAGATACCCATGAGGGAATGCCATAAATTGGCTTTTTCATGTGGATGGTGTAGACCCATGGGAACTTGATGCGTGGTACCCTAAGCTTGAGATTTGGCATATTGGCTTGACAGTCTTGCATGAAGACCAACTCCCTTGACAGTTGAAGAGGGGAGGCTTCTGGGAGTGTGATGGGTGGCACTAGCACGGCCAACTGACTGACAGGCTGAGGCAAATTGCAAAGGACTCTTGGAAAAACCTTGAGTGTTCTTGGTGACATAGCAATGTGCCCCTGGTCAGGTTGAAACATGGCAAGGAGGGCATTGGATGCTTCGGGCAGTGTGACTTCTTGTCCCTTAAATGACAGCTGATTCATGATGGCCATAGCAGCCGCGTGAGATAGCACGACATTTGTAGAGAACCCCTTCTCTTGACCAGCCATATGCAAAATAACTGAGCGAGGAGTGATGATGGCATTAATGGTAGCATTTTCAATAAGTAACGTAATGGCTACCGTCCCCACTTTGGACCTGGCTGGCACTAGGGCCTGGGAACTCTTTTTGACAGTGCTCTTCTGAGGAGATGAAGGCTCATCCTTCCCGAATGTGCCTGAGATAAGGACACATATCGGCATGCGACTGATGTAGTTGTAAGGGTCAAAACACATGACCGGAACTGGGCTACCTTTACTCAGTCTATCTTGCATAGGGGAAGTGATTTCAAGGCATGCTGCTGGTGATGCATACCCGCTCCATTGGGATGTGGTGATGGGATGTATGGTGGCTATGGTGGGTTCGTCGGATGCGGAGGCCTTAATGTGAGGTGATCGGATGATGGCAAGGATAGGCTCGTGCGGAGAGAGCTCTTCCTCCAACTCAGAGGCTGAAGCAGCCTTACTCTTGGGAGTAGGAAACTCTTGCTCTGGCTCAGAGGTGAGCTTGGAACTTGCTCGTTGTGTGGCGGTAATGGCTTGCTCAGGTGCAAGTGGTAGTGGGGTGGAGATGATGGCGAGGGTTAAAGATGGAGGGTTGGAAGGAGTGGAGGGATTAGTGGTTTGCGGCGTTGGTGGAGATGACTGACAGCGCACCGACACAATGGGTCGAGCTAATAGCTTGTCATCAGGGTGCGATGCGGTAGGTGTGGTGGTGATAGCCTGAGCAAGGGTTGGCGGAGGGGGTTGTTGAGGTTGTGACAGAGCGGGTGGTGCACTTGGAGGATAAGTAAAGATGTGCCGTCGGCCTTGAACTAGTGGAGATGATGACTGCCTTGATGCTTGCGCTCGCTGTCTTGACTGTGCTGTCGGTTGCTTGGGCGGCTGTTCCGCTGCCTGTGGTGGAGAGGGCTGCTGCCCCTAGCCCTGTGCTTTGCTCTTGTCTTGACAATGCAAGATGAGCCTGTGCATTTTAGACCAATTTATCTTTTGCTCTAGATCCAGATTACATATTACATCGCAGAATTCGCAGCAGTTTGCAACTGTATGCCCCGGATGGCGATGGTATGGGCAAAATTCTGATCGGTCCACTGTCATGTCCCAGCTTGGCTTTTCTGGAGGGAGTTGCAATGCATTAATGGACATCAGGGCCGTGAAAACATCAGAGAGGGACTCATGCAACATATGATAATGGGTTTGCTTTGGGCCAAGTGAATTCCGTGATGGCTGGGTAGTGGATGATAGGGTGCTGCGGCATGGACGAGGTGGTTATTCTTGTGGAAGCGGGGCGAGTTGGCTATATGAAGGTGGAAGTGCATGGTGGTTAGTGGAATGGGTAGGCGTGGGGTGGTGGATGGTATCAACTTGCGCCTGGGTTTGGACTACCTCATAAGTGGGCCCTTGAAATGAAGAATTTGGTTGTTGGGCCTCAAACATGGATGACATAGAGGAGTCAATGAGTTGGGTTCTAACAAAGCGAGCCCGGCTGTATAACTGCTGCATAGATGTGATGTCGTTCATAGCCAGGTTGTGGCGGTACATGGGTGTTGCATTAGCAATGATAAGCTTGATTTTCTCCTCTTCTGGGATGCGCATTTGGGCATGCGTGGACATTTGACGCCACCGGTCCGCATAAGTTGCAAATTCCTCACCAGGCTTCATCTGCTCAGCTACCAAATCAGCCATTGAATACCTGGGCCCGGCCCAATCTTGATATTGTTGTATGAACCTGACCTTGACAACTTCAAAATTCTCAACTTCATCGGGAGGCAAGGAATAAAACCACTCTAAAGCGGGTCCATCCAACGACCGCCTAAAAAGGTAAGCCAATAAGCGGCGATCATGTTGGTAGGACACCGAGTCATAGAGGAACTCCTTCAGATGGATGTAAGGATCTCCGGCTCCACTATATTTGCGATAAACAGCGAGCTGAGAAAGTGGAGGGATCCGGAGACCATGAAAATCAGAAAGTGTATCATTGAAGGAGGGTTTGGGATTTAGTTGCCTCCGCAGGTGGCTAAGCTCTCGCTTCATAGACTCGAACTCGGATTGGAAGTCCTGAGCCGAGGTAGATTGTGAATAGCGAGGGCCAGGCTGGGAAGGAGAGCGGAGTCGAGAGTCAAGGTCCGGACCAGATTGAGTATAATGGGCCGGTTGTGATGATGTGGGCTGAACAAAAGGATGGCCCGACCCAGGAGTGACAGTGTGGGTGGGTCTAGAATGAGCAGGATAATGTGAGCCTGTTGGAAGAAGACCGTAGAGAAAAAGTGGCCAACAATTCGTGGGCTTGGTCCGGGCCCATTTCAAGCAGGAGGCGCTCCAATTCAGCGGCCTCATTAGAAGAAGATGGCGATGGAAAAGATCGGGAATGGGCACCCTCATCGGCCCGATGGGCCTTGGACTGGGCCGAATTTGGAATAGACTTATGAGACAAGGGGTCTACATGAGGAGGAGAGGTTGGGGGATCGGTGAAGTGGAAAGGAGCCATGAGAGGATGAGAAATGGGGAAATAAAAGGATACACTAAGATACAAATAAGGGGAACAACAACAGTTACAATCACACAAGAAAGGGACGAGAAGGGAGTTCTCAAGCAAACACCCAAGTTAACATGAATTGCACTCGGCTAAAGAGGGACCCTAATGGGTGTGTACTCAAGTACTCCGGGATGACTAAGGGGGAACACACAACTCGCATGCGAGGGGTGGTTCGAACTATGGGTGCGACGGGTACAACCGGCCCGGTGAACCGCAACGTGTGTACGGTCACGAGGACTTACGGAGGTCCTCGGAAGGTGGCCCGAGTCAACCTACGAGTGCTCGTAGGTGAGAGGGCTCACTCAACCAAGGGGGAACCTAGACAATAGGATCAATAGTGTATGCAAGGGCCTAAGTGCCCAAAAATGTATGCACAAGTAACAATAATGATCAAGCAGGGTGACCAACAGGGTCTCGGGCAGAGTCGCGGCGGCCAGATACGCCGTGACCCTATCGCGACAGAGCGGTCTGCTGCGATATGAATAGAGCCCCGAAAAACAGCAGTCAGTCACAAATACAAAACATATAGACTAACCTAGCATATGATATGAGCATGAAATCACAAGATCAATCTAGTAGAGGTCATGAAGCACTCAGAAACCGACACATGGATCAAAGAAATAACACACAAAGTGTACCTGTAGACGCGGCGCTCATCCACGGCGCGACCTGGTAGCGTCCTCAAGACCCACCGTGACAGAACCCGAAAACTTACAAAAGAAAGAAAAGGAAAACCCGAACCCTAGCAGGACTCCAGCATTCACAAACACGGCAATACATGGCGGAGTAGCATAGAATAGGCACACATGAACTTATAGAGGTAGGATAAGTTAGATAGAAGAAGAAATATACAGACCTAGTGTCGCGTCTGCCTCTGACGATGCGATATGATCGCGTCCCCGCGATACGCCGCGACACTGGCAGAGAGCCAAAACGCAAAAAAAATAAAGGGACAAAAGACTAATAGGGCCCTAAGAAGACAAACAAGGAAGGAAACATGGCAAGCAGGCAAACTCAATCCACGAGGGTAGCACTGAAGGTCCCACCGTGATCGCCAAAAGGTGTAATCACAGGGATTGTACCTCCCTCAACACAGACATGAATATCAAATATGATAGCATGGAAAATAGGATGTGATCGCCACCTAGAGCATTGCCAAATAAAGATAATGATGCGGGCTAACTACTCTAGGAAAGGGGGGGAGAGAACAGAGGAATACCTGATGTCGCGGTCGTTATGACGGACGCGGGCAGCCTGAGGACGCATCAGTCTTGGCAGACGCATTTCTTGTCGCGTCGCCTTCCTCCTTCGTGTTCTCTTCTAGTGCGTAAGATGGTGAGTGGGACCTCCTTCCCGTCCTCCGGCCGGCCAGAGGACAAGAGCCACTCGTGGATCTTCACTTGGGTGCCTGCCAAAACAACGAAAATAAGAAATAAAACCATGTTAGACTATGTTAAGTGTAGTAGCTATTCTTAAATGAAAGAAAGATGTGGAGCATGGAGGGAACGGACTTGGGGGGTGGTTTTTTAAACCCCTTGGGTAGTAGGAAAACATGGGGAGGAATATGCATGGGGAGAAATCATGGAAGAGGAGGAGGAGGAATCCTAACTCATGCATACATGTGTAAAAACGTGGAAAAGAAAGTAAAAATTAGAACTAAACAGATACTGCCCCGTTTGATGTGATTCCAGTTGGAGGTCGTAGAGGAGGACGTCTTGAACAATTTTCATGAAGACATATTGAAGAGATCTGGCCTGATTTGGGCTGTGGAAGAGACGATAATCCCGCATGTGCAGATCTCGATATAAGAGAGAAAGTGAAGATCAATCTACTGTAACTTTTTGCACAAGCCACCAATCGACGTGATTCCACTTCGAAGTTGAAGAGGGCTCTATGGAGAGTAACTTTGATAAAGAAACCTCGAAGAGATCTGGCCTGGTTCGATCTCCACAAGCCTTCCAAGCACTGCTGGTTCTAGAGGCAATATGAGAGAGAAAGAGGAGAGAGAAAGAAGGAAAACGGGAAGAACAACTTCTCCTCTGCCTTGGGGAAGATGGTACCTCATGAGCAGAGCCTCCAGGGACCTCTCCTCGTAGTGGTAGCCTTCCTCTATCCCCTAGAGAGTCCTAGGATGTGTTCAAGTGAGAGATAGAGTCCCATCTCGAGTTAGAGAGAGAGCCCAAGTTGTGGGGGTGTTTGAGAGTCTATCTAGAGTTTGGATGGGCTTGGGGGCTCCCTAGGGATGAGGATAGGAGGTTTGGGTCGTAATCCAACTCATAGGGACTTTAGATAGGCTATAGGATGGAGGGAGAGGCCGAAAATCACGTAAAAACGTGTTTACGTGCATGGCTCTGTCGCGTCAGATCGTGGGGCCGCGTTCTTGTCGCATCCATGCACCAGGTCACGACTATAAGACAGTCCGCGTAGGTCCCACGAAAAGGGCCATAACTCTCTCCACGGACATCGGATTGATGAGCCGTTTGTTGCGTTGGATTCTAGACTCCGAGGGCTACAAAATGATACTATGGTATGCCAAATGTGAATTAGAAATGAGGACATTATGAGCTCTCAAAGTGAAGGCATGTTCAGAAGATTGGGCAGATTGCACAGTTTTGATATTTCAAGTGGTGTTTGGCCATGGGCTTAAGAATGGGCTTGAAATTAAGGGTAAATGGACTCATGATGGGCCAGAGAAGGACTCCAAAGTGATGACCAATTTGGGACATCAATGATATGGATAAGAAATATGCCCAACTTATAGGCCGAAAACAGGTGTCTACAGATTGCCCCTCCTTGATGCCCGCTTTGCAAGGGAGCGAAGTGGAAAGGGAGCGAAGTGTAATGAAATGGAATGGAGCGAGGATGAAGAAAAGTGGATTGAAAAGTGGGCATCAAGGTAAAGAGACACCCGTCACAACCAATCGTTGTGAAACACTTAAGAAATCGTTTTGAGGAGGGCGTGCAGGGGGGGCGGGTCCGGCGGGTGGGAGGGGGGGGGGAGGAGGAGGGCGCGCAGGGGGGGCGGATCCGGCGGGTGGGAGGGCGGAGGAGGAGGGTGCGCATGGGGGGTGGATCAGGCGGGTGGGAGGGGGGAGGAGGAGGAGGGCGTGCAGGGGGGGTGATGACCAAACTGTTCCCATAATAAATAATTCATTTATTTATATATTAATTTGATGATTAACAAAATAGTACTAATGGATTACTTGAGCCTTGAGAACAGGAAATAAAAGAAAAATGAAAGTTCAAGACAATCAGGTAAGTCTCATCTCACATTCTGTCCAAGTCTTTGTATCGACTTTTTTGATAAGCAGAAACAATTTCCTCTTTGACCGGAAAATTCAAAACAAATCGATATCGCAAGGATTCTTTAAGACTCGTAACGATTTCTTTAGAACCCGTAACGACTTGACCGTCGTAATGATTTCTTTTGACCTCGTAACGATTTCTTTAGAACTCGCAACGACTCTCTAGCCGTAACGATTTCTTTAGACCTCGTAACGATTTCTTTAGAACTCGCAACGACTCTCTAGCCGTAACGATTTCTTTAGACCTCGTAACGATTTCTTTAGAACTCGCAACGACTCTCTAGCCGTAACGATTTCTTTAGACCTCGTAACGATTTCTTTAGAACTCGCAACGACTCTCTAGCCGTAACGATTTCTTTAGTTCTCGTAACGATTTCTTTAGACTTCATATCGATTTCTTAAGTGTTTCACAACGATTTCTTTGAAACTCATAACGACTTGATTGCTGTAACGATTTCTTTAGAGTTCATAACGATTTCTTTGAAACTCATAACGACTTGATTGCTGTATCGATTTTTTAAGTGTTTCACAACGATTTCTTTGAAACTCATAACGACTTGATTGCTGTAACGATTTCTTTAGAGTTCATAACGATTTCTTTGAAACTCATAACGACTTGATTGTTGTAACGATTTCTTTAGAGTTCATAACGATTTCTTTGAAACTCATAACGACTTGATTGCTGTAACGATTTCTTTAGAGTTCATAACGATTTCTTTACAGTTCATAACGACTTGATGTTCATAACGATTTCTTTATAGTTCATAACGACTTGATGTTCATAATGATTTCTTTACAGTTCATAACGACTTGATGTTCATAACGATTTCTTTACAGTTCATAACGACTTGATAAGTGTTCATAACGACTTGCTGTAACTCATAACGATTTCATCATTATAATGTGATAATGCTCTGTCATAACGATTTGTCAGTTATCGCATAACGATTTCATAAGTCATGAAGGCATCGGGATTATTTATATCGAATTTCTTGCTGTATCAGTATAATGCTTTTGAATAGCGTTGAAAAGTCAAAGTCATATCTCGTCTGTTGACTGCTTCGCATTAAATGCTCTCTGATCGTATCTCCCATGCATGCAGACGATATCTTCCATTTTTATGCTACTCTGTCTACGTACTTTTTAGACAGAAAGGAGCTTTGCTATATATTGCAATATCTGTTCCATCTGCAACTAACAATCAACGGCAGTCCTAGCTGTCCACTATTTATTGTTGATATACTTGCAGATATCTGACAAGACTCATCTGTACAACGTTAGATACAAGATACAAGATTCCAAAACATTTCTCTGGCGTGTACTAAAGGATAAAAGACTGAAGATCAGAAGCTTCCTTGGTGACCAGTCTAACGTACACCAGGATAAGAGACAACGAATTCTTCAACGTTCAAATTTGAATCTGAAGTTTAAATAAGACTCAAGACGGAGAAGACAACAGTGATAACAAGACTTGCAATTCGAAAAGAAAGAACACCATCTCTTCAAGTCTTCAGAAGATTGAAACAAGAGCGAAGCTTCCACTCCAACCTTGTTCTTAGCTCTTAGCTCTCAGTGATCAAAAGGAGATTTTATTTGTGAGAGCTTGTGTAGTCCTTGGAGAGAAAACCTTGTTAAATCTCATTCTCTCTCGGGCCTTGGTAGCTTCAGCTTGCAGCTGGTCAAGCTAGAGTCTGAAGCCTGTTCCTACACATTCTCTTCTTTAGTTGTGTTCCCTTCTGGACGAAGGAAGACCTGGTGGCATCCAGGGTGGTTGTTTTCCCTTCAGGTTGAAGGAAGACCAGTTGAGGCTGGGTGTAAGGATCCTTAAGGGGGATTGTACCCTTGGTAGTGAAATCCTGAGGCATTGCTCAGGGACTGGACGTAGGTCTCCTGTGGAGAGGAGTTCCGAACCAGGATAAAAATCCTTGTGTCTTGTGGATGTGCTTTGTGTGATTGTTGTCTTATTTGCTCTAACTCTAACCTTGTTATTAAGTTGTGCAATCCTTTCAGTAAACAGGTTTTAATCAGAGATCGAAGTTTTAATAACCCATTCACCCCCCCTCTGGGCTAGCTAGCTGGGCAACAAGTGGTATCAAAGCCCGTCTCTTCGACAAAGAAGACGATCCAACGATCTGAAGAGAAAAGATCTATCGCAGCCCAAAGCAACTTCGAAGGTCAGTCAGTCAACAAGCCTCCCTTGTTCGATGGAGAAGACTACACCTACTGGAAGACTAGAATGGAATATTTTCTACAAGGTCATGATTACACAATCTGGTCCATTATAGAAGAAGGTGATCTTTTGGTCACAAACGCTAAGGCTCAGTGGACAGATGATGATAGGAAAAGAATATCCTTAAACTGCAAAGCCAAGAGCATATTATGCTGTGCCCTAAGCAAGAAAGAATTCAATAGAGTTTCAGCCTGCAAATCCGCAATGGAGATGTGAGAAAAGCTCAGAATTACCTATGAAGGGACAGACAAAGTAAAGGAGACAAGAATAGATATTCTGGTAGCTCAATATGAAAGATTCCAGATGCAGTCAGGGGAATCAATAACTCAGATGTTCAGCAGATTCACAGACATTACAAATGGATTAGCTGGATTGGGAAAAGTTTATAATGTACCAGACATGGTTAGAAAAGTCCTCAGATCTCTACCATCTTCATGGACTCCAAAGGTAACAGCCATTGAAGAAGCCAATGACTTAAAACTAATGTCATTGGAAAAGCTAATAGGATCTCTCATGGCTCACGAGATAAACATGGAGAGATTAGGAGAATCCTCCAGTAGAAGGAAACAATCAAATGCTCTCAAAGTGAATGATGAGATATCAGAAGAATCTTTGGATAACAGTGAAGATAGCAAAGACAGTGATGATGAAGAAGCCATGCTGTCTCGAAGACTTCAGAGAATATTAGCACAGAAAAAGAAGTATCAGTCCGGAAGAAGATTTTTCAAGAAAAATAAAGACTTCAGAAAACCAGAAGCAAAGGATCAGAAGAAAGGAGAAGTGATCTGTTATGAATGCAAGAAGCCTGGACACATCAAGGCAGACTGTCCAACGCTTAAGAAAAATGATCACAAGAAGAAGGACAACTTCAGAAGATTCAAGAAGTATAAAAAGAAAGCAATGGCAGCTGCTTGGGAGAACAGCAGTGACTCAGACAGTGAGTCAAGCTCGAGCAGTGAAGGTGAAGAAGTCAACCTGGCTTTCATGGCCAACACCGAAGACAAGGTAACTTCTGACTCTTCCTTTGACTCATGCAATGATTCAGATTCTGATAATTTAGAAAATGCTTTTAATGAACTTTATGAAAAATATAAAGAGGTATCTAAATTACTTAAAATTAGTAAGAAGAATTTAATCTGTTTAGAAAATACAAACTCAGATCTAAAAACCGAAAATGAAGAACTTGAAAAACAAATAGCTGAACATAAAAGAAGAAATGAATTATTATGTGAAGATTTAAAAGAGAAAAATAAGAAAATAAATCATTTAGAAAAACAAGAAGACTTAAGTGGACTTAAAACAGAAATAGAAAGATTAAATAAAGAAAATGAACATTTAACAAGCACTATAAACAAGTTCACAAATAATAAACCTCTTCTAATGATGAGTGGAGCTAAAAGATCAACCAAGAAGAAACATGGTTTTGGTTATACTCCCTCGGAAAATGAAGAAACAAAAGTCTTTCCCAACACTTATCCAACTCCTGAATTTATATCCGAAAAGAATAAAGAACATAAAAAATTTAAATATAATCCAGTTGAAAGAATAACCAGAATAACCTGATGTACTCATTGTAACAAACTAGGACATAACAAAGCAACATGTCCCACTAAGAACAAAAAGTGGATAATAAAAGGAAAAATCAATGGTACTAACCTCTCAGGACCCAAAAGAACTTGGGTACCTAAAACTTAGTGTTTAATTTTCAGGGAAAATCAAAAGCATCCTAGTGGATGCTCAAGGCACATGTCAGGGAACCAGAAACTTTTTGTTAATCTCCAAGATGAAGAAGGAACAGTCACATATGGAGATAATGGAAAAGGCACAATAATAGGAAGTGGATCCGTAAACATCAAAGGAAGATCAGTAATTGAAGATGTGATGTAACACCCCGGCCCCCTTGGGCCCTTGGCCCCGTCCTCTGGGTCGCGGCAGGGCGACTGTCGCGACGTGGTTCCGACTGCATTGGTGTCTGGTTCTGTTTGGGATTGCGACATGGGGTATGTCGCCTTCTTGAAGGCGACATGGCCTATGTCGCCTTCCCATCGCGTCGCCCCAGACGCAGTCTGACAGACGTGACAGGCGTCCTTTGTGTCAGTACGGCTCTGGCGGTGTCGGGTGAACGCGACAAGATGGCTGTCGCCTTCACTTTTTTGAATTCCAAGATTTGACCGTTGTCAGCGGAATTGCGACAGGGGGTATGTCGCCTTCTTGAAGGCGACACACCCACTGTCGCCTTCTCGTTCCTGTGGCGACAGGGTGGTATGTCGCCTTCACAGGATCCGGGCATAAAGCCCGGGCGCCCAAGCCCTTCCCTCTCTCTCTCGCGCCTCTCCTTTCCCCCTCTCTTTCTCTCGCCCTCTCGGAGCTTCCGGCGGTTTTGGGGTGCCTCCCCCGCGTTGAGGCGGCTGTGCTGAGGAGGGTGTCGCTCCGTCCGTGCAGGGGTCGCGTTCGTGCCGTGCGGTGCGAGGAGGAGACGTTTCAACCTACGAGAAGGCCCCAACGGGTGCGTTCTTCGCGTGGAGGTAGGGACGCCTGATCTTCTCGCCCTAAGCATGCTCCCCTTCCCCTTCGTGATGTAGTTTTTCTTGTGGTTTGGGGTTGGGAGTGTGAGAACTCCATGCTCGTGTGAGTGAGGTCTCCTCCGAGCGTAGAATCCATGTTCTTGGGGTATTCGAGGGTGGTTTGTATGTTTAATGACTTTCTAGCATGATAAGCATGCTCCCCTCCCCCGTGTGTAGTGTTTTCCCCGTTTCGGGGAGGTTCCGGGAAGAAGAATGCCCGGAACCCCCCGACTGGCTTGAAGGCGACACACCCTGTGTCGCCACCTGTCTGGTAAGGCGACGCACCCTGTGTCGCCTTCTGACTGGTAAAGCGACAGGGCATATGTCGCCTTATTGAAGGCGACAGGGCCTATGTCGCCTTCTCAGTCCAGAGGCAGGTTGTGCTTCCGCTGCTTCTGTTTTCGCTTTACTGTACCCGTGGCACCTGTGCTAGTTCCCTAGTACGGTCTCACACTAGTCGTTCGCCCAGTGCGCGGCACTTGAGGGCTTGTCCCGTGCGAGAGGTTGTTACCGTTACCTGGGACCCCCGTTCTCGGGAGCCTGTTGAGGGAGTACTCCGGGCTACGAGTGTGTTCGAGTTGGCAGCCACCTAGGTGGACTCTGGAGCTGAGGGGAAAACGGTGGTTAGGACAGTGGCGTGTGAGTCGCTTGCATAGCTCTCGTGGTTGGTCTGGGACGCCGAGGACAGTTTGGAGTTCTACCCGGCGCAGGCCAACCAGTCCTTCTTCTCACTGCCTCGCTCCTCACGGCCCCGAAACCGTTTGGAGAGGTCAGGCGTGGGACCGTAGTCCGGCCAGACTACAGTGGTTACTGTTGTGTTGCTTGTGTCCTACCTCGCTCTGACGAGATGCGAGGGCCAGGACCTAGGTCGAGGATAAGACGTCTGTGGACGCGCCTGACCGTTTGACTAGTGGTGGTGCTTTCCGTAGCTAGTGTTCTCTATCCAGGCGGAGTCCCCTCCGTCTGTGTTTACTAGCCGTGTGGTGGTCACGACGAGCAGTCGTACGGAGTTTCCGACCGAGAGTACTTTCCGTACCGTGTTAGCTTTAGCTTCGCTTCCGCACTTCCTTTTGTAGGTAGAAATATATATATAAACTGTCGTCTTTCCTTTATTAATAGTTGTATATGTTCCTCTGCCTGTTTAGAGCCAGTAGGAGATTGGTAGTCCCTACTGAGCTTCTGTTGTGAAGCTCATCCCTCTGTTTTCCAGGTGAGTCTTCTCAGCAGCGGCAGGGCGCGCGTCGGGCGGAGGAGACGGGGCGGTAGTCGAGGTCCCCGTAGCTAGCAGTGGTTCCCCCTCTCAGTGTACGTCACCCTCGGGGTATGCCCCTAAGGGACTTGTCTCTCCCCTTTCCTTACTTGTACTAGTGTGCGTGCGTTGGGACTGTACTTAGAGTGGTACGCAGCGGTCTCGCTCTACTTTCCTGTTTCCGCTTGTACGCTTCAAACTCAGCAGTTGACGTTTACTTCCGTTACATATCCTGTCAGACGCGTGTTATAGCCCTTCCGGGTCCCCCGGATCCGTGGGCGGCGATCGCGAAAATCGGGTCCTCGGCATGGGCCGAGGGTCGGGTTCTCGGGTCGTTACATGTGATGCTGGTCAAAGGATTAAAGCATAATCTCATCAGTATCAGCCAGTTGTGTGACAAAGGCCATCAGATTCAATTCCAAGAATCAAAGTGCAATATATTAAAGGATGGAACAGTTATTTTTGAAGCTTATAGAGAAAGAAATCTGTATGTACTCTATCTAGAAGAACTCAAGGATCAAGATGTGTGTTTGGCAGCTAGTAAAGATCAATCAACAGAGTTGTGGCACAGAAGATTGGGCCACTGCAGCTTGGATGGCTTGAATAAGCTCAGAAAGAGAAAGCTAGTTGAAGGATTGCCAAAGGTCAATTCTAAATTGGACAGTATCTGCAAACCCTATGCAAGAGGAAAGCGCACCAAGAGCTCTTTCAAATCAAAGACTGTAGTAACCACCTCAAAGCCCTTAGAACTACTTCATATGGATCTATTTGGGCCAATGAGGACTACTAGTCTGGGAGGAAAGAATTTTGGATTTGTAATAGTTGATGATTATTCAAGATTCACTTGGGTATCCTTTCTAGAGCACAAAGATGATACTTTTGACAATTTTGTCAGCTTCAGCAAGAAAGTTCAGAAGGATCAGAAGTTCATAATTGTCTCTATCCGATCAGATCATGGTGGTGAGTTTCAGAATGAAAAGTTTGCAAAGTTATGTGATGATCAAGGAATTGAGCACAACTTCTCAGCCCCAAGGACACCTCAACAGAATGGAATTGCTGAGAGGAAAAATAGAACTATTTTGGATATGGCAAGAACCATGTTATCAGAATATGATTTGCCAAGATACTTCTGGGTCGAAGCCATCAACACTGCATGTTATATCATAAATAGAGTGATGATCAGGCCGATTCTGAAGAAGACTGCTTATGATCTCTACAAAGGAAAGAAGCCAAAGATCAGCCATTTCAGAATATTTGGATGTCCTTGCTTCATCCACAACAATGGAAAAAGGGACATTGGTATGGATGTACTCTTCTAAACCCAAAGGTTATAAAGTTTTCAATAAGCGTTCCTTGTTAATTGAACAATCTGTACATGTTATTTTTGATGAATCTAACCCTTCCTTGAAAAAGGAAGAAATTAGTGACATTGATGATGCAGATGACTTGTCTGAAAAATTAAAGAATACCTCAATTAAGGACAAGGAAGATCCTCCTCTGGAAGAATTGCAGCAAACTGAAATTCAACATGAAAATCTTCCAAAAGAGTGGAGACATCAGAAAGATCACCCTCCTGAAAACATTATTGGTGATCCATCTGTAGGGGTAAGAACAAGAGGTAATGTAATTCCTTGTGATTATTTAGCCTTTGTTTCTCAAATAGAGCCAAAGACAGTCAATGAAGCTTTATCTGATGAATCTTGGATATTAGCCATGCAAGATGAACTAAATCAGTTCAAGAGAAACCAAGTATGGTCACTTGTTCCTAGACCATCCAATCATTCAGTTATTGGCACCAAGTGGGTGTTCAGAAATAAACTGGATGAGTCTGGAATAATCTTAAGGAACAAGGCCATACTGGTAGCTCAAGGATACTCCCAAGAGGAAGGCATAGATTTCGATGAAATCTATGCACCTGTAGCTAGACTTGAGGCTATTAGGATTTTACTCGCTTATGCATCTGCATTTGATTTAAAACTATTTCAAATGGATGCCAAGTCAGCCTTTTTAAATGGTTTTATCAAGGAGGAAGTTTATGTTGAACAACCTCCAGGTTTTGATGATCCCGAATTTCCAAATCATGTATTTAAACTACATAAGGCTTTATATGGTTTAAAGCAAGCACCTAGAGCCTGGTATGAAAGGCTCAGTACTTTCTTATTAGATCATGGTTTCACTAGAAGAAAAGTAGATAGTACATTATTTATAAAATCTAAGGATAAACATATACTTCTTGTGCAAATATATGTAGATGATATTATTTTTGGATCTACTGATGAATCTCTTTGCAAGTACTTTGAAAAGCTTATGCAGGGAGAATTCGAAATGAGCTTGATGGGGGAGCTAAGCTACTTCCTTGGATTGCAAATCAAGCAAGGGAAGGATGGCACTCATATCTGTCAAGCCAAGTACACCAAAGAGCTGTTAAAGAAATTTGGATTTGAAGATGCAAAGCCATTATCAACCCCAATGAGCACATCAACCAGAATGGACAGTGATCAAAAAGGTAAAAAGGTAGATCAAAAGAATTATCGAGGTATGATAGGATCATTACTTTACTTAACTGCAAGTAGACCAAACATTTTGTTTAGTGTATGCATGTGTGCTAGATATCAGGCAGACCCTAGAGAGTCTCATTTAATTTCAGTAAAAAGAATATTTAGATATCTGGCTAGAACTCATGATTTAGGTCACTGGTATCCTAGATCTTGTGAAATAGAATTAGTAGGATATTCAGATGCTGATTATGCTGGATGCAAAGTAGATAGAAAAAGCACCAGTGGTTGTTGTCAATTTCTTGCAGGATGTTTAATATCATGGTCATCCAAGAAACAAAATTCAGTAGCTTTATCAACAGCTGAGGCAGAATATGTTGCTGCTGGAAGTTGCTGTACACAACTTCTTTGGATAAAGCAACAACTTGAGGATTTCGGAATTCACATCAAATCAATTCCACTATTGTGTGATAATACAAGTGCCATCAACCTCACCAAAAATCCAGTTCAGCACTCAAGGACTAAGCACGTTGAGGTAAGATATCATTTTATTCGAGACCACGTAGCTAGTGGTAATTTAGAAATTTCTTTTATAGATACAAATGGTCAATTAGCAGACATCTTCACAAAAGCCCTACCTGAAGAGAGATTTACATCTCTTAGAAGGGAATTAGGGATGTGCAATGTGTGAAAAGATCTCTGTAATTTTATTGGCATAAAAATTTTTCAGATAGAGATGAAATTTTCCCTCTTTAACAATGAGCAAAAGTCAGTTTGTCTACATTCCTTGACCGCTATCGTATTAAAAGCTGTTTGACCCGTCAAACGATTTTGTCGTTTTCTGGCTTTACTGCCTCTGGCGCTTCACTTTTCGATAAAATAATAATAATTTATTCAAATCGTTCTGAGAACGACTTGTCTTCTACCTTTACATTTTTATCCTCTATCTGTTCACCCAAAGCCGATGCCCTAACGATTTTGGGATCGACTCTCTGCAACTTTCGAAGCTTTCTCCTCTTCTTGCGAAGAATCCCTTCGAGAGCTTCCATCATTTCCCTTCACCAGAATCTCCTTCTCCTCTACCTATGGCCGCTCCGATGATCTCCGGAAGCGTAGGGGGCTACAGTGCTGAGTATTTGTCCCCAAAGGAGCAAGAGAGGTTTACATTTGTGAAGACGAAGATTTGCGGAAATAAGGCAGTGGATGTTCAGAATCTTGAGAAGAGTGGCATGCCCAGTTTAGTCGAAGCGTTGAGAAGAATGCAGTGGATGGATGTTGTTACTTTCACCGAGGTAAGCTACCCGGATCTTGTGAAAGCTTTTTTCATTTGTTTGAAGTCAGAGGCAGATGGGTCCCTTGTCTCCACAGTGAAGGGCACCCAGATCAAGATAGATTATGATCTATTGCATGAGTTGTTTGGAGTAAAGACATCAGACTTTAGTGGTGTGGACTCAGTAAATGATGAAGCTAAAGGTCTTGGCATTATTGGTCCAGGGTTTAAGCTGAAGGATGGAAAATTGGATATAAATCAGATGTCAGCTTTCAATCGGTTGCTCCACTTTATTGTCTGCCAAATCATAGTTCCTCGGAGTGCTACCTTTTCTTCATGCACTAGGGCAGACTCAGACTTGATGTTCTGGGTAATCCAGAACAAGGAGATAAATCTGGCCGCAGTTATGATTGAGAGAATGAAATTTGCCAGTACTCAAATCTGGGAAACAAAGAGCAAGCTAAATGTTTCCTTGCCTTATGCTCATCTACTCACCAGGATTTTCAAGCATTTCGGAGTAGATGTGTCTGGAGCTGTAGTAGAGAAGATGGGCCAGTCTATAAGGTCCAGAAATTTGAAGAAAAGTGGTTTTTCAGTGCAAGATGGAATTTGGTCAAAGTCCTCTGTGGCTGAAGGAGAAGCAATTATTGGGGATATCCCAGAAGTTCAAGAAGAAGTAGCAGCAGCAGCAGAAGAAGAAGTAGCAGCAGCAGAGCAAGCAGCAGCAGCAGAAGAAGAAGCAGCAGCAGCAGCAGAGCAAGCAGCAGCAGCAGTTGTTCAAGCAGCAGCAGTACCAGTTGTGTCCAGCCAGGCAGAAGTTTCAGTCTCACCTGTTGTGGAGATTATCTCTCATTCTCCAGAAGTTCAGATGGAAGAAGGTGCAGCTGGTGTGGCAGACTCTTTGCCCACCACCTTAGTCGCCTCAATCTTAAGAGAAGTATTGGATTCCATTCCCTCCACCTTAGCTACTTCCAAAGAAGGCGGATGTGTTGAAGAAGAAGTTATGGCACCAGGCCATACAGAAATTCAGTCTGAACCAATTGCTAATGTTGAGATACAAGCAGGTACTCAACAAGATGTGGTCATGGAAGAAGCTCCTAGCCAAGGGGAGCAAAGTCTCTTTGAACCTGAAGTGCCTGAATCCGTGGCAGAAGGCCACTTGGAGAAAGTTGTGTTGGAAGAAGCTCCTGCTCAGGGGGAGCAAGAAAGTGTTGAACTCCCCGCTCCTATTCAGGGGGAGCAAGTAGGCATTGAGGAAATTCCACCTCCTGCCAGTGTTCCTGTTAGTGAAGGCCCAGGTGCAAGCAATATCAATCTTGAGGAGCCTGTCATTCAGCAAGGAAGCAAAAGAGAGTGGCTCACAAAAGGCCAAGAAAGAGTCACAGAAAAGTAAATTTGAAGCCTATTATGGCATTGCTGAAAGCTCAGGGAGAAGTCTTGTCATCTGTTCAGACAAGTGTTCAGGGCATTATTGCCAATCAAGCTTCAACCTCCTCTGACCTATCCTCAATTCGAAATGCAATGAGGTGGTTCAATAAAGAGATGTCTGATATGAAGCAAATGCTAGCAGTTCTTTCAAAGTCTAGTGGTGTCCCTCCTGCACCCACTCAGAGCAGTCCAGCTGCAGTTCCTAGGCCACCAGGGCCTCTAGCAGAAGTCTCTCGGCCAACAGGGCCACCAGTTCAAGCATCAGGGCCACCAGGGCCATCAGGGCAAGCTTCAGGGTCATCAGGACCCTCTTTAGTTGTCAGAGAAGCCAAAGGGAAAGAGCCCATGACAGCTACTTCGGCCCCTGACACTTCAAATCTTGCAACTCCAGTTTTGTCCTGACCTACCTCTCCTTCTACAGCCCCTCCTGCACCACCAACCATTAAACATCCTGTGCCTCGCACTCAACCATCTTCCTCTCTCACTACATCTCAACCCTCTTTCTCTCCTACTCCCTCTCACACCTCAAGTCCATCATCCTTCTCACCCTCATCACCTCAAACTCAAACCACTCCAATTCAACCCACTTCATCCTTCAATCCCAAACACCTCTTCTATCCTCCTACTCCTCCTTCTTCTGTCTATGTCTTTCCGAAAAAACCTCTACTTCTTGGTGTTTTTGACACCAATATTCCGGATGATTTTGAGAGAAACACCCTTATTTCAATTCTCTCCACCTCCACTCACATTCACAGGACTGATCCTCCCAGTCCTACCAAGAAAAAGAGGAAAACTTCCTCATCTGTTCGCACCCTCTCTGTACTTTTATTTCCTCCCCTTTGGTACTCTCTTACCCTCGAGCCTCAAAGAAGACCAATCTATAAAGAATACCTTCAAAAGTGCATTCTCTCCACCATATATGGCATTCCCTTCCTTAACCTATCCGAACACCTAAACATTACTCTTCCTCTTACCCAGTTGACCCACATCCAGAAATCCAAAATCCTTGAGGGCACTGAGTTCAAGACTGAAGAGCAGTGGGCAAATGTCAAGGGCAATAAGGCGCAGTATGCAAAGTTTTTGACTGCCAGGGCAGAATCTCTCACCCACAGACCTCATCATCTCACTCTTTCTGAGTGGTTTGTCATTCAGCATAAAAACACTTGGGGATCCTTCATTCTGAAAGAGATTCGGATTGCCAAGAACTTCCAGCTTTACAGTGATTTCTGCTACTTAAACAAGCTGCCTGAAGTTCAATTTAGCCAGTTCAATTCCACCATTGTCTCGCTAAGAATAGAGCATCCTGTGAACCTTCCACTCAAGATAGAATTTGCATCCTTCAAGGTTGATACTCCAGTTCTTCTGCCCAAGTTGCATTCCTTAGTATTTGATTCAGATGCAGGTTCTCATGCACTGGATATGTTTGCAAGGCAGATGGGCCGGATGTCAGCCAAGCAGGGTAGATTACCCTTCTTCTTGCGGTTCATCTTCAGAGAATACCACTCTGGCCGCATTTCTGCTCAAACTTTGGCTCCACTCATGTCTGAGTGTGAGAGGCTTTCTCCCTCAGAATGGGAAAAGCTATACATTGCCCCCCGTCTTCACTTGGAATCAATTAATAATGATCTAGCCCATCAGTGCAAGCCACTTCTTTCAGTAGAAGTTTTCTTGGATCTCAACTCCATAACTCCAATCCAGGAGATCTATGTTCAGCGGGCCGCTAGATACAATGCCTTTTATGCTCTGAAGCAGGACCTCCTTGATAAGCAAATCTTCTATCCCATATCTCTGGATAGATTTCTCCATAGAGCTAGTTTTGGAAAGAGCACTTACTTCAGATTCATCCTGGATCCAGATCAGTATGCAGAGTTCTTGGATCAGCAACAGACTCTATACATTCAAAAGGCCACCCCCTCTATGGGTCCTAATTTTTCAGTTGTCTCTGGAGTTTTCCAACAAACTTTTGAAGATCTTGAGATCAAGGCATGGATTGTCATCTCACAGCATGCCTCTTTATTGTCTCCTTTGTACTATCTCTCTCGCACTTAATACAACGATCTCTCTTCTTTGTCTCACAGCCTATCTTTTTGCTTATTGACAAAATGAGGGAGAAAACTAAAGTTAATCTGAAAAACATGTTTAATTTTTGTATGATGTTTAGTATATCTTGTCATCATCAAAAAGGGGGAGATTGATGACCAAAATGTTCCCATAATAAATAATTCATTTATTTATATATTAATTTTGATGATTAACAAAATAGTACTAATGGATTACTTGAGCCTTGAGAACAGGAAATAAAAGAAAAATGAAAGTTCAAGACAATCAGGTAAGTCTCATCTCACATTATGTCCAAGTCTTTGTATCGACTTCTTTGATAAGCAGAAACGATTTCCTCTTTGACCGGAAAATTCAAAACAAATCGATATCGCAACGATTATTTAAGACCTCGTAACGATTTCTTTAGAACCCGTAACGACTTGACCGTCGTAACGATTTCTTTAGACCTCGTAACGATTTCTTTAGAACTCGCAACGACTCTCTAGCCGTAACGATTTTTGTAGACCTCGTAACGATTTCTTTAGAACTCGCAACGACTCTCTAGCCGTAACGATTTCTTTAGACCTCGTAACGATTTCTTTAGAACTCGCAACGACTCTCTAGCCGTAACGATTTCTTTAGACCTCGTAACGATTTCTTTAGAACTCGCAACGACTCTCTAGCCGTAACGATTTCTTTAGTTCTCGTAACTATTTCTTTAGACTTCATATCGATTTCTTAAGTGTTTCACAACGATTTCTTTGAAACTCATAACGACTTGATTGCTGTAACGATTTCTTTAGAGTTCATAACGATTTCTTTGAAACTCATAACGACTTGATTGCTGTAACGATTTCTTTAGAGTTCACAACGATTTCTTTGAAACTCATAACGACTTGATTGCTGTAACGATTTCTTTAGAGTTCATAACGATTTCTTTGAAACTCATAACGACTTGATTACTGTAACGATTTCTTTGAAACTCATAACGACTTGATTGCTGTAACGATTTCTTTAGAGTTTATAACGATTTCTTTACAGTTCATAACGACTTGATGTTCATAACGATTTCTTTACAGTTCATAACGACTTGATGTTCATAACGATTTCTTTACAGTTCATAACGACTTGATAAGTGTTCATAACGACTTGCTATAACTCATAACGATTTCATCATTATAATGTGATAATGCTCTGTCATAACGATTTGTCAGTGATCGCATAACGATTTCATAAGTCATGAAGGCATCGGGATTATTTATATCGAATTTCTTGCTGTATCAGTATAATGCTTTTGAATAGCGTTGAAAAGTCAAAGTCATATCTCGTCTGTTGACTGCTTCGCATTAAATGCTCTCTGATCGTATCTCCCATGCATGCAGACGATATCTTCCATTTTTATGCTACTCTGTCTACGTACTTTTTAGACAGAAAGGAGCTTTGCTATATATTGCAATATCTGTTCCATCTGCAACTAACAATCAACGGCAGTCCTAGCTGTCCACTATTTATTGTTGATATGCTTGCAGATATCTGACAAGACTCATCTATACAACGTTAGATACAAGATACAAGATTCCAAAACATTTCTCTGGCGTGTACTAAAGGATAAAAGACTGAAGATCAGAAGCTTCCTTGGTGACCAGTCTAACGTACACCAGGATAAGAGACAACGGATTCTTCAACGTTCAAATTTGAATCTGAAGTTTAAATAAGACTCAAGACGGAGAAGACAACAGTGATAACAAGACTTGCAATTCGAAAAGAAAGAACACCATCTCTTCAAGTCTTCAGAAGATTGAAACAAGAGCGAAGCTTCCACTCCAACCTTGTTCTTAGCTCTTAGCTCTCAGTGATCAAAAGGAGATTTTATTTGTGAGATCTTGTGTAGTCCTTGGAGAGAAAACCTTGTTAAATCTCTTTCTCTCTCGGGCCTTGGTAGCTTCAGCTTGCAGCTGGTCAAGCTAGAGTCTGAAGCCTGTTCCTACACATTCTCTTCTTTAGTTGTGTTCCCTTCTGGACGAAGGAAGACCTGGTGGCATCCAGGGTGGTTGTTTTCCCTTCAGGTTGAAGGAAGACCAGTTGAGGCTGGGTGTAAGGATCCTTAAGGGGGATTGTACCCTTGGTAGTGAAATCCTGAGGCATTGCTCAGGGACTGGACGTAGGTCTCCTGTGGAGAGGAGTTCCGAACCAGGATAAAAATCCTTGTGTCTTGTGGATGTGCTTTGTGTGATTGTTGTCTTATTTGCTCTAACTCTAACCTTGTTATTAAGTTGTGCAATCCTTTCAGTAAACAGGTTTTAATCAGAGATCGAAGTTTTAATAACCCATTCACCCCCCCTCTGGGCTAGTTAGCTGGGCAGCAGGGGGTAGGTCCAGCGGGTGGGAGGGGGCTAGGAGGAGGGCGCACAGGGGCGGGGGAGGTGGAGGGCGTGCAGGGGGGGCGGATCCGGCGGGTGGAGGGGGGGAGGAGGAGGGCGCGCATGGGGGGGGAGGAGGGCGAGGGGGGGGAATTGGCGGGTGGGAGGGGGGGGAGGAGGAGGGCATGTGGGGCGGGTGGAGGGGGGGGAGGGGGGGCGTGCAGGGGGGATCCGGCGGGTGGGAGTGGGGGGGGGGGGGGAGGAGGAGGGCGCGCATGGGGGGTGGATGGACTTGGCGGGTGGGAGGGGGGAGGAGGAGGGCACGCAAGGGGGGGGGGAGGTGGAGGGCGCAGGGGGGATCCGGCGGGTGGGAGTGGGGGGGGAGGAGGAGGGCGCGCAGGGGGGGGTGGATCCGGAGGGTGGGAGGGGGGGAGGAGGAGGGCGCGCAGGGGAGGGTCCAGCGGGTGGGAGGGGGAGGGGGAGGTAGAGGGCGCGCAGGGGGGGGCGGGTTCGACGAGTTGGGGGGGTAGGAGGATGGCACGTAGGGGGGAGGCAGATCCGGCGGGTGGGGGGTGGGGAGAGGAGGAGGGGGCGCCGGCGGGGGAGGGGGCTGGCGGAGGGAGGCGCAGGGGGGGCAGGGAGGGGGCCAGCGGGAGGGAGGAGGAGCAGGGGGTGCTGGTGGGGGGAGGGGGGGGGAGAGGAGGAGGAGGGGGCGCCGGTGGGGGAGGGAGAGGAGGCACAGAGCGAAAATAAAAAAAAAATGGTGCAAGGTTTTTTCTTTTAGAGAGTTTTAGACATGTAGGATTCTTTTCCTAAAAAAAATTATCTTACCAAATATGTGTTAGTGAACATTTTCTCTCTTTTTTAAAATTTAGATAAAAGAGAGGTAAAAAATTACAACCAAACACCCTATAAAGAAAGGGGAAAAAAGCTCTCGATATTTTTTCCTTTCTTCCGAAGAGGATGTGTTTTCTTGGGGGAATTCCTTTAATTGGTATGTATATATATTCAAAAATGCTAATACAAAAATGCGATGCCTTGCGTCTATTCAAAAACTATATATATGTAATTTGACGTTAAATTTTAGATCTATTCTATTAACAAAATGAATTTAAATTTGACATGTAATTGTGAAGTAGTCCTATGCACATTTAATACCACCGCATGGCCTTCTTAATTTGTCTTGTTCATAGATAGCCAGTTAACATATTTTATTTTGTTGACTTAAGTAAAGTGAGATGATCTTAACAATAATCATATCCAAACAGCAAGACAACATATAATTCCGCCGCTACTCCATGCCTTAAACAGACAAAACCCCCTTAATAACTCAAGAAGATCTCCCATCAACATGAGGGGTCTTCCATTGGGAAAATATATTAAACATACCTCTTTGGGTTCCCCTTCATGAACATAAGTTCCCTTTTAGCCAACAGATGGGTGCAAGGTTGTGTCTACGGCCGATTCTGCTTAATGAACATGTGCTTATATATGTAGATTAATCGTGCTAATCTTGATTACCACAAAGGATTATCTTAATTACTAATATTTTAATCAGAAGGTTGTTTCTAGCTAGCTAGTGGAGGATGCTAATTAACATATGTCCTAGCCCACATGCTTTAGGTTAACTTAATTAATCAACTTAGCAAGGACTGCAAGATATATATATACTTATAAAAGGATGCTACTACATAGAGTAACTGATACCCATCATACATACGTGCGTGGTTTGTAACCTACACACGAGATGGGAAAAGACGTCATAGCTAGTGTGGAGGCCTTTGCTTGCTTGGGTCGGAGCCTGGTGGGCCTACACTTGAAGGAAAAAGGGAGAACACTGATGACAGACGGAGATCCTGCAAAACCAAGAACGATCAGGGGGGCCCGGTGAAGACCGGGGAAAACCCTCCGATGCCTAAGTCAGTGAGAGGCTTGAAAGGCAGGGAGTTTTCGTGTGTAAGCGTGAGAGAGAATATACCTCTGCATGGCACTATACCTATGCCTTTTATAGGCATGGACGCTAAGGTGGACGGCTGTAACGCCTCTGGATCATGCCTGAAAGGGCGCGTCGATTGATGCGCACAACGGGGGGTTACACACCCATACGCCCATTGGAGTGCTTGGCAGTTAATGCACTTTTGGATCGTGGGGTGCGTGGCCTGCGGTAGTTACAACCGCCGCGAGGATGTGAAGGGCTGCTCGGAAGCCTTTGGCGGAGGTCACCGAGCAGGTAACCCGTAAGGGAGGTTGAAACCGCTGTTCGGTAACCGCCACGGCTGTTCGGTGCGTTGAAACCGGCAGCCTGCTTGGCAGGCGAAGTCCTGCTCCGGACAGGTCGTGGACGCCTGGACTCTTACTCAGCGGGCAGAGGCCCATTCCAAATCAGCAGAGTTGTTCGGAGACATGCCGCTGGCGGGCTTGGTGAAGCTCGATCATGGGGGTCACGCTTTGAAGGCCCCCAAATGATCCTTATAAGGACGTGGCGCCCGGAAGAAGGGCCATGCCTATTGACGGGACCTTAGAGTGCCATAATGGGCTATGATAGACCTAGGTGGCCAGATTTGGCCACCACACTTGCCCCCCACGCCCTCGAGTGGCTTGGAGACATGGGCACTTCGAGGGTGTCAATTCCGCATTTAATGCGATGGTTCGATGCAGATAGCCATGTGGTGCCGTCACTTGGGGGCTTCGTCGAACGACTAACTCGTCATGATGAACACGGAGACGTGTCGAGCCAGGAGTGTCGCACGTCGTGTTCGAACGGCCGCCAGCGGTGCGTCCGAGGAGGAATTTTGAAAACTGGAAGGAGCGGTGTTTAGGGCTCACCTCGAATTTCGCGCCTCCCCCCCCTTTCCTCATAAGGAAGGGAGGGGGCGAAGGCGGGAGCCACGCCTTCGAAAAACCCTCCAGCGTTTGAGCCTTCAAGTTTTTTTTTTTTCCTTTTGCCTTCTAAGCTTCTCTCCTTCTTCTTCGTCTTCCCTTGCTTCTGCTTCTTCCTGCAACTCTCCAGCGACGGCGGACAGAGGGAAAGCTGTTGCCGGAGCAAGCGGAGTGACGGTGGCGGCTTCATGCGGATGGAAGCTCTGCCACTACGAAGGCCTCAGAGAGAGGTTACTCATTGGAGACGAGTACGAGATCATCGACGCGAAGGAGGGGGAGCTCCCCACTGCGATGAAGCCAGGGTGCTTGACCCTCTCCGTCGATCTGATGGAGGCAGGTTTTCGCCTGCCGCTGCCGAAGACGGCGAAGGCACTACTGAACTGGTGGGGGATCTCGCCCATCCAGTTAACCCCTAACAGTTGGAGATACATCTGTATCTTTGGGGTGATCTGCAGGCTGAAGGAGATCCGGGTCTCATCGGGAGTCTTCAGGTCGCACTTCAAGTTATCAGCCTCCCGGTCCTCGGCGCTGCGCACGTACTACCTCAAGCACCGGTCACAACGGATGAACATCCGACTATCCAGAAACTATTCGAATAATAAAGGCTGGTCAGGGAGATTTTTCTTCGTCTGACGTCGGAACAGTGGTGAGTGGGGGTTTCCGACCACCATCCAGAAGGCACGGAAGGAAGTGTGGCCGAAATTGATCCAGGACGAGGCGCAAGCTTCAAACAGCCTGCTCCGGGTAGGTGTGAAGAACGGCGATGGGTATCTGACAGAATATACCCTCGTCGAGCACGGTCTCAGCAAGCCATGGAGTAAGTGACTTGTTTTCCACTGCTCAGACGTTGTAGCTACGCTTTTTTTTCCTAACCCGTACCCTTTGGATTTTGCAGCTGCTGAGGTGTTGGCCGCTGGTCGGAACCTGGAGGCCAACGAGGATTTTGCGGAGAAAATCCCGATCAGGCACCGAATCGTCTTTGAGGGCGACGATACAGCTGCGATCGGTGCGCCTTCCGCAGTGAGGGTGACTACGGCGGTGACGACTGCTATCGTGGCCCCGAGCTCCACCAGGGGGGCACCGACCGTAGCCAGGGTCTCGGAGGAAAGACCCGATAAAATTCGGTTGAAGAAGTAGAAGACCACCTCCGCAAGGGTGGTTGAAGCAATGCCTTCTTCCACGGAGGGTGGAAGTGCCAGTCGAGCTCCTCCCTTGGGGCGAAAGAAGCCCAGGATGGAGGAAGCCACCGAGGAGGAGGAGGAGGAAGATGGGTCCCGTGCCCGAAAGAAAAGGAAGGCTACCAGGGCCGTTCCTCGCGCTGAAGAGCGCTTTGAGGAGGAGGTGGAAGAAGAAGAAGAAGAGAGGGCAGAAACCGAGCAGCCGTTGGTGCGGAGGAGGCGCCTGGTAAAGGGGGCATCACCAGCTCCAACCGTGCAGCGGTCGGAAGCCCTCGCCATGATAATCACGAAGCCAAGCCTCATCTACCTGAGCGATGGATCGGAAGGCCCCTCCAAGGAGGAGGCAAGGGGTTCCACCTGCTCGAGGGGTAGGGCGCTTTCGGACGCTTCCAACACTAGTGGTGTCGAGCACGGCGCTACAATACTGCAGAAGCTTCTACCCGGAGGAGCAGAGGAGTTGCAGAGTCCTCTGCTCGGGGGGAGGAGGACCCTCCGTTCGTCGAAGCACCAGGGATGGTGGCCACAACAACCGTCATTGTCGAGGAGGTTGAGGGGACCCTCGCCCTGAAGAACGCCAGAACCGACGAAGACGCCGGCGCATCGGAGGCTTCCGCCACCAGTGAGATGCTGGCGAACAATGAGGTGGTCCCGGTGCCACACGCGACCCTATCTGGAAGATAGGAGGTGGTTCCTGCTGCAGGGGCCACTGAGGAAGTGGCCGTAATGACGGGGGCCGTTGAGGAGGTCGCTGCCACAACAGAGGGCGCGGAAGAGGCTGCTATCTCCGCGGGGGCAGGCCTGCCCCCCACCGAGGTGGTTGCCAATGTCATTGCAACCACCAAGGTCGCTAATGGTGCTGGGGGGGGGGGGCAGTGGGGGGGTTGGCGATGTTCGGGCCGAAGAGTCCGACGCCGATTGGAGGCCTCTTAAGGAAGTGCTGCAGAAGAAGCTTCCTGAGGCTCCCTCCATGGCAGCGTTAGAGGCGGCACTTCTCCGTATAGAAAACGTTCCAAGGGAGCTGCCCGCGAGCCCGACCGCCTCCCATCTAGACCAGCTATCAAGGTGCCTGGATCTTCCGGCCGAGCGGACTCCGAAGATACCCGAAGGAGGCTACCACCCAGAGGGCCAAGAAGACGATGGCGTGGGCGATGACATCGACCTCAAGGCCCTCATGGACGAAGTTTCCAAGTCGTTGGGTGTCTTAAGGGCTCTAGCTACTCGGGCCCAGAACCAAAGGTACCTTCGGGAGGCGCAAAGCCTTGGCCCGTGCCGAAAAGGACGCCCTTGCCAAGGTTGTAGCTGATGCGGGGGCCCGTGCTGTTGCAGACTACAAGGCCGGATCAGACTATAAGGAGGATCTGGAGCAGTACGGGGCCCGTTGCTACAGCGTGGGTCTGAGAGCCGGGAAGGACTTCGGGGAGCGGCTGTCTTGGGTTGAACATGCCCGAGAGGCCTTTGAGGCTGCGTCGCACCAATGACGCCCATTTGGACAGTGTGCGTTTCGCACAATTCCAATCTGGGCGAATGCCTTCTTCGGATGAAGATGCTGGCCCTTCCGAACTGGCTCCTTAGTCTCCCCACTCCACGTCCTTCTTGTTTTTGCTTTTTGTAACCGAGGTCCAGGGGACCCTCTTGTAAGAAAAAACTGTGAATGAAAATTTCCCTTTCCATCGTTTGTCTATGGCTTCTCCTTTTCTATCTCCTCCCTTCTGCTATTGTTCCTGTTCGAACCAGAGCTTGTTGGTTTATTAGCGTCGCATGTACCGCGCAGGTCAATTGGAACCGGGTAGGTTCTTAACCGGGGGTGAATGCTTAACGCTTGTCTGACCTGAAGGGTTCACATATCCACTTTGAGTTTAAAGAACCCTAAAGTATGGATAGTTTCAGATCCAATTCCAGGCACACCATAGAAACAGGGAGAAGAGAAGTAGGATGCCGATCAGAGGCTTTTATAGATAACAAGCCTTAAGGTTAGATACATGCCAAGTCCGGGGTATGGCTTCGCCACTAGGGGTAGTTAGCTTGTATGATCCTTTCCCGAGGGCTTGGGTGACCTGATAAGGTCCTTCCCATTTAGGGGCGAGCTTGCCAGTCGCTTTTTCGGGATCCGAAGCCGAGCATCGGCGCACGACTAGGTCTCCCACACTGAAGCGCCTTTCCCGAACTCGCGCGTTGTAATATTGCGCGAGCCTTTGCTGATAGGAAACGAGTCGAATGCTGGCGTCGTTCTGTCGTTCGCCGAGCAAGTCGAGGTTTTCCTGAAGAGCACGGTTGTTGGCTGCCTCATCAAAGTGGGTTGTTCGGATGGTGGGGAGAGCTACTTCCAGAGGTACAACGGCTTCTGAGCCGTAAGCCAAGTGGAAGGGTGTTTCTCCCGTGGCTACTCGCGCAGTCGTCCGATGACACTAGAGAACGTTAGGGAGCTCGTCAATCCATGATCCTCTTGCAGCCTCCACTCTTGTGCGGATCCCGTGCAGCAGCGTCCAGTTGTCGTTTTCTACCAAGCCGTTTGCCTGAGGATGCGCCACGGAGGTGAAGTGGTTATAGATTCCAAGCTCGACACATTTCTGCTTGAAGAAGATGCTGTCGAATTGCTTCCCGTTGTCGGAAGTGATCACTCTTGGGACGCCAAACCGGCAGAAGAGGTTCTTCCAGATGAACTTCCACGCGGCATGTTCGGTGATCGTGGCAATAGGTTCGGCTTCAATCCACTTGGTAAAGTAGTCGATAGCCACAAATAGGAACTTCTTCCTGCCTTGGGCCTCTAGGAAAGGGCCCAAAATGTCGATGCCCCATATGGCAAAAGGGTGAGGTCGAACAGGTTGTGAAGCTGTTCGGCAGGCTGTTTGATAAGCTGCCCAAACTTTTGACATTCCGGGCACCTCCTGACAAAGGACATGCAATCGTTTTGTAGAGATGACCACCAGAACCCTGCTCGAATGATGCTTCGCGCCAGTGTTCTGCCCCCCAAGTGGCTTCTGCACAGCCCTTCGTGGACCTCCTCGGTGGCAGCGAGAGCTTCTTCGGGGCTGAGGCACCGTAGAAGGGGTCTCGAAAGGGACCGTCGGTACAACTTGCCTTCTATGAGGGCGAAGCGCTGAGCACGCATCCTGATCTTCTGAGCTTCGCCCTACTCGGGCGGAAGCTCTCCCCGATGTAGGTAGGCCAAAAGAGGGTCCATCCAGCTCGGAACCGATGGACTTGCTCCGATGGCTGCGACATTCACTTCAGTGCTCGGCGAGGCGAGCTCTTCAATGAACACGGAGCAGGAAGGGGTGATGTCACCTGAAGACGCCAACTTGGCGAGTGCATCGGCCTGTGTGTTCTGCTCCCGCGGGACATGTATGACCTTGAAGTATAGGAGGCCCTCGGCTTGGCTTTTGACCTGCTGAAGGTATTAAGCCATGCGGGGCTCCCTTGCTCCAAACTGCCTGTTTACTTGGCTGGCTACCAATTGGGAGTCACTGAAGACCCTTAGCCGAAGGGCTCCGGGGTGCCTTGCCATGCGGATACCGGACAGTAAGGCTTCATACTCGGCCACGTTGTTGGAGGCCGGAAAGCGGAACTGGAGGGCGTATTGGAGCTCTAACCCCTCCGGGAAGGTGAGGACCAGGCCAGCTCCTCTCCCTGGGGGCTCATATGCCAACGGTGGATCCTGCTCGGCAGGGAGAGTACACTCCGCAACGAAGTCTGCCAACGCATGTGCCTTGACTGTTGTCCTTGGGCGAAAGCTGATGTCGAACTAGCCAAGCTCTATTGCCCATTTGATGAGTCTGCCGGAAGCCTCCGACCGCTGGAGAATGGACTTCAGCGGTTGATCGGTTAGAACCGTGACGGAGTGGGCCTAAAAATAGGGCCTAAGCTTCCGGGCAGCCGTGACAAGAGCGAGGGCGAGTTTCTCTGCTCGAGGGTACCTCCTTTCAGCTTCTTGGAGGACCCTGCTGATGTAATACACCGGATGCTGCGCCGCTCCTTCTTCTCTGATCAAAACTGCGCTGATGGAGTGTTCGGTAACTGAAAGGTATACTGTGACGGAACGCCTGGGCCAAGCCCGTTAAACCGATAACGTACTTGATCCGAGTCCACCTCCCGCGAACGGGCCGAAGCCTCGCAAGGGATACCAAACCACAGTCCGTGAAAACACAAAGGAACACACCACATTTTATATATATATCACAAGTTTACATAGCCATATTTCCACAAAACTGGAAGAAAGTACAAGAGCCTGGGGCATACACCGAGGTACAACTGAAGAAAGTAAACAAACTAACTACACTACACTGCTGGAGCTGCTACTACACAGCTAGAGGTACCGACCCTGCACCGCTACGGCACGGCTCTGAACTAGACGACGGTCGAGACACGTCCTCCTCGCCCTCACCTGTGGGGGTAGGGGTGAGCCTCGCTAGTCACTGGCTCAGTAGGGAACTCCCCAACACCGAGCAAACCAAAACCACAGGTGCTAAAGCAATAAACAATACTAATAATTCATAGAGCAGCTAAGTAGGATATAAAAGCTGTAAAAGTACTCACCGTCTGCCGACTACGAAGAACCACTGTAATAAATAAACGGCAAACCCAAACAGGTGTACAAGCTAAAGTAGAGACAGCCAAACACGAGCCACGTAAACTGGTTCGCGACACCAGAAACTGACTCGGACAAGCTAACACAGGTCTACCTCTCAGTCTCGCAGCCACGGACGAAAGGTCCAGCTGCCGCTCCACGTGAAAAAGTCAAGCAACTGTGGAGACCAACTAAACACCACCACCTGCGAACCACACGGTCACAGGCCCATGCCTGACACCTCTGGAGATCCTGGCCCGGAACTCTCTAGAGTGAGGCACTGGAAAAGGACTAGCTGGGGTCCAGTACGTCTACTGGTGTCCGTACCCCCAACTATGAGCGCACTACAAGTGACTAGAAACAAACACAAGTGTCACTGTCCCACTGTCGTCTTTCCCTCAGCCGGACGTACAACTCTAGCACAAGAGTGAGGGTGTCCAGGTCAGACGACACAGACCTCGACGGTACTACACACGTACCGGGACAAAGCCCCGAGCTAACAGCTTGGCTCACAAAGAACCTGGGGCACCCAACTGGGGAGGTAACCACGGTAGGCATCGTACTACTCGCCACGTACACAGAACCACGTGCACGACACACACAATCCACGTGAAATGTCACGTAAACCTCGAGTAACAATGGTCCACCACACGTGAACCCAACTGGACTCGCGTGAACAACACGCAACCACGAAAGTAAGTAACTAACTGCATACTTTGTATGCTAAACACGAGAACTATGTGCACTCAGTGCACCACAAGTGCCAACGCACTATGCATTATCGATAAATGCCTTTAATAGCCATTTCTGCTTAAACACATGCTGGCGGCAACATCGATTGCCGCTAATGGGAAGTAAACGGCAAGGGATCTCGCCGTTTATATCCCAGCTGATGAACCTAGCGTCAATCGATATTCACGCCAAGATCCTCAGCCACTGACCCTGCAGAAACCCTAATCTGATTCTATAGGTTTTCTAATCGTTAAAACAACAGTAAAACATATAGAAACAGTTCCTCTAACATGCATGAATCCCCAACAATCCAATACAACATGCTTTACTCATTAAATTCGTCAAACCACCCATTAACCCCGCATGGTGCAACTTGATCCGAAAACGCATTATCATGCTGATTCAGGTGGGTTCGTCGTGTTTTAATGTTTCTACAGAACTATTAGGGTTCGTCCCCTATCTCCGAACGCACTAACACCTCCCGGAATCCCCGGTTCACACCGAACCCTCTGCGATCTCCCACGGGAATTGCACCATGTCACGGCGTTTCCTCACGCAATTCGGCAACGCCACGCGTCCCACGATCCTCCAACCAATCTCCTGTACCTGTTGGAAGCTTCAGAAACACAGGGACGTGAAGTTGGGGCAAGAGGGAGAGAGAAGTAGGGTGGAAACCTGCTCTCGGGTGACCCTATAACCTGCAGAATTCTCAGGTTGGCGGCAACCCCTCTGCCGCCAATAGCAACCGCCACAATCAACGTCCACATCCTATGCCATTAAGTTCATGTCTTAACGTCACTTCATATGGACGTTAACTCACTAAACTTCCATATCTGGCCGTCAATCTGCAACCAACAGCAGCCAATGCTGTCCTGTTTTAGGTTCCAAACCTGCACCACACCTGCATACACCACACGTCTACACCACACATCCCACACAAGCAACTCACACTGGCCTCTCAACGGCCAACACAACCATTACACACATGATCCGCATGGATCCAAAAGGCACGCGACGTTACATTACTATCATCTAAAAAGAAATTTTCGTCCTCGAAATTCATAACACAACTCAACGTTAAGGAAATTAAACATACACACCTTTACAAGCACTATCATCTAAAAAGAAATACAAAAGCTTATTCAAACAGATAGGGATACCCTTTAGCCATTTCCTCGGCTAACTCCCAGGTACCCTCACCACCCAACCTATTTTCCCATCTCACTTTAACTAGCTCAATTTCTTTATTCCGCAACTTCTTTACCTTTCAATCTGTGATCTGTACCGGATATTCTGGCATAGTCATATCTGGCCTCAGGTCACCATCCTGATATCAGATTATTTGAGATGGATCTTCAATACACTTTTTCAACATAGAAACATGGAAAATATCATGCACATCTACAAAATCTGCTGGCAAATCCAGCCTATAAGCTGCTTCCCCAATTCTTTCAATTACCTGGAAAGGTCCCACATACCTTGGACTCAACTTTCCAGTCTTGCCAAACCTCATAATACCTTTACTCGGAGAAACTCTCAGGAAAACAAAATCTCCCACCTCAAACTGAAGTGGTCTTCTCCGATTATCTGCATAACTCTTTTGCCTACTTTGAGCTGTCTGCAATTTTTCTTTAATAAGCTTCACTACTTCAGTGGTTTGCTGAATCAATTCAGGACCCACTAACTGCCTTTCTCCCACTTCATGTCAATTCAATGGGGTTCTACATGGCCTTCCATATAAGGCTTCATACGGTGCCATCCCAAGACTGGTATGAAAACTATTATTGTAGGCAAACTCAATCATTCCCAAATGATGCTCCCAGCTACCTCCCCAAATCAAACAACAAGCCCGCAACATATCTTCAATTGTCTGGATAGTCCTCTCTGTCTGACCATATATCTGGGGATGATAAGCGGAGCTATACCTCAACTCAGAACCAATCACTTTCTGCAGACTTCTCCAAAAACTAGAAGTAAATCTTGGATCTCTATCAGATACAATAGTCTTCGGAATACCATGCAGTGGAACAATTCTTTCAACATAAATATTTGTCAATCTGTCCACTGTCCAAGACATACTCACTGCCACTAATCTGCACACTTTGGTTAATCTGTCAACAAATACCCATATTCCATTATGCCCTGAACTCGTCCTTGGTAAACCTGCCACAAAGTCCATAGCAATATCATCCCACTTCCACTGTGGAATGGGTAATGGTTGCAACAAACCTCCAGGCTTCTGATGCTCTGCTTTAATCTGCTGACAGATAGCACACCTTGCAACAAACTCTGCTATTTCTTTCTTCATATGAGGCCACCAAAAATGCTTCTTCAAATCATGGTACATTTTAGTACTACCTAGATGGATAGTGTACCTTGATTTATGAGCCACTTCCAATACTTGCTGCTTTACCTTTCTTTCTGCAAGAACAAACAACCTGCCCCGAAGCCTGACTACACAGTTATCATCAATGGTAACTCCTTCCATTTTCACAATTTCAGCTAAATTTACATCTGCTCTCTGAGCTTCAACAATCTACCAATACAAAGACGGCTCTACAGCACTAGCAGCTAGTATTGCCCGTCGCTGACTATTGGGCACATACAAGGAGTTCTCCACTATCTCTTCATACAACTTCCATTCTTTAATCATCATCAAATTAATATATGACTTTCTGCTCAAGGCATCTGCTACAACGTTGGCCTTGTCAGGTTTCGTATAGAGCGCAGCAGAAACGCGAATCCCTCAGGTAGATATCGTTGCTGGTGGTCGGATCGAACAAAAACGGAGAAACCACGCACAGGCAGATCTCATCTTTACCTTTGCGGGGTTGCGTAACTCCCGAATCCGGGGAAGAGGTGGCGCAGGAGGCGCCGGTGCTTCAAGTCGTTCAAGTGTTCGGCCTCTAGATGTATCCACGCGAGCTCCGGACGCAGACGGGATCTCCTCGTTCTCCACGTGTCTCCCGGATCTCAGCTCCACCATGTGCAGGAGAGAGGAGAGAGAGGATGGGGGGCGCCCTGGGAGAGAGAGAGGAGGGGGCGGCCAGGGTTAAGCCTGGAGCTTGGCCCAGGGTTTAACTCTTAGCGTATATTTATAGACACCGCGGTTTTTCACAAAAACCCAGTCATTGTCTATAAAGAACACCTTGCCCAGTCTGCTCGGAACTCTTATGCGTGTGACCCTCTAGGCCCAACTGCTAGTCCAATTTTCAGCCCATTAAGCTCAATAACTCTTTATTGACTTATGGTAATTAATTAACATCTCATATTAATTAATTACACAATCAATTATCGTCTCACGATAATTGATCGGGCTTCCAATCAAGTTGGGTGCCAAGCAACACCACTTGATCCTGGAAAGCATTGGGGTTCAGCAACCCATTCAAGGAACCTTTTGTATCATCAGTTACCACGTGACTTTAATCCTTCGCTCGTACAATGCTCCCGAGTGCACTTAGGGTATGGTCAACTGTCAAACCCTAATGTGTGTACTCACTTGGTTTAGATGCCGCATAACAATATCAGAAAACTCATTTTCTGATAAGTAGTCTTGCCCTGGCCAGGGACTATCAGGCATCCTTCCGTAGAGCATTCACTCTCCTATTACCGAGAGCGAGAGATCCCATATTGACCACACAATCACCTTCGAAGGTATTCCGCTAGATCCGATCACTTAACTGATTAAGACCTCATGGCTAGAGATCTATAAGTCAAGGTCAAAACCCAGAAGTCCACCAACAAGGTGTCCTTGGTGTCTCAGGTCTAAGGACCAATCACGCCACTGTGACAATGAATCTAGCTGGTTGACAGTTAGGTAACATTACCATCCAGCGATTCATAACGGATCAGTTCAGTGAACACATTCTCCAATGAGCACCTACAGATTCACCTTAGTGTCTCCACACAAGTGACTATGAGACCAGTCACCCTCAACATATGAGCAGGTGCAACCTATACTAGTCTAACCGGATATTCAATGTCCTTCTTGAATATCCTCCGACTAGGAACAATTAAGAATATACGTTTAAAGGATATTAATCTCATTGTTATGATCTCATCATAATTAATATCCATTGCGTATATTCATGGACTTCATAATGAAACGATAAACGAATTACACATAATGAATATAAAAGCCTTATTATTATTATCAAAGAACAAGATTGTACAAGTTATGATTGGCTTGAGGACACCCATAACTAACAATCTCCCACTTGGACTAAAGCCAATCACCTTTATGTCTTAAACCCATAGACTCTAGGTGGCGCTCAAACACAATTTGAGACAGAGGCTTTGTCAATGGATCTGCAATGTTGTCGACTGAAGGAACTCTTTCCACCAGTACATCTCCTCTAGTGATTATCTCCCAGATCAGGTGAAATCGCCTCAGAATGTGCTTCGACTTCTGATGAGACCGCGGCTCTTTCGCTTGCGCAATGGCCCCATTGTTGTCACACAGCAATGGGATTGGATCAGAGTCACCTGGCACCACACCAAGGTCGGTGATGAACTTCTTCATCCACACTGCCTCCTTGGCGGCTTCAACTGCAGCAATGTACTCAGCTTCTGTCGTCGAGTCTGCAGTGGTTTCTTGCTTGGAACTCTTCCAAATCATGAGTGGGGTAATTTTCTTCTACCGGCTTCAATTGTCTGGACGCATAAGCTATCACCCTGCCATGCTGCATAAGCACTGCACCAAGACCTTTCCTTGAAGCATCAGTATACAACACAAAACCACCACTCCCTGCCGGTAATGTCAATATAGGTGTTGATGTAAGTCTCTTCTTCAATTCCATAAAACTTTTCTGACATTCACCGGACCACACAAAAGGCACACCTTTCCTGGTCAACTTAGTCATAGGTGCCGCAATCTTTGAAAAATCTTGAATAAAGCGCCTATAATAACCTGCTAATCCCAGAAAACTTCTAATCTCAGTTATTGTCTTAGGCACTTCCCATCTCATCACTGCTTCCACTTTACTTGGGTCCACTGCTACCCCTTTAGCTGAGATAACATGACCCAGAAACTAAATTTCTTTCAACCAAAATTCACACTTATTAAATTTAGCAAACAACTGGTTATCTCTTAACAATTGCAGAGTAAATCTCAAATGAGCTGCATGCTCCTCTTCAGATGCTGAATAAATCAGAATATCATCAATAAAGACCACGATGAATTGGTCTAAGTATGGATGAAAAATTCTATTCATCAGATCCATAAAACCTGCAGGAGCATTAGTATACCCAAATGGCATAACCACAAACTCATAGTGACCATATCTGGTTCTGAAAGCTGTCTTATCTATATCCTCCTCTTTAATTCTCAATTGATGGTACCCAGACCTCAAATCAATTTTAGAAAATACTTTTGCTGATTGCAACTGATCAAACAGATCATCTATCCTCAGCAACGGGTACTTATTCTTAATGGTCACATCATTTAACTTTCTATAATCAATACACATTCTAAAACTTACATCTTTCTTTTTCACAAATAAAACTGGCGCTCCCCACGGGGAATGACTCGATCTAATAAACCCTTTCTGCAGCAACTCTTCTAACTGCTTTTTCAATTCTTTAAGTTCTGCTGGTGCCATCCGATATGGAGCTTTAGAAATCGGCATGGTACCTGGCAGCAACTCAATGGTAAAGTCCACCTCTCTATAGGGAGCTAAACCAGGCAAATCTTCAGGAAAAACATCAGCAAATTCCCTAACCACGGGAACTGCTTCCACTGGCTGACTAACTTCTACTAGACTTACCGAGGCTAAATAAGCCACACATCCAACATTTATCAACTTTCTAGCTTTAATTGCAGAAATTAGAAACTTAGAGGTATAAAAAGGCATACCTTGATATTCAAATACTGCACCATTAGGATGACAAAACCTGATCCTTTTCTTTCTGCAATCTAACATTGCTCCATACATCTCAAGTCAATCCATACCCAAAATAATATCATAATCTGACAACTGCAGGGCATACAACTGACCCGGCATCTGGTTCCCTTCAATCATAACAGGAGCTTCATCTATATAGCTCGAAGTGAGTAGGAACTCACCCGAAGGAACCTCCACTACTAACTCACAAGACTTTTCTTCTAAAGGATGAGCCATGCAATCCAAAAACTCTTCGGAAATAAAAGAATGAGAGGCACCTGAATCAAATAAAACTCTTGCTGAATATTCATAAAGAGGTAAAATACCTTCTATCATATTTGATGCCTCTGCCTGGGCTCGGGTGATAGCCATAACCCGGCCTCTTCCTCGCTGCTGCGGTGCTCCTCTGCCACGACCTGACTGTGGCTGCTGAAACTGCTGCTGCTGCGCACCTCTTCCATACCCATACTCTCTCGGATAGGGACAATTGCGGATCAAATGTCCCGGCTGATTACAATTATAACACCTATATCCTGGTGGAGTAATAGGCTACCTGGCAGTACTCTGCTGCGACTCCTCCACCTCAGGCCTACCTCGGCCTTGCTGAAACTGCTGACGACCTCCCCATCCTCTTCCTTTTCCTTTAAATGCTTGCTTCAATTTCTGACCCCATTTTCCAAAGCCTGATGAAGAAGGTCCTGTTGGTGCTTTACCCTTGCTCGCACCTACAGACTGCTGCGGTAGCCAAAAACTACCTGAACCTGACTCGCCCACCTGACGAGTCCGAATAGACCTCTCTAAAGTAGCTGCTCTCTGGGCTGCTTCTTCCACTGTCTTGCACATGAGAGGTACTATCGCATCCTGCAATTCCACTCTCAAACCTCTGATAAAATACTCAACCATCATATTATTATCTGAAACCACATAAGGCGCATAACGGCTAAGTGCCATAAATCTCATCTGGTACTCTAAAACTGAAGAGTTACCTTGCTGGAGAGTCCGAAACTGCTCTCTTTTCACTTGCTGAACTTGGATCGGAAAGAACGTTTCATTAAATACATCGAGAAATTCCGACCAAGTGATAGCCTCTTCTGTCCTGCCTGTAAAGGTGGTCTGCATCTTCAGTCGCCACCATTCTAATGCAAAACCCCTCAACTGATAAGCAGCTAACACAACTCTGTCTGCTGCCGGACATCTCATATTTGCAAAAACTCTTTCAATTTCATGAACCCAGTACTCTGCTATATCTGGATTCGGCTCTCCTGAGTAAGTAGGTGGCTGTAATCTCAGAAATTTCTCAACTTGTATCACTGGTTCCTCTACTAACAACACTAATGGTGGTGCAGGTGCTGCAAAAGGCACCTCTACTCTTGGCGGGACTGGGGCTATAGGTACAGCCTCTCCATCCCCAGGTGGCACTGCAACCGGTGGTACTGGCGCCTGCTGATCCATCCTTGCCCGAATATCCGTGAGACTTTCCCAAATCCTCTCAATCATGCGTTGAGTACTTTCCTCCGGATCATCACCTCCACTACCCCAATCTCTTCTATCAACCATTTCAAATTCTACATAAACAAAATACCAAACAAAAATCAAAACAATCAATTATAAAAAATTAGGGTCCCTACCAGCAGTGTACAAAGACCGAAATAAGGCTATGTATCTTTCTAGTTCCCTTATATTAACACGGACCTTGCTCTGATACCAACTGTGACGGAACGTCTCGGCCAAGCCCGTTAAACCGATAACGTACTTGATCCGAGTCCGCCTCCCGCGAACGGGCCGAAGCCTCGCAAAGGATACCAAACCACAGTCCGTGAAAACATAAAAGAACACACCACATTTTATATATATATCACAAGTTTACATAGCCATATTTCCACAAAATTGGAAGAAAGTACAAGAGCCTGGGGCATACCCCGAGGTACAACTGAAGAAAGTAAACAAACTAACTACACTACACTGCTGGAGCTGCTACTACACAGCTGGAGGTACCGACCCTGCACCGCTACGGCGCGGCTCTAAACTGGACGACGGTCGAGACACGTCCTCCTCGCCCTCACCTGTGGGGGTAGGGGTGAGCCTCGCTAGTCACTGGCTCAGTAGGGAACTCCCCCAACACCGAGCAAACCAAAACCACAGGTGCTAAAGCAATAAACAATACTAATAATTCATAGAACAGCTAAGCAAGATATAAAAGCTGTAAAAGTACTCACCGTCTGCCGACTATGAAGAACCACTGTAATAAATAAACGACAAACCCAAACAGGTGTACAAGCTAAAGTAGAGACAGCCAAACACGAGCCACGTAAACTGGTTCGCGACACCAGAAACTGACTCGGACAAGCTAACACAGGTCTACCTCTCAGTCTCGCAGCCACGGACGAAAGGTCCAGCTGCCGCTCCACGTGAAAAAGTCAAGCAACTGTGGAGACCAACTAAACACCACCACCTGCGAACCACACGGTCACAGGCCCATGCCTGACACCTCTGGAGATCCTGGCCCGGAACTCTCTAGAGTGAGGCACTGGAAAAGGACTAGCTGGGGTCCAGTACGTCTACTGGTGTCCGTACCCCCAACTACGAGCGTGCTACAAGTGACTAGAAACAAACACAAGTGTCACTGTCCCACTGTCGTCTTTCCCTCAGCCGGACGTACAACTCTAGCACAAGAGTGAGGGTGTCTAGGTCAGACGACACAGACCTCAACGGTACTACATACGTACCGGGACAAAACCCCGAGCTAACAGCCTGGCTCACAAAGAATCTGGGGCACCCAACTGGAGAGGTAACCACGGTAGGCGTCGTACTACTCGCCACGTACACAGAACCACGTGCACGACACACACAAGCCACGTGAAATGTCACGTAAACCTTGAGTAACAACGGTCCACCACACGTGAACCCAATTGGACTCGCGTGAACAACACGCAACCACGAAAGTAAGTAACTAACTGCATACTTTGTATGCTAAACACGAGAACTATGTGCACTCAGTGCACCACAAGTGCCAACGCACTATGCATTATCGATAAATGCCTTTAATAGCCATTTCTGCTTAAACACATGCTGGCGGCAACATCGATTGCTGCTAATGGGAAGTAAACGGCAAGGGATCTCGCCATTTATATCCCAGCTGATGAACCTAGCGTTAATCGATGTTGACGCCAAGATCCTCAGCCACTGACCCTGCAAAAACCCTAATCTGATTCGACAGGTTTTCTAATCGTTAAAACAACAGTAAAACATACAGAAACAGTTCCTCTAACATGCATGAATCCCCAACAATCCAATACAACATGCTTTACTCATTAAATTCATCAAACCACCCATTAACCCCGCATGGTGCAACTTGATCCGAAAATGCATTATCATGCTGATTCAGGTGGGTTCGTCATGTTTTAATGTTTCTACGGAACTATTAGGGTTCGTCCCCTACCTCCGAACGCGCTAACACCTCCCGGAATCCCCCGGTTCACACCGAACCCTCCGCGAGCTCCCACGGGAATTGCACCACGTCACGGCGTTTCCTCGCACAATTCGGCAACGCCACGCGTCCCACGATCCTCCAACCAGTCTCCTGTACCTGTTGGAAGCTTCAGAAACACGGGGACGTGAAGTTGGGGCAAGAGGGAGAGAGAAGCAGGGTGGAAACCTGCTCTCGGGTGACCCTATAACCTGCAGAATTCTCAGGTTGGCATCAACCCCTCTACCGCCAATAGCAACCGCCACAATCAACGTCCACATCCTATGCCGTTATGTTCATGTCTTAACGTCACTTCACATGGACGTTAATTCACTAAACGTCCATATCTGGCCAACAATCTGCAACCAACAGCAGCGAATGCTGTCCTGTTTTAGGTTCCAAACCTGCACCACACCTGCACACACCACGCGTCTACACCACACATCCCACACAAGCAACTCACACTGGCCTCTCAACGGCCAACACAACCATTACACACATGATCCGCATGGATCCGAAAGGCACGCGACGTTACATATACGAACAAGGGTTCCCCGAGCACAGGCTTTGAGAGAATAGGGGGGGCTGCTAAATACGCCTTCAGCTCGGTGAAGGCGGTTTCGCACTCCTCAGTCCACCGTACTTGCCCCCCTTGCTTCGAGGCGCTTTTAGGGCCTCGGAGCAACTTGAAGAAGTTAAAACTTCTTTCTGCTGCTCGGGACATGAATCGACTTAGTGCCGCAAGATGCCCCGTCAGACGTTGGACGTCGCGTACTATCTTAGGACTGCTCATTTCCAGCACAGCTTGGATTTTTTCCGGGTTTGCCTCTATCCCTCTATTTGAAACGAGGAAGCCGAGGAACTTACCCGAACGTACATCAAACGCGCACTTGGAGGGGTTGAGCTTCATGTTATACTTCCGCAGAGTTGCGAAAGTTTCTTTGGAGGTCGGAGATGTGGTCAGCGCTCGGAAGAGTCTTGACCAGCATGTCATCGATGTAGACCTCCATATTACGCCCAATCTGCTGTTCGAACATCTTGTTGACCAGCCATTGGTACGTCGCGCCAGCGTTTTTCAGACCGAAGGGCATCCTGGTGAAACAATATAACCCCAGGTCTGTGACGAACGTCGTAGCGACTTGATCCGGAGGATGCATGCTGATCTGGTGATAACCAGAATAAGCATCCAAGAAGCTGAGAAGCTCGTTCCCGGAGGTAGCGTCCACCAGCTGGTCGATGTGCGGCAAAGGGAAATTATCTTTGGGTGTCGTTTTGTTGAGATCCTTGTAGTCGACGCATACACGCCACTTGCCGTTGGTCTTGCACACGAGGACTACATTGGAGATCCACTTTGGATATTGGGCTTCTCGGAGGAGCCCAACAGTTCGGCTTTTAACGACGTGATCCTGGATCACGGTCTGTCGTTCTCGGTTCACAGGTCGCTTTCTCTGTTGAACCGGTGGGACCTGGTGGTCCAGACGAAGGTGATGCGCCGCCACTTCCGGAGGAATGCCCGGAAGTTCCTCATCGGACCACGCGAACACGTCAAGGTTGGCTAGCAAAAAGGCCTTGTAGCGTACCTGCTCGGCCTCTGCCAGTAGAGCGCCAATATAAAGGACGTGCTCGGGGTCATCATCCACTTGGACAGGAAGTAGATCTTCAGCTGGCGTTCCTCGGCTAGTGGATGGTTGATCGGGTGTTGGGGGGACCGGGTCTGCGAGTGGTTGCTTGTCCCTTAGAGAAAGGACAAAGCACCAGCGAGACTCGCGCTGACACCCGAGTACTTCGCTGACTCTGCTCGGGGTCGAAAACTTCATCTTCTGATGGAGTGACAAAGGTACCGCTTTGATGCGCCCGATCAGGCCTCTACTGAGGATGGCGTTGTAACCAGGCATATTGTTGATGACCAAGAAGTCGACCACCTTGGTCACGACCCTTGGAGCCGTCCCTAAAGTGATCGGGAGGCGAACTCTTCCCATGGGCTGCACTGAAACTCCCGAAAAGCCGAACAAAGGAGAGTTTATGGGGGCGAGTTGATCGGTTTTTAGGCCCATGAGGACAAAGCAATCATAAGCCAAGACATCAGGGGCACTTCCATTATCCACCAAAATCTGGCACACATTACAACGATTGATGGTGGCCGAGATGACCAACGCATTAGCATGTGGAGTAGTAACCCCTACAAGGTCTTCATCCAAGAAGGTTATAGCCTCCTCGGGCGGTGCGTGTGCAGGACTGGTGGGATATGGAGTCGACCAAGGTGCCGAAGGCCTATCACAATGTGTACTCGCCTTGCGTAATCGCGTCGGCTTCGAGTGCTTTCTCCGCCTGCGCCGAAGCCTCCCGCGTTCGCATTGATCTCCTACCCGTTGGGCTCATTGTTGATCGGCTTCTTGGGAGTCCGCTCTCGGCGTCTGGGGCGGTCTTCATTCCGGCGTACGAACCGTCCAAGGTAGCCGCGCTTGATAAGGTCTTCAATCTCGCCCTTAAGCTGGCGGCACTCGGAGGTGTCGTGGCCATGGTCGCGATGAAAGCGACAGTACTTGTTTTGGTCGCGCCTCCGGGGGTCGGAGCGCATCCTCTGTGGCCACCAAACGTATGCTTCGTTCCTGATCTCCGCCAGGATCTGTTCGGGTGCCACGGTAAGAGGTGTGTAGTTGGTGAAGGGGCGCGGACGGCGCGGAGAGTCACCGTTGCGCCGTCCTTTCTTCCGATCACGGTCGGAGCCATTGTCGGAAGGCCTCTTCTTGTCCGACTGCTCCCCCTGCTCCGCCCTACCTGCTGCTAGACTCTCCTCGCAAGCCGCATGGCGTTGCGTGATGGAAAGTAGCTCGGTGAGGGTGGCGGACTGCTGGACGCCGAGGGTCCTCTGCAAGAAGCCGTCACGAGTGCCCTGAATGAGGGCACTGGTTGCCAGAGGGACGTCCAAGCGCGAGATGCGAAGCGCCTCTGTTCGGAACCTTTTGACAAAGTCCCAGAGCGCTTCGCCCTTCTTCTGACGTACGGCCAGGAGGGAAGCCGCCATTCGCGGCTGTGACCTTCCACCAAGGAAGTTGTGACGGAATGCCTCGGCCAAGCCCGTTAAACCAATAACGTACTTGATCTGAGTCCGCCTCCCGCGAACGGGCCGAAGCCTCGCAAGGGATACTAAACCACAGTCCGTGTAAACACAAAGGAACACACCATTTCATATAAATATTTCACAAGTTTACATAGCCATATTTCCACAAAACTGAAAAGAAGTACAAGAGCCTGGGGCATACCCCGAGGTACAACTGAAGAAAATAAACAACTATCTACACTACACTGCTGGAGCTGCTTCTACACAGCTGGAGGTACCGACCCTGCACCGCTACGGCGCGGCTCTGAACTGGACGACGGTCGAGAAACATCCTCCTTGCTCTCACCTGTGGGGGTAGGGGTGAGCCTCTCTAGTCACTAGCTCAGTAGGGAACTCCCCCAACACTGAGCAAACCAAAACCACAGGTGCGAAAGCAGTAAACAGTACCAACAATTTATAGAACAGCTAAACAAGATATAAAAGCTGTAAAAGTACTCACCGTCTGTCGACTACGAAAAACCACTGTAATAATTAAACAGCAAACCAGTACAGGTGTACAAGCTAAAGTAGAGACAGCCAAACACGAGCCACGTAAACTGGTTCGCGACACCAGAAACTGACTCGGACAAGCTAACACAGGTCTACCTCTCAGTCTCGCAGCCACGGACGAAAGGTCCAGCTGCCGCTCCACGTGAAAAGGTCAAGCAACTGTGGAGACCAACTAAACACCACCACCTGCGGACCACACGGTCACAGGCCCATGCCTGACACCCCTAGAGATCCTGGCCCGGAACTCTCTAGAGTGAGGCACTGGAAAAGGACTAGCTGGGGTCCAGTACGTCTACTGGTGTCCGTACCCCCAACTACGAGCGCGCTACAAGTGACTAAAGACAAACACAAGTGTCACTGTCCCACTGTCGTCTTTCCCTCAGCCGGACGTACAACTCAAGCAAAGGAGTGAGGGTGTCCAGGTCAGACGACACAGACCTCGACGGTACAACACAAGTACCGGAACAAAGCCCCGAGCTAACAGCCTGGCTCACAAAGAACCTGGGGCACCCAACTGGAGAGGTAACCACGGTAGGCGTCGTACTACCCGCCACGTACACAAAACCACGTGCACGTCGCACACAAACCATGTGAAACGTCACGTAAACCTCGAGTAACAACGGTCCATCACACGTGAACCCAACTGAAATCGCGTGAACAATACGCAACCACGAAAGTAAGTAACTAACTGCATACCTTGTATGCTAAACATGGGAACTATGTGCACTCAGTGCACCACAGGTGCCAACGCACCATTCATTATCGATAAATACCTCAAATAGTCTTTTCTGCTTATATACAAGTAGGCGGCCACATCAACTGCCGCTTACAGGAAGTAGACGGCAATGGATCTGGCCGTCTATATCCTAGCTGATGAGCTTGGCGACAAACGATGTTGACGCCAAGTTCTTCAGCCTCTTTCCCTGCAGAAACCCTAAACCGATTCTACAGGTTTTACAACCATTAAAACAACGGAAAGGCATGCAGAAACAGTCCCTCTAACATCCATACACTATAATTAAACCATAACAACATGTTTTACTACTTGAATTCACCAAACCACCCATTATCCCCGCATGGTGCAACCTGGTCCGAAAATGCATTAAATCTGTTGTTTCAGGTGGTTAAGTCATATTTTAATGATCCTACGGAGCTAACAGGGTTCGTTCCCTACCTCAGAACACGCTAAAACCTCCCGAAATCTCCCGGTTCACACCAAACCCTCCGCAAGCTCCCACTGGAATTGCACCATGCCACGGCGTTTCCTCGCGCGATTCGGCAATGCCACACGTCCCACGAACCTCCAACCAGTCTTCTGTACCTGTTGGAAGCTTTAGGGACACGGGGGCATGAAGCTGGGGCAAGAGAGAAAGAGAACCAGGTAGAAAACCTGCTCTCGGGTGACCCTATAACCTGCAGAATTCTCAGGTTGGCGTCAACCCCTCTACCGCCAATGGCAACCGCCACCATCAACGTCCACATCTTATGCCGCCAAGTTCATGAAGTCAACGGCAACCTATCTGGACGCCAACAAGTCAATGACCACCCCTGGCCGCCAACTCCAACTCAACTGCAGCAGGTCCTATTTCATTTCAGGACCAAACCTGCACCTCACCTGAACAAACCACACATCCAAACCACACATTCCACACAACCAACTCACACTGGCCTCACAACGGCCATCACAACCATTGCACACATGATCCGCATGGATCCAAAAAGCATGCGACGTTACAGAAGTTGTCCTGAAAGGACTTCTTCAATTGGCGGAAGGAGGAGATAGAGCCCGCCGGAAGGGTCTCGAACCAGGCTCTGGCAGTCTCCTTGAGGGTTGCAGGGAAGGCCCTGCACTTGGCCGCATCTGATGCTCCGTGGAACACCATGTGCGACTCAAAGCCATGGATGTGGTCGGCCGGATCGGTGGTGCCGTCATAGGGCGCGATGGTGGGCAGAGGGAGCTTGGGAGAGACCCGAGCTTCCAGGATCTCCCTGCTAAAAGGGGATCGGAAGTCCAGGTCATCCTCCGTCGGAGCTTTCCCCTCTGTGCGTTGGACCATCGCATCCACACGGCGCTCCAGGTCGACCACACGTCGCAGGCGCCTGGCGAGCTCCTGTTCAGAGTTGGCGGAGCCTTCTCGGGCGGACCCGTGGGAGTTTGCGGCCACAACCGAGCGTGGCGGACGGCGGGCGGCGACAGAGCGACGGGGTGAACGCCCACGGCGCTCCGGTGCCCGCTCCTCGGACGGGGCTCGACGCGAACGATGCGGTGAGTCCGCCTGCTCATCCTGAGGGGCCAGGAGGATGCGAGATTTTCGGTGCGACGATTCCGCCTGCCATTCTCGTGGCAGAGAAGCCGCCAGAGCTGGTGGTCCAGCCAACTGGACCTGCAGGGCTAAGCAGATGCCCATCAACTGCTGCATCTGTCCCCGGAGTTCAGCCATTTCTAGGGCAGTTGCTGGCGCGGCGGCCACTGGCACAGGGACGTCATTGTTGGCGCTTGCGGGGGCGGTGTCGATATCGATAGGAGGGGACCGGCGGCGAGATTCCGCACGTGACTGGCGAGATCTCGTCACCCTGCTCCCAATGTTCTGGTAAGAGGATCGTTCGCGAGCCATGGCTACGTCGTTCCCACAGACGGCGCCAAAAGTGTGGAGGCCTTTGCTTGCTTGGGCCGGAGCCTGGTGGGCCTACACTTGAAGGAAAAAGGGAGAACGCTGATGACGGACGGAGATCCTGCAAAACCAAGAACGATCAGGGGGGCTCGGTGAAGACCGGGGAAAACCCTTCGATGCCTAAGTCAGTGAGAGGCTTGAAAGGCAGGGAGTTTTCGTGTGTAAGCGTGAGAGAGAATATACCTCTGCATGGCACTATACCTATGCCTTTTATAGGCATGGACGCTGAGGTGGACGGTCGTAACGCCTCTAGATCATGCCTGAAAGGGTGCGTCGATTGGTGCGCACAACGGGGGGTTACACACCCGTACGCCCGTTGGAGTGCTTGGCAGTTAATGCACTTTTGGATCGTGGGGCGCGTGGCCTGCGGCAGTTACAACTACTGCGAGGATGTGAAGGGCTACTCGGAAGCCTTTGGCGGAGGTCACCGAGCAGGTAACCCGTAAGGGAGGTTGAAACCGCTGTTCGGTAACCGCCATGGCTGTTCAGTGCGTTGAAACCGGCAGCCTGCTCGGCAGGCGAAGTCCTGCTCCGGACAGGTGTGGACGCCTGGACTCTTGCTCGACAGGCAGAGGCCCATTCCAAATCAGCGGAGTTGTTCGGAGACATGCCGCTGGGGGCTTGGTGAAGCCTGATCACGGGGGTCACGCTTTGAAGGCCCCCAAACGGTCCTTATAAGGACGTGGCGCCCGGAAGAAGGGCCACGCCTATTGACGGGACCTTAGAGTGCCGTACGTAATGGGCTATGATGGATCTAGGTGGCCAGATTTGGCCACCATAGCTAGAAACATAGTCCGTTTAGAACTTAATATGAAATATATGATGATGTCCCTTACATGCTATAGGTGAGAGGATATATATGGATTTAAAATGGGATGGGATGTACATCATTTTCTTTGCCAAGTCAGCTTCAAAATAGCTAGGTAATATATATCTATTCAATACCCATTGGAAGAATCTTATGTATTTAATGTTATATTGTCCTGAAAATGTCACATTAACTGTGGCATGCACCTCATATATAGTTTTGTGCATGGTACCATTCACTTCTCAAAAAAACTGTGGCATCTCTTCAATAAAAATGAATCATATATATATATATATATATATATATATGTCAAAAGAGGCCAAATTTTTTATTAATAAAAGGAGATTGTAACAACCAGAGGCAAACCAAATACCGAAAACCAACAAAATAAAAGCTATCTAAAACTCCATGAATAATCTATCCCATGAATGAGTTCGCCGAAGAACCGTCCGAGGGCGTAAGCCTGGTCATCGAGAACAACGCTCCATATATTCTTCATCCAATTCCATTTCAGATGTCTCTTGATCAAATCAAAAGTCAGGCATGAAGATATTTTCTGCTTTAGCAAGATCAGTGATAGACGAAGCACTCATCCGCAAATCTAAAGTTGGAGGTTGAACGGGCATATTAATAGCATCTATCGGACGCAGTGAGCTCGGAGAACGTTCTCGGGTACTCGGGAGGCAAATCCTAACACCCCCTTTGCGAGATGGTTGTGATATTCGCCGACCAGAAGACAACCCACTGGAAGGGGAGTTTGAGGACACTCTAATAGCTGCCTTCCCCTGGGTAGCTAGGGACTGACGCACCACTTGTGCAAATGTCATGGGAGTATTTACCTGGGCAGTAATAGGATCCGCAACGTCAGCCATCCTAGAAGAAATATTCTCCACTTGCACATCTTTCTGAACCTGCAACCCATGCTGTTTGCAAACTGCCTCGCAGGTGAATGCTACCACGTGAGCCACCGTGGTTGGGCCCAGCAATGGCCCATGGGCTTCAGCAGATACAGGCACAGGAGGTGGCCCATCAGCAACAGGGAGAGGCAAAGATGTCGTTGCGACTGCCAACCTGGCATCGCCTGCCACTTCTGCCTCGCTAGCAGGTTCGCCTGCAACTTCTTCCTGGCCAACAGGTTCACCTGCCGCGTCTGTCATCAAGCTGGCATCACGTGGGATCGGAGAACCTCCCGTGGAAAGCTCCGGAGGAAGCGGCTGCATAGCCAAAGATGGCGCAGGGACCACCATCAAGCTGGCATCGCCAGCAGGGACTCCTTCCACTTCTGCCGCGATAATTCCGCGTGGGATCGGAGAAAGCGACTACAGGCGACACTCCTTTGGAAAGCAGCCCTTGATTCCTGGACAAGATATGGCAGGCGACGCCACCAGCGGCGCCATCGTGACGCCGACGATGTCTGCCACATCCCCTTCGCTAACCACCTGGTCTCCGACGGCAACTTCATCAACCCCTTCAGAAACCAAACGCTAGTTATCCAAGGAGGTGACAGGTGTTGCGCGAGAGTCTTCCAAAGGCAAATCTTCTCCTGCATGGCCGAGCACACGTTCACCTGCCTCAGTGGGAAAGCCTTCACGAACCAGGATCCAAACCCTTTGGGGGTTAGGATTCGCAGATGCAACTGTAGACTGCCTTTGGTAACGCCTCCTCCCACAGATCGACAAACATCCTTAGAATGACCTAGTCGATGGCAGGAAAAGCAGTAAAGAGGTAGATTGATATAGGTAATGTCCTGCCAATAACCACCAATATCCCCCATCCCAATCCATAGTCTGTCTGGCCTAGGTTTGGTGAGATCAAGTTCAATACAAACCCGAGCAGCCTTGGTATTAAGAAGGAGTTCTGTTGTATGGGCGATTTGCAAAATCGGGCGAACATTACCTGCGATAGAAGCCAGTAATTTCTTATGATAAAGATTGATAGGAAGCTCAGGAAACTCCACCCACACCGGGACAACAGTAGGATCCTCCGAAGGCTTGAAGAGCGGTGTCCATTTGAAGAACCTAAATAGTTTGCCTTGAACGTATATAGACTCACGAAGAAGCACCTTGAGATAGTCGTCTTGACACTTGAAACGTAGTAGGAGATGCAAGTTATCCATGGTGCTAATAACAAAAGATTCCTTAATGCCACACCTAGAAGCAATATGGGAACGGATCTCGGGGAACGTCCGCCTTCCGTACGCCGTCTTAGGAACAACGGAGAAGAGGAAAGACTTGAGGGATGTTGCCATCTCCTCTTTAGAGAAGAAAATCACTAGCTCACCGTGGTCTGTAAAGGCTGGAGGATGGACATCTGAACCAACTTCAGGAAGAACAAGCGAAGCTGCGACCACCTTAGCAAAGGAGATGCCACTCGCCGGAGGTGGCCCCCCGGGGCCGCCATGCCGGCCAACCCCACCAGGGCCAAAAACACTGAGCTTGTCTCTCTAGAAAGCTAGAGGGTTGTGTAGCATTGATCCTTTTCCACATTGTTATTAAATGATTGATTAATTTAGCAATATATAACAGATTAATTTAGCAAGTTCTAAATAAAATTTTCCCTCCCCCAACTTCTCTCTATCATATTTCTCTTTCTTATTTTTTTTCCTCTCGATCTTCTTATGAGTTTAATTGCCATGTTTTTGTTAAATTAAGTGTTAAGAATTAGACTGATAATAGCATTAAAGATGTATCGGCAAAAGATAATTATCTACTTTGGGATATATAACAATGACAAATATAATGTATTCAATTGTGTACAATACTAACTAACGTAGATTTTAAATTTTGGGGAACAAAACTTCATAATATATATATATATATATATATATATATATATATATATACCGAGAACAAATTGATCAATTACATGGTAGAGTACTGGTGGTCGAGACAAGGGAAGTTTGAAGGCCAGAAATTTGCAGCACTTATATCCAATTGCATATATAGTGTGAACACATTTAAAATCCCAACTTTGCCATTAACATCAGTTATGAATGAGGACGATAGAAAGAATGGAGATAATTAAATGCTCCATTTAAGCCAGCCGCTCAATATATAGCTTTTTCCTCGTTAATTAAATTCTTGGCCAACCTTGTTTGACATGCACAAGAACGGTTGCCAGTTGCCGACATCCAAAGAAACTAATAATAATTAAAAAAACAGAAAAATAAAGACACCAACTCCTCTTATAATTGTTCCCTTTCTTTCATGTTTAATTAATTAGACGTAGTAGGGCATTAAAGGCCAACGTCGACAAAGATGCAGGGCCATTAGACAAAGATCCTTCATATATAGCTTACCCTGCATTTACTGTAACACTTAAGTATAGTACGCTAACATGCATAGTGTTTTCTTGGTAATAAGGAGGTGGGATATTAGTGTTCGTGAATTCTAAAATCAAGATATGATAATTTTTAATTTTTTTATATTATATTATATTTATTTGATCGAAAAATTTTAAATTTACACATCTAAAAAATTACATGTAGAACAAATAAATTCTTCAAGAGTTACATGCACCTCTTCTTAATTAATTTATCAAGTACATGATCTCATATCAAATACAGCTCTTCTATGTATCAATTCTTTTAGCACTCACGTAATTACTTGCATTGATCACACATTACAACTCACCCCTCTCTATATAAAGGGTGCATGTGCTCGCTACCTGCGCGCACATTCCATGCATTAATCAGATCATTTAATGTAGTATTATATATAAATTAAGGTAGCGCAGCACAACACGGGCATTAGGCATGAGTGCATGACAACTTCAGCTGTAATGCTTCACATTTTTTTCACAAGAAAACCATTTTACTACTAATTCAAACATATCATTATTTGACATCAAACATGCAATCAGAGATTTTATAAAAACTCTGACATATCACTATTTCACATCAAATACATATGGTTAGTGATTTTAACATGCACAGAGGATATCGATTATGGTGCATATCCGTTAGCATGTTAAATTTATATGTGAAAATTTACGTTAAAAATAATTTGTACTTTCTCCAACAAGACGTTTATTAGGAGGGGGAGGGAGAGAGAGAGAGATAAATTTCTTTAAAAGACAAGATCGGTCGCACCTCGGCCGGAAGTCGCCTTGGGCTGTCCAATAAATTCTTTGATTTTGAATTTAATTTGAGATAAATATATGCATACCCCTCAAAATTATCCTAAAATTGTGATCTCACTAAATATACCCCCTATTATATTAATTTCTTGAGTTAATTGACCATGAAAATTTAAGATATTATGGTAAAATGTAAATAGAACTGTTAAATAACTTAAAAGACGAAAATAACTTTTTACCAAAAAAAAGTGAGTGAGAGAAAGTTAAATAGAGAGAGAGGGGGGGTGATAGTCGTGTGGGGAGAGGATTTTTAAGTTGAGAAAAGGTTAGTTTTTTAACCCCATAATCTAGGGATGGAGGTTAGTTCGATAACTAGAACTAACGGCAAAGATGTGTGTATATAATATTTTCATGTATTTCTTTAGATACGTATGTATTTATATCTCTTTTAAACACACACATGCCCATGGAATATCTTCTTTTTTACGATCTAACCCAAGATTGTTTCCTTCCTCCTTTAAGCATTTCTTATGCTTTCTTATATGTTTTTTCACAGGTCCATCGTGCAGATGGGATCAAGGACTTTTCTTAATCCCACCGTCACCATCACATGCATGGGCGCAGGTACGTAGTGGCGGAGTCAGAAATATGTAGGAAGGGGTAATTAATAAAGTTTATATATATATATAATATCGATTTAATCCACACACAAAATTAAAAGATATAATTTATATAAAAAATTAAGGACCCCCCAGCTCCGCCACCGCTCCGGGGCATGTAGCAGATGATGGCAGGCAGGCATCAGGACGGCGGCGGCGGCATCTAGTTGCACAATGAGTAACAATTTTGTAACATCATTGGTAATATCACCATTAAAATTGTATCACATCAATAATTAAATAAAAAAAATAAAATCAACTCTTAAATGATGAGGTTGTGGTGTATTTTGATTGGTGTGTATTTAAAGTGTTATCAAATATTGTTACTAAATCATTTTCCTTGCACAATTTGACGATTTCGTTGTTCGGACACTTATCTTCGGCCAACACCAACGGGCCCGCGACCAGCTGGCTGCTCTGCACAGTAATTACTTTAGAATAAAGAAAAAGAAAATATTATTACACATTTTAGATTTTTTGCGCTATTTTTTTGAGAAATATTTATTACTTGCATTAACGGCGGTGAAGTGAATTATAAAAATATATCTTATTAACTTGGAGCTGTTGGCAAATTAACACCGTGCGTTAGTGTTTATCTGTCAATAAGATCATTATTTTACAATCCATTTTAATCTTGTTACTTGATTTTTCTTACAATAAGTATTTTCATTTATACATAGATAATGGCTATTTTTTATGTTATTATTTAAAGTGGACAAAACATAAAAGAAATTTTTTTGACGTCTATAGGGGATTGAAGCCTTTCCAAGTTTTGTAGAAAACAGAAGAAGAGGTGGGATATTACGGGGGTACAAGAGGTAAGTCACGTCGATCGGTCATTTGGTACGGCAGCCGAAGCGTGCGTGGCTTGCTTCACACGTGTAGACAGCATTGTGGTGACGTACGGCCATGCCCTTCAAAAGGACTCAAAGCGGTTACCGCCGCCTTGGGCTTCCCAAAAAAGATTTGCTCAGGGGGGTGTTACTGTGCCACGTTGAGTTGATCAGTACTCGTTGTAGAATGCTTGTTGGCCCTCTTTTAGTTGAGAATAAAGATATTTATGTAAACTATTTAATTTCATGGCCAAAAAAAATGATAAAAAATAAGCGACAATATTGTAACATTCTTTTTCTGGGTAAGATTACATGTCTTGGGCATTTGATTTCTCTTTAGAGGTTGATCGATTTGCACCTGAGTCATGGCATGTGGAGACTAGAGATATCAAAAGTTTAATTTTATTCCAATTTCTCCCGTAATCTAATCTTTTCATAGATGAAAGCATTTCTCATCCTTTCTTGTCGATGGCACGATGGATCTTATCGTATTGTATTGGTGTAACATATTAATATTATATTATATTTTTAAAAAATATGATTTATAGATGCGATCGGTTTAATATTATAGTTTTATTTTTTATATTTATTTTTAAATTTGGAGAGCGATGTGATTCTTACCATACCATGAAGAATATTATACTGTCGCTATATTCTGTCCGACAAATCTTTGATCAATGAAAAATTTTGCACCAAATTCTCTTTCTTATATACCAGTGAGAGAAATATATCTTGCGGGCTCTTGGACTCACCCGCAAACATGCAGTCGTACCTCTTTTTTTTTCTTGAGAAAGTAAAAGTATAATAATTATATTTTCATAAATTTTCTATTGGGTGGCCATTAAACCACCAATTATAGTTTCTTAAGTTTTCTCTCCCGCAAACATGGGCACATTAAACCACCAATTCTATAGTTAATAAGAACTTATAAAAATGTAGTCGTTATGTTGTTCACACTTCACAGGTAACGTAATCGTTATATTTTGGGAAAAGAAAAAGTCTTGCCGCACATTCTCTGAAAAGGGTTTGCAAGTACATCGCATTGTGATAACGTCATGGCGCAGTATCGGACAACAAATTGTTGCCCAATATGTGCGCACACCCCCTCCACGGTATACGTTAAAACTTACTCTTTGAAAAATTTAATTATTGCATGTTCTTGATAGTAGGGAGACTTATTTTCTGATCTCTATCAGAAAAAAAGAAGTGTCTGCCAATCTCCTCTTTTTGAGGGCTTTATCAATCATTCTTTAAGAGATAATTTTCATCTGTTTGTTGATAGATTTTTTTTTTCATTTCTCATTTTACCTTTCCATATAATAAATGTATTTCTTACCATCAGATATGGATAGCCTCTACGTTTCTAGTTTAACTGATTTCTTTATATATTTTAACTAGATTTTTCGTATACTTATTTTTTACGTTCTTATTCTCTGTTCTTATACTTTAACTAGATTCATCTTCTACTTTAACTATAGACATGTAACACTTTAACCAATGCAATCATCCAATTTTAAAAGTGAACAACAATTATTTTAAATATCATATTTTAACTTACCATCACACATATTTTAACAACATCGAACTCTTACTTTAACACTTTTCAAATTACACTTTAAATTATGCTTTTTACTTACCATGAGGTATGAATGGCCACTGTATTTATATTTTAATTGGCTTCTTCGTATACTTTAACTGATTTCTTCATATACTTATAACTAAATTTTCATATACTTTAATTGAATGGCCACTATGTTCGTATTTTAACTGACTTCTTCGTCTACTTTAACCAATTTTATCGTCTACTTTAACCATATTATTCATATACAATTTAGCTTATTTTTTATGTTCTTATTATCTGTTTTTGTACTTTAACCATGTTGCTCTTCTAATTTAATTACAAATATATAACACCTTAATCGATACAGTAGTCAGACTTTAAAAGTTAGTAACAATTACTTTAAGTCCCACACACTTTAACTTATTGTCACACATATTTTAAACGACCTTGAATTTTTATTTTAATATCTTCAAATTTAGACTTTAAATCATGTCATATACTTACCATCAAGCATGTATGGCTACTAATTTTATACTTCAAGCAGTTTCTTCTTCTTCTTGAACATATTTTCTCTTTTGCTTTATGCGTTTTTCTTACCTACTTTAACCAGTTTCCTCTTCTTCTTCTTTAACGTGCTTTTTTTTTATTTGAATCGGTTTCATCTTCTACTTGAGCCAACTATATTAGACGGAAAATTCAATTAAACATAAATGAAATGGTCATCCATATTTTATCATCCTGACATAAAGTGTTAGAAGAGTGATTTAAAAAAAATTAAGGTGTTAGTTTATAAGTAGTAGAAGTAATACTAATATGTTAAAATATATATAAAACCTTAATTAAAATAGAAGAAAAATAGTTAAAGTAAATAAAAAATCAGTTAAAGACTTAAAGTATAAATGTAGTGACTCTCCCTTATTCTTGATGGTTAACAATATATTAATTATATGAAAAATAAAATAAAATAAAATAATGAGAAAAATAATCTATCAACAATCAGATAGACGCTGTCTCCTAAAACCTCTAGTGCGAAAAAATCAGTGAGTAAATATTAATATGTCCAAAATATACTTGAACTATTTCATCTAAAAGTTTTTTGCAAGGACCTGCTGGTTTAATTTTCCCTTATTTTACGCAGTTTCATATATATTTCCTCTCTCTCTCTCTCCTGAGGGGGTTGCGTGGCAAATATCTACGCATTGTTGGAGCACGTCAAATCTAGTGGTCACCATCGGTGCTTCCATGCATGCACAATCTCTCACTAATGACATACATAAGCGTGCTTTCCCCAACTTTGCATGTGATTTGATGTGACTGTGTATGTTATGGCTATGTAGGTTATAAGCAAATCTTGCAGAAGCTACGGTGAAATTTCTGACGTCCACCCATCGGTGCTCCTCTCCATAAGCTTCCATATGATATTTTTTTTTAGTAAGATAGTTTAATGATCGAAGATCAGTAGGCACAACGTAAATCTAACGTCAAAGGTTCGAATTTTGGGCGCGTTCCTCCCCCCACCCTTGCGGCGTATCCACTGAAGTTGGTCACACGAGCATGTATACCTCTATCTAATCTACGTTATACGGGGTTTCTTGAGATGTGAGATCGTGCATTCTTGCACTTACATTAATTCTTGTATAGATTTGTTCTTTAAGTGGTTGGATAAATTGGTTAAATGATTTACTCTATTATTTAGCGGGTTCGCACGTCAGTTAATAATATAGTTGGTCAGATAAATAATTTATTCAATCAATCGTGTATAATAGTTCTTTTAATCTTTAAAGAGGTGAGGGGGTCGGGAGTCTTGTCTTGTTGAATGTGATCATATCGTGATTAATTTTATTTCTCTGCGTGCGGATAGATGCCCTTACATGATCATATTTTGATGTGAGGGACAAGTAAAGATGTCCAAAGCTTTATGATCCGTTAACTCCACAAAGGTGCTTAAGAATGAGATTGTTCTCATTTTAGATTTTGTCTAATTAAGATTTTTCGATATCGATATAAGATGAGGTTAGAGTAGCTAGGCTTAGTTCATCTCCACTTTTGAGGCTAAACATGGGGATAAATTTTCTCCACTACTATGCGAAATAATATATGATCATGCTCTTAGCCATTAATGCAGGTTATCTAATAAGTTATGATCTATAAGTTAAAAACTATAATTAGATTGAACGTGGACATGGTTTTATCATTAAAAGATACATCATGTGAAAAGAAGGGAACATGCCTTACAAGATTAGGCTATAGATTTTTTTTTTTTTTTAGGGTGGGGGGGGGGGACTGCAGCTAGAAGTATTTAATAGTTTTTTTTAACGAAAAAATATCACCTCATGTGACTAAGCAAGTTTCGAGAATATTTTTTTTTGAATTCTAAGATTTAGATTTGACAACTCCTAATTTACTGCATATTCATATTACTCATATCTTATTTGGTTGAGAAAATTTTAGACCTTCATCCTTCGAGAATTAAGTGCAAGCCAAGTAAATTTCCTCATATGATAAGAATCAAATCCAAGACCTCTACTTATTGGGAGAAGAAGTATTTAATAGTTGCTTTTAAACGTACGGTAAAATAATAGGCAAAGATCAATACTTACATAGAGATTAATGGGGATAGAGAGGAGATGGTTGTAATTACATAAAGTGGACACAAGGTGATTTTACTGGTTCGGCTAATACTAATTAGCTAAATCCACTCCTCAAGGAATGCACTAATTGGGATGCCCACTCGACAAAATTAATGGGGTGTTTGGTTATAATTTTTTTATCTCTCTTTTCTCTAAAATTTAAAAAAGAGAGAGATCAAATACAAAGACATGTTTGGTAAGTATTTTTTTTTTAGGAAGAACTTTGTCCTTTGTAAATCTCTTTAAAAAAAAATAAGTGCCAACTTATTTTTATTTAAGAACACAAAAGTCTCTCCCACAACCCACCCCCCTCCCCCCAAACCCAGCTGGTACCCATCACCCCCCATGCGGCCTCCCCTCCCCTTCCCCTGCCGACCACCCCCCCCCCTCCGGCGACCACCCCCACACCCGCCGGCAACCACCCCACCCCCCCTTGCGGCCTCCCACACCCCCTGGTGCCCCCCCTCCTCCCCCCCCCAGCACCGACGTCCTCCCCTCCTCCTCCCCCACACCCCCGGCGTCCCCCACGCCCGCCGGCCACCCCCCTTGCAGCACCTGCCCTGCGCTCCCCCTCTCCCCCTCCGGCGGCCCCCGACCCACCCGCCCTGCGCCCCCACCCTCCCCCCACCCCGCTCTACGCCTCCCCCTCTCCCGCCCTGCTCTGCCCCCCTCCCGCGCCCCCTGCACTCGCCCTGCCTCCCCCCTCTCCCGCCTGCTCTGCCCCCCTCCCGCGCCTGGCTCCCCCCCCCACAGCGGCTCCCCCTCCCCCCGCTGGAGCCCCCACCGCCGCCCTGCACCCTCCCCCCCTCCAGCGCCCCCCTCCCTCCCCGCCGGGATCCCCCCCCCCCCTCCAACGCCCCTCCCTCCCCCGCGAGATCCCCCCGCCACCCTGCACCCTCCCCCCCCCCTACGGCGGCCCAACACACCGCTGCCCCCCTCCCCTCCTGCCGGGCGGCTCCCACTCCCGTTCCAAACACATTGATACAAAATTTAAAAATTTTGATATTTTATCAAACACATAACGTCATATTTTCATAATTTTAAATTTAAAGTAAAAGAGAACTCAACTTTATTTTTAGATAGAAATAATTTCTTTTTTTTAATTGCTCTCAAAACCTACCGTACATATATACGTACGCACACCTTCTAGATTTCAAGGTACTAAGCATTTTTCATGTACGTACATGCCAATTGGCAAACCCTCTTTCCAAAAAAAAAAATCAAAAAACAAACACACAATTTATACTGACATATATAAGATGTACAATTTGAAAGCATAAATGACGGAGAAGGAAAAGAGAAGAAACGAACAATATCTGATTTCGATTTGTCATCATCAACATCCATGATGAGACACCTCCCAACTTAGAAGGAAATAAAAGAGGTGGGCATAGTGCGACATTAATATAGCTATCAACTGATGAATGCATGCTTGTTCCTATTTTAGGTCGAGCGCAAATGTGCTACGGAATTTCCTTAACAATTAGGACTTGATTAAAGAGCTTGGTAAGCACTTTCTTTTCTTCTTTAGAGTTTTCATAGTGCTGCGGCAACTTTTAGGAGTTGCTTGGTATATATAAGTTATTTGAGCTTAGATCACCAGGATACCAAAATTTATATTTTGCCAATTGAACTGAAAAACAACTTGTCCAAACTTACTTATTAAAATGGTGATAAATTGTTAATTAACAGCGCTTCATAGTAGATTACCCTTAGCTGATTTTAAGAATATGTTGCGATTTCATATTGGATTTGTGAGGCATTTAGATTACTAGAAATAAATTGCAAAAACATTAAATTTGAAATCACGGGTCAAACCTCCTCACTTTGAAAATATTTTCTATGAGCAAAGGACAAAGAATATTTTACTCATAGAGTAATCAAATGTCTTAGTATTTTTTACGTAAATCCACAAATGAAAATCTTGAAAGTACAAATCAACATCAGTACCAACAAAAAATGTGGAGATTTTAATATTCTATAAATCCAAATAACCTGTTAGTCAAATCTCAAAATAACAAGGTTTGACAAATGACTAAGAGTCTAAGATCCGCAAAATAGTTGGGTGTAGAATTTGAAGTCAAGTCTCTCAAAAAAAATTTGTAATTTGCAAAAATGGGGTATATTGGGTGTAGAATTTGAGCTGATCAATTCTCTTAAAATTTCATGCAGATTTGAGTACCACTATAATATATTCTCTGTTTCTCTGTCATCAAAACAGACTATGACTTGCAAAATTGGGGCATATGCCCATGTCTTGACGAATCAAGCAACATTTTTTATGAAAATATAGTAATTCACAAAGCAATCAAATTTACTTTTCATTCTTGTGCTCTAGCTTCCATTCTAATCGATCAAATTGTAGGAGAAAATAGAACAAGATAAAAGGGTATATGTTATATTTATATTTTTTCTTAGAAATATACAAATAAATTAAATTAATGACTAACTTTAATATTCTCAAATTCTCATAACATCGTAATATTTCTCGAATAATGCACACATTGTATGCTTGCTTTGGTGGCTTAAGGCTTGGGAGAAGAGCATCGTGGGGCGGCAGCACCAGAAAACGGAACGGAGGTGGTGGTGTAGGTGTAAACAGCGTGGAACGGCGGGCCTGCTACGCGGTGGCGGACGGAGTTCGGACGCTGTCGGAAGTATAAATGTTTTTTTTAATCACAAAAAGAAAGAAAAAGACGAAACGTAAAATTTAAAAGAAAAATAGATAAATTATCCTAACCATGGTTAGCGGCGGGCCTTAACCGGGGTCAGGTGCGTGACTGTTACTCTATAATCACCTGCTCGTCTCCCCTTCGCGGGCGGTCGTCCCTGCCAGTGCCACCATTTCATCGCTTCCCCTCTCGCCACCCACACCACTGCGCTCCCTTCCCCGCTTCCCTCCTCCATCTCTCCTCCTCCTTCCTCACCTCCCCTCCTCTCTTTCATCTATCACTATCCCCTTTGTCCCGCTCCTGCTGCTCTTGTTGGTGTCCGTGGTCGAGCTCGGCCGGGGGGGTGGCGTTTCCATGGCGTGCTGGAGGTCGTGAGAAGAAGAACGTGGAAGGGGGCGTGTTTTTTTCTTTTCCGGTGCGTGCTGCTGCATCTTCCTGTGTTTTATGGATGTGGGTGGCGCTTGTTTGCCCTGTTTGCGGTGGGCGAGCGTGTGAGGCCTCGTGGGTGTTGCCTCTTTGGTTGCTGTTTCCTTCTCCTTGCTCTGCCTCCGGCTTATGCTGTGTGCTTCTCTGTGAATCCCCCAGGATGGTCGCAGTGGTCCTTCCTGCCCACAGTTTTTCTTGCGCTGTTTCTTCGATTGCTGCAATTGTTTTTCATACTGTTAGATTATAGCTGCCCTGTTTCTCTCTCTCTCTCTCTTTCGCCCTCTTTCTTTCCCTCTGTGTTTGCCGATTTAATTCTGTTTTTTTCTTCTATGAATTGCTTCCTCCAAGCAGCTCGATCGGAGGGTTTTGATCGTGTACATGGAGGCCCGGTTGACGAGTCTCACAGAGTCGGTCCGGTCGATTCTTCCTGTTCACTGCCCCCCAATTTCTGGCGGTTCTTCGTTCATGTTTCTCCCTGTATCTCTCTTTTTCTGCTTCAAATTCTCTGCCTGTTCTCTTTTTCTGTTTCCGAACTCATCACCTCCTCTTTCAATACCAAGAGGACATCCTTGCTGCCCGGAGCATCTCTAGATTTCTCCCAAAACATGTTTAAACTACTGTTGGAGTCAAAGTTTTGTTAAGTTAGATGTGAGCAACAGTAGATTCGCGTCGGTCGCAGCAGCTGCTATTGGCCAGTCCACCTCTCTCCAGTGCTAGAAACGTGCCTGGGATGGAGATCTCATCTGCTAAAAGCGGGCAGGCACTAGGAAACAGGTCTCCTAGTTCGCGGGTATCGTCTTTTCTGCATTTTGGCTTTCTGGCTGCGCCTTCTCTTTTTCTCTCACCTGAAAATTGAAGGAAAGAGATCATCTAAGTCCTAACCGATCATTGATATATGAAAAATAGTAATCTTAGTCTACTTCCGACTTGTTGGGGATAGTAGATTCGGTTCATCCTCGGAAAAAGGGGCGGAAAGGGAGATTTTGCTCAGGGCCGTCCTGCTGCTCCTCGGCCAAATTCGTCCAGTCCCGAACCCCGGCTTCCTCTACGCCGGGAAGAGGATGGAATAAGAAGATCTTTCTTTTTCTCATTGGAATGTTTTTTGGTGAGATCTGGTCAATTAGGTGAGGTTTGTCCAATCCGATAGGACAAATCGAAGCTGTACTAGTGAATTTATAGCTGGGATCTGATCCATTGACTGTCGAACAAGACTATTTTTCTGACGCTCTAATAGGCATGTCATGGTTGTGTTTGGGCATAAACAAAGCTTCGCCTTTTTTTTTCCGTCTTCCAGTACTTCTATTTTGTGCAACTATTTTTTTATCTTTGTGATACTTCTATCCGTTAATCACTCTAGCGTAACAGCGTTAGTTTCTTCTTAGTTGTTGTTTCCTCTGCGTTTTTTTCCATTGGACAAGAAGTTCTTGTATTATTTTCAGAGATGTAGAATGTGATGCGTCTGATCTTGGCTTAACTATTTCAGATTTAGAAGTTTGGCTGTGAATTCACTGTGTTTCTTTTCCTTCAGAGCACGTTTTAGTTTCCTGGTTTGGCATCTGTGTGAGGTGCATGCCTTTAATGAAAATTGAATTTTCAGAAACCCTTCTTCTGTAACCCAACTTGTGTTGTGACTTGCCAACATGAACATCTGTCTTCTGTTTTTTTTCCCCTTGTAGATGCTAAACATCTCAGGGTAGACAACCCTTGTCGTTATCTCTTCATAGCTTCCTTTTGACTTCATGCTTCATGATTCAAGTGCTAGTTTTTCCTGCCAGCCAGACCATACGGAATAATACCTATGTTCGTTGTATATGGACTTTGTGTTTTTGCTAGGTTGTTGTCCGTGTTCTCCTTACATAGTTAGGAATTGAAGCAAATGTTCAATTGTATTGCATGATTCTCACGTCTGTCCATAGCATATCATCTGATCAGGATTAACCTCGTTCTAATGTTGCACTAGGACTGTAAACGGAATCCGATATTCCGACTCAATTCCGATAAAAATTATCGGTTTTAGAATTGAAAATGATACCGATATTTATCGGAATTGGAATCGGTATCGGTTATTCCGATAAATTATCCATAAGTTCAAAAGGCAAAATCATGATAAGCACCTTAGCTTATCAGAATTTCGGTTCCGGTAATGTTATCCGAATCGGAACGGAATCGGAATTAACCATTCTGATTTTATTGGAATCGGAACTATATTTCGATTATCGGAATTGGAATTGGAATCTGTTTCCGGTTCGGAATCCGACCCGGTTGCAGCCCTAGCTGCACTATTCTTGATAGAATTTTGCGTTTATCTTGCATTCTTAACAACAAAGGTTTTGATAAATAAGTAGGAAGCATATTTGACTTACACTTTGTCTTTCAAGATGATCATGCATGTTGCACTTTCTGATCTCTGATAGTTCATTAGGCTTTCAAATTGTTTTCTGAATCTTTCTTTTTCTTTCCCACATGGCAGGTGGTTAGTCTGATAACACAAAGGGAGTGGTAGGAGGGAGTTTAGCTTGGTTTCCTGCATCGGTGAAGTGTTTGCTGATCTCTGCTTTATAGCTATGGGTGGTCTTCTAGTAGACGATATTGGATTTGCTGGTTCCTTTGAATTTTTGCCACTTTCAGGTTCTTCCAATGTGGAGAATCTTCAATTTGCTTCTGTGCCTGTTCCAACAACTCTTGCTACGCCAGCGGGAATGTGGGATGTTGATTTAATGGAATGCCCCACAGAGAACTTCCCTGAGACCATACCCGATGAAGAAGACAGTGAAGAGGATATTGATGTAGATGAGCTGGAGAGAGGAATGTGGAGAGACAGATTGAGGCTGAAGCGTCTGAAGGAACAGCAGCAAAATAAGAGCAAGGAGCAAGGGGATGTCGTGAGGCAGAGCCAGTCACAAGAGCAGGCGAGGAGGAAGAAGATGTCCCGTGCGCAGGACGGGATCCTTAAGTACATGCTCAAGATGATGGAAGTTTGTAAGGCACAGGGTTTTGTTTATGGCATAATACCTGAGAAGGGAAAGCCTGTAAGTGGGGCGTCTGATAACCTCCGTGGATGGTGGAAGGAAAGGGTTCGCTTTGACCGCAATGGACCTGCAGCAATTGCTAAGTATCAGGCTGACAATTTTATCCCCGGGAGTAACAGTGAAATGAGTTCTGGTATCTCAACTCCTCGTACCTTGCAAGAGCTTCAAGATACAACATTGGGATCCTGTTGTCAGCACTGATGCAGCACTGTGATCCACCACAGAGGAGGTTCCCACTGGAGAAGGGTATTCCACCCCTTGGTGGCCCACTGGGAATGAGGAGTGGTGGCCCCAGTTGGGTATTCCAACAGAGCAAGGGCCGCCTCCATACAAGAAGCCTCATGATCTGAAGAAAGCATGGAAGGTCAGTGTGCTCACTGCTGTGATCAAGCACATCTCCCCTGATGTCAACAAGATACGCAAGCTTGTGAGGCAGTCTAAGTGCCTGCAGGACAAGATGACAGCCAAGGAGAACCAAATCTGGTCAGCTGTGATCAGCCAGGAGGAAACCGTATTTCGGCAGCTCAACCCTGGCACCTGCCATCCCCCAAGTCTGGGTGGTGTCCCTAGTGGAACCCTTTCATTTGGTAGCAGCGCTAGTGAGTATGATGTTGATGGGTTTGATGATGCAACAAACATTGGAATGGAGGATGGTAGGACATTGGATGTGAATTTTTCCAGTGTAGGTTCTGGCATGGCAAAGGAGAAGCATTTGGCGCCAGTTCCAATGAAGGAGGAAACTGGGATGGAGTTTATACGGAAGAGGTCATCTCCATCTGAGGTGGAGTTGATGCTGAATCAGAACACTTTTACCTGTGAGAATGTCCAATGCCCTCACAATGATTTCCGACTTGGTTTTATGGACAAGAATGCTAGAAACAACCATCAGTATGGTTGCCAATATCAGAACAATTTCTCTCAGGGTCTGAACCCAGGCTTCCGGATCGAGAACAGGTGCCCACTCATATCTCCTCCTTATTCCCAGCCAAAGCCATTGTCTGGTAGTAATGGTGGTATAAACATCTCTGGCTTGGGAATTCCTGCCGATGGTCAGAAGTCAATCAGTGAGCTCATGTCATTCTATGACAACAACATCAGTCCCAATAAGGCTCTGAATGAATCAGTGAACTTGGAAAACGATCGCAATCCTCACCAACAGAGAATTCAGATGGATGATAACTTCTTTGGGCACTCTCTTGGCATAGGAGCAGCCAATATCTATGAAGAATCAAACAGTTCAATGCCACCACATGCCTTCTTTAGGGAGGAAGCGTCCACCTTTCAGCAAGGGCGTGAGAACCAGCACCCAGATGTGAATGCAGGTTTCAGAATCAGTTCCTTTAACTTCTCCAACATCGAGTATGGTGGGCTCCCAGGGGGATCTGGAGATTCGATGCCAAAGCTGGATAGCTCAAGCTGGTCCTTTTGATCTATCATCATTTGGTAGAGGTGGTGGGCAAAAAGAGTAGTCTCGAGTCTCTGTATATTTGCAGGAGAGCATCTCAGTTGTTGCATATATCTATGTAGTGCAACTTTTTCCCTGCGTCTAGTCTTTATAGGGTCTTAGGATGACATGAAAAGTTCAGTCCTGGGATGTCACTACTAAGTTTTTCTTTGAAAGATGCTTCAAGGTCGTTGTGGTAAACCCCATGGAAATGTACTGAGAAATCTGTTCATTGGGAGTTATTTAAGTTTAGCTGTTCTTTGTATCCTTAAATTTGTGGCCTCCGTCTTGTTGCACCATGAAATGGTTCCCATACGAGTTCTGTGACAGTTTTTTTAACTAATCACTGGATGCTTCTGGCGACTGATGAACATGACGCTGTTTACAAGGTCTTTTATCTGTGTGCTGTACCTCTGATCCACATGCAGCACCTCGTAATCGTATGGCAATTGGTATTACGATGTTTACCCTCACCTCGTTAAGCTGTAGTTTCCAATTTCCAGGATCATATCAACTTATTATAAAATGGTGAGACAGAGTCTTGATCTTCTTGGTTCCTTGAGCTGTGATTGATGTCCTAACGCTTAATTATTCCTTCCCCATGCCCTTGCTTCGGATAGGGGTGAGATTGCTTGCTTGATACCAGGCTTTGTATTTTCCATCTCTGATGGGATCGTCTTCCTTGTCGGCCATGAAACCAGGTGTCTGATGTGCTTGTATTATATACAGGTTTTCTTTCCTCATTGAATGAGTGCACATCTTCTACAGCTTAAGTTGGTCCCTCCTCAGTTGGTAATAATAACTCTCATGTTTTGGCTGTATGGCACATGGTGTGTTTTCTCCCAATGATCACTGGAGAAAGTCTACTGCCATGATCTATAAGGCGGCAAAGATACTGTGGAGGTGCAGTTGCTTGGGTCCTCTGTCTGATCTGAACCCCCCAAACTGATAGCTCTACTTCCTCCATGCACCCTTCACGGTAAACTTAATTTGGTCAGAAAATTGTAACTTTACAGTAATTTCGACTGTGATTATGGTGACTATAAATTGTTTTCACCCAACAAGTCGAAGTTATGTTTTACTTCTGTTGGATTATGGGGTTCAACAATTTTTTTAAAAATTCGTTATTACTACATATTGACTCGAGATCGAATATGTGCAGTGACATTGGTACTTGATAACTCAAGTTACGAATTTTTTATGCAACAGTTAAGACTTGATCCAGCAACTTCAATCCAACAAATTTTTCTAGAGAGAGATTTATTGTATTTGTACATTATATTTTAAGTGTAATGTGACTAGGTAATAACCTATGTGACACTCCTCACACGAGGAGTGATAAAGTGATAATCCAATTATTAGATGCTATATGGATTTGTTACCTAATCACATTATACTTAAAGTACAATGTAAAAATATAATAAATATTTCTCATTTTTCTATGAGATGTGACCATGGTTTGCGTTGAGATCAAAGGACACAACAATTCATAGAAAACAGTACGTAACTGTTGATTAGTAATGGTCACAAAGTACAAAAAAAAATGACACCCAAATAGTCCAAGCAGTCATCTCGGATGAGCTGGTTCCTCTGCTTTCTGTGCTGGTGGCGCCTCTTTTCCCCCCCTTGATGGTGACTTCTTACTCACATGCTTGCGATATAATCCCGGTCCCACATCAATGGTGAGAGGCAAACAGCAGCACAAAGGCTCAACATGGCAAAAAGAATGAGAAGACGTAAAGGTTATTCATACTTTAAATGGTAATGAGATAGTTGGCTGGGCACTCATCATCGGTTGCCAGTTTGGGAAGCTTAATTTTGTAACACCGCAACATTATGTGAAGAACAGGAGGTAAGGGGCGTTTTGTCGTACATCAGAAAATAGGAGGTTTAATATTTAAATTTGACATAATTTAAGAAGATTTTATCAAGATATTCACAATTTAAATATCAATCTTGTGTTCAATACCCAAGACCTCTCTATACAGGTTCAAAGATTAGAGTTGGACTAACACAAAGAAAAAAATAATAACATTATGTGAAGACCAAGTATATATAAATGTCTCATGAAGCTATTCATATCTTTAGGGCTTAGCAAGAAAGTTTTGATACTAACAAAAGTGAAAATAACTGCACAACCCCAAGGAACGATACAACTTCTTGTCATTTTTGCATTGAGGGCGGTATTATGATGATTATTATTTCTAATTTGATGATTTTTGCATTAAAAAAAATATTATTATTATTTCGATGACTAGAACATAACAAAATAGTAAGAAAGATGCTTCTTTTTTTCTTTTTCACTTATTAAATACCAGAGTTTAACCAATGTAACTTCAAATATTCGCTTCCAATTCTTCGTGACCGCAATTTTCACCTTTGAAAACTTGAAGTTAACCTTGCCCATTAAAAATTTAGAAGTGGCTCATCAAATTATCTTGAGATTAGCATCATCGTTAAAATTTTAGCGAATATTAGCAAACTTTGCGGTGGGCGAAGCGACCTCAGGTGGGGTGTGATGGCGAGTGCGGCCGTGCGGGGGACCCAATAGAAGAAAAAGCTATAATTGAGACCGGCCCGGAGGTCGGTGGTGGGGGCCATATGTTGAAGGTCCCGACAAGAAAGTGGGACCCACTCGTGGCCCCGTGGAATCCACGACCGCGACAAAACGCTGCTATCCAGACGCCGCGGCTGAACGAGTCTGCACATCTCGCCTCGGCCGACATGTTGGGATCGGACGGCCAGGTATGATGGATCCCATGTGGCCTCGTCGCCCACCTTCGTGGATAAGATAGACTTCGCCCACTTTTCGATACGGGACAAATGGACCCAAGCTTGGTGGAAATATGGATATGGGAACTGTTCAGCGTTGGAGACCGATATAAAATACCAGACACAAGATAGGTGGGACTTGTGCTATGTAGATGTATCATAACTCATAAGGTTTTTTGTCTGACCTTTGGATATTTGTTGCTCTGGACACAGCATTTTAATAGTGCAAAACTTGTTTTCTAATTATCACATTAATAAAGGTTCCTTCTTATAAAAAAAAGTACACAAAGAATAGTTTAGACCACTTTGACAGAAGTTATTGGCGAGCTTATAGAGCAAGTTAAAAATATTTTGCACTTCGAAAAAAGGGATAATCTAATTCACGACATTGTGGATGGTGGGCGGGACCATGGCCCCCTAATTTTTTTTTACCTCATGATTATTTTAATAAATAATTGTTATTTGTATTAAATTTTTAAGAAAATCTTCAAATTGACCCCCCCTCTATTTTACTCACTTTGTACATCTACTTATTTCAATTTTTTTGTATATTGCGTCATACTGCCCTATTTTGGAGGATAGAAGAATATCTCTAAAGTTAGCTTATGACCAAAAAATTGGGGTAACTTAATCACCTTTCAACCCAAATTTAAAAAATAAATAAATAAATTTTACCTAAAAATTGAGGTAACCATTTCTAGTTAAAATATCAAGGGTTTATAAACCCCTTGTCAATCAATGGTTAAAATCACTCCAACCGTACAACTTAGATCTTAATTCAATTCCCACCCCCACACTTACTTATTAAAAAATAAAAACGCAGGATATTGCTCTTGTTAGACAGGGAAATTTCGATAAAAAAAAAACTCGTGTGTGAAAGCCTTGGAGAAGTATGAGACAGCGGTCCGATAATGAGGCTTCCGCACAATCCCGGGTTTGGAGAGGGTCACCCGTCTTTTGTCTCACTACTGTTCTTTCTCTCATTTTTCTCGATTTTCGTCTCTGAATTAATGCACGACTTGTACCAAAATATCTTATTTTGCATGGCACCGAATCATTAAGTATATTTTATTGCAGAAAAATTCCAATTCTGAATTATGACTTGATGACATTCTCAAAATCTTAAATATCAAAAAATAAGAGCTCATTTATTTTGGGAGCCAGAGAACTGGAAGAGTTATTTTTTTGGGCCGGTGGTGTAGGGGTGGGGCCACCGACGGCTAGCTGCCCGGCTTCTTCTCTTGCGGTTGGCTCTCTTGGATCATTCTCAGAGATCAGGTCGAAGAGAGCACATCTAAGTAACTAGCTAGTATGGCATGTCAAGATGAACGCGACACTTTTAATATTCTTTATATCTTTTTCCTTTTTTCTCTTATGCAAATTTGATGAAATGATACTCAAATCTATGCAAATAATTATGAGAGATTTTGATACATACTTTTTTTTTTCTTCCCGAAGCTTAATTAGTAAACTTAAAATTTAGATTTTTGAAGAATTAAAAGTGAATCAAATAGATCCTCTTGGAACTTAATAACTCTCTTATAATATTATCAATCAATCCACCCAAAGAGTCTTCTACGGGGATGGGTATTACCATAGACTTTGTCATACTTTTAGCCATATTTAAGAGTTTAATTGCCATGATCTCCCTAGACTTGTCCGGACATAATTAGGTTAGGGCACATCTCAAGTTATTTTGTCATTGAACAAAGACAGCTGTGGTCACAAAGTTTTAAAGAAACGTGTGGAATCAGAGTTGCATTAGTCTAATTGGAGTTTTCTTCACACCTTGACATTAAATTTCCACCTTTACCCTCACTAATATATATATATATATATAATCTTTTTTTCCTTTCCTTTTTCTTTTTCTTTTTCTTTGGGTGACTCTATCTAACTGCATATTGCATGTCTTCCTGCTTTCTTCTTTTCATTTCTGTAATTCACAAATCTATCTGTTTGAACCAATGTCATTAATATTGTTAAATTAGATCAGACAGATGACGTCTCTGGCAATTTGTCTTTTACCAGAATTTTCGGCGAAATGGGATCAGAAGAATCCACAACCCTGCAGGATGTTATGGGCTAAGGGCCTAACTTTGTCGAACAATAAATGGGCAGAGCCCACTCCGTCGGTATCAGTGAAAAGGATCACTTGCCTGTTATTTACTTTTAAGGGGTAACCGATGCCCATATCACAATAAGTCCTCATAAGTTAGATGGCTCTCTCTCTCTCTGCCCATATCACAGTAAGTCCTCATGAGTTAGATGGCTCTTTCTCTGCCCATATCACAAGAAGTCCTCATGAGTTAGATGGCTCTCTCTCTCTCTCTTTTTCTCTGCCCATATCACAATAAGTCCTCATGAGTTAGATGGCTTTCTCTCACTCTTTCTCTGCCCATATCACAACAAGTCCTCATAGGTTAGATGGCTATGGAGTTAACTAAATTAGTTATGATCTACCGTAGATCATTTCATATGCGTTCAAGGGGCATGCATAGGTGATTTCTATGTTTCTGTCTGCATCAGTCACTTTTCATCTCCGATTCGGATGATTTTTTTAATGGGTAGATCTCATTTTCTGCACAATAAGATGTGTAGTACATATTAATTACTTGTCATGCACTCTATCGTATGGTTATTAGTCCACGTAAGAATAACAAGATTTGAAATAATAATATAAAAAAAAACACTGTCCGATTTTGTTTGTTCTTGTCATTCTCGAATTTTGTATAAGAATACAGTGAAAACCACCTAAGTTGTGTTTGATAACACCCAGGACTTGAGATCCGGCATTCACTTCTTAACTCTGAATACGCAGTTGGCCCACTGGGCCGAGCTCAATAAATTTATTGGGCTCGACCCAACAGAGGCCTGCAAGAGAAGAAAGGAGGAGGAAGAGGTGCATATTGAGAAAGGGACTTTAGTCCCACATTGGATGCCCCAATTTCCTCCGACACTTGGCAGTCTTCAACAGATGTCCAAGGGACAGAGATAAGAGAGGACACGTGTTAGCCAAAACATCATCCAACTATGCACTTCCTTCTCCTCTTCTCTTTGTCATATTCACATCTCCCTTTCTCAGGCGGAGCTAAGCTGAGTGTACTGACTTTGACTGTCTCTCTGGAAACGTTCTACAGAGATTGACTATTTTTGTCGGTCAAATCGACTTTTGGCAAAAACGGATTCTTATTTGCTCGATTCATTTCAGCAGTTAGAGGCCCTTGTAGGTCCGAGTCCCCGAGGTTGGCACATCAAAAGCCTTTGCGAAGCATTCCATGGACAATATGGATTGGGATTTGGGGGCGTGTAGTGCCTCAAGGCTAACCTAACTAAGCAAATTAACTTGTCTCTGAGTGTGCTCTTATGTAAGTTAGGATAAAGTTAACCTTCTTTTTAAGATCTTTGCTACAGAAGCAGAGCACAGTCCACAGAAATGTGAAGACCCAGGTCCAAACCAAAACCCGAACTTCCTCTAACAACTCCAATGTCAACTGAGATATACCCAATTTTTTTTTTATTAACCCATCAGATGGATTCCCTCTATATATGAGCCGGACTTGCCCGAATGACTTGATTATTGAAGGGTTATCTTGTAAAATAAATCCTACCCTCAACAGTCCTCTATATTATATGTGGGGAGGAGGGGAGACCACTGCTGTTCTTAACTACCATCACCAGTGAGATCATGTATTAATATGAGGGATTAGTAGTATAGAGCACCTGGCCAGTAATTTGTTTTTTTTTTTTTTTTCTAACCATAAAAAACTTTTAGACAGGATTATGAAAGACTCTAGAAAACATAAGTACGTATTACATAGGAGCTTCCCATAGATACGAAGATGTTAGCTTTAAAACTTCGGAGAAAAGTGGGGGGAAATGACGATTTGCTGCTCGACAAGTGATGACGAGGGCCATCGCTAACATATTTCAAGCGAAGTGCGAGTAGTGGCCAGATGAGAGATTTAATTTATATATATGAAGATCTGTGCCTGAGAGGTAGGTGGAATTATCTGTAGAGAATTTATTTCATTAGAAAGTTTTATTGTACTTGTTCATTACACTTTTAAGTATAATATGACTAGATAATAATTCATGTGGCATCTCTCACATGAGGGGTGATAAAGTGGTAATCTAATTGTTAGATGTCACATAAATTTATTGTCTAGTCACATTGCATTTAAAGTACAATAGACAAATGCAATAAATATTTCTCTTATTTCACACATTTGCTCCCGTGTATGTACGGGAGTAGGAGTATAGAGTGACATGGAAATACGTTTCTCAATGTACATTTAATGCGTGCATTTTTTTATGTAAAAATAATATACATAAATAATTATTTAATATACACAAAATAACATAATAATAGACACAATATAATATAACAATGCACATAAATAATATGATTTGTGTGTATTAAATAATTATTTGTGTGTATTGTTATATTACTTTATGTCTATTATTATATTATTTGTGTACATTAAATTATTATTTATATTATTATTAATATTTTGTGTGGATTACTTTTACGTACAAAAAATGTGACACATTAAATGTGCATTTACTATATTAATATGGGTTAGAGAGTGCATCTTACGTGGCCTAATTAAAATGAGTTTTGACTCTTCCAAATCACTCTATACTCTCGCACCTACGAAAACATAACATTACCCTATTTAGAAATATATGATTGACATCTATAAATAGCCTGAGAATTAAAAACAAAAAACTACGCGTCAACATCTCGTCGTCCTTTATTTAAAGCCCACTATCTAAAGTTTGGGCCGACTCTGAGGGCCTGCTATGGCCTGTGGGCTACAGCGGGCCAACACGGCTTGGGCCAAGACCATGAGCCAAACCCACACGTTTGTGCAATACGTGCCTGGTGTCTTAACTGGTTAACCTTTCAGCAAATTAAATGCAGATGCCATTGCTTCGGATCCAAATTGAGTGCATCTAGGAGATATGCCTAGAGAAAAACCATTAAAATAATTAATGACCGTAAATACTTGATTAAGTTCAATAATCCTCCACACAAAATTATTAATATCGTTTGTAGGGAACTTGATAATAGAGAGGGGTACTACTTGCTCAGGCCTTATCCATGTAGATTAGGTAAAGGTTGTTCCAGTAAAGTTGGATAAGCAAATCCTTGCAAACACTGCTCCATTTGGGACACTATTCCGTTTGTTGTTTATATGTGTTTAGCTATTCCACTAAGATTAAAAACATATATAACTAAAGTTAAAAGTGATATCTTATGTTTGTCTTTTCCGCTTTACTCTAACATGGAAACACTTACTACCCATGAAAAAATGTATATATATATATATATATATATATATATATATATATATTATAATCTCCTATTTAATTTTATTTATTTAACTCAACTATAACTCAATTTATCTGTCCCTAGTTCCACCCTCTCTCTCTCTTAAGCAGCGTTGGGAACACTTGTGAGTGGAATTTTGGATCTAAAGTCTCTGACAACATCCACAACATTTTCAAGTGTACTTTCTTTTTCGTGCACTTTTCATTGAAAAATTCATCATTGTCGCCAACACCTTTTGTGAAATGTTTGCCGATTTTCGCTTTTTCAATAGCATCTCCAAACGATACCTTAGAGGGGGAGGCCTTTTTCGACACTCCAGCCACACTATGCCACTCTCTCTTTGCTAGAGCTAGAGGGTGACACTCCCTCTGGTGTCCTTAGCTGCACCGCTCACTCTCTCTCTCTTCTTTGGAGAAAAGATATTTTGGTCTTTCTAACCTTTATTTAAGGGTTTCAATTACGTGTTAGCAAAATATTATCCAAATTAAGATAGTTTATCGACCCGAGAGATATAATTGATTAATCTTACAAAAATTAGAGGCATAGGATGGTGATATATAGATGGGCAAATTAATTAAGAATCTTAGATTGTAATAAAGAGGTATTTGCTATAATAGGATTTAACGTAAATTGTAACAGGTGATAACATTTATTGTAATAAGTTACAACTCTATCAGAGATTAGAAAATAGTCAAATATTTGATAAGAACTCCTAATTAATTTATCTCATATAGATTTAAGGGACATTCGATTATATTTTTCTTATAAAAAAAAAGGCCCATTGACATTGAGTTCGTGGTTTATGTATTTTGGGTTTTATGTACCCCTTGAATACAACCCAAGGAGGACAGATGGAGCCCACACAGGTGAGCACTGGGCTTATCTCGGGCTCATGGCCATGGGCCTCCTGAGTTTTTAGCTTTCCACTACAGTTGGGCCATGGGCTTAATTTGCTTTCTCACGAAGCCTTTCATCCTTATTTATATTTTAAAACTTTAAATTGAATTAGAATCAAAGAAGATGAAATACCTACTTGATTAGAATATTATAGACTTTGAGCAAATCTCAACAGCCATATGTTTTATCTCTACAAGAACTCTGAGACAAAGGCAAGGACAAGAGATGTTCATTAGCTCTCTCTCTCTCTCTCTCTCTCTCCTCTCTCTCTCCTCTCTCTCTCCGTCTCTCTCTTCTCCTCTCTCCTCTAGTTCTCTCTCTTTTGTCTATGTAGTTGCTATTGTTGAGATTATGTTCAAGATCGATCTCCTTAGGAGTGCATGGGCTGTTTGGTATCGAGATATATTGAGAATAAGTTAAAAAATCTTTAAATTTTAAAAAATAATTTATTTTATTTCGATCTATCCCGATATCAAATGACTTAAAAGTAAAGAGAGATTTTCATATCTCTGAACCACTAACAAAGTTGGGGCAAAATATTTCTGGACAGTAAGTTTGAGGTGTCATATTCAAGGAGTGGGGTTAAAAGTTAGCCCTGCATATACGACAGTGTCAAATTTTATTAGGAGCAGTATTATAAGAAATTTTCTAAAGGTTAGTTTCCAATAGAAAAAAAATAAGTATGAGGTGTCATCCATCCACCTCTTTCTTATGAGATCATGTCACACCATTTGGGAAGTGGCAAGCCAACTAAATGACATGTTACCAAATCATAACAATAATGGCAGTATAGGTATAGAATGACAGTGATAGGATGGCAACAACAACAACCAATGATCAGTAATAGTGGAGATGATTATTGGAAACAAATGACTAAAAATGGATGGCAGTAAGAGGTGGTAGCGTGACAATGGTGGAGATAATATTTAGTGGCTAATAGTGATAATAATGACGAGATCCTTGCTACTCCATGTCCTATTTTTATATGATATAATTAAATAGAAAGAGGGTGGGTACATCATATTTGTTGTCTTGTAGCCTGCCTACTTAAAAACAAGTAGCAATTATCACTCGATATTCGATTAGGGCAGTCCTATAACATCTTAGCAAAGTGTTCTTAATATGACTTTCACTTAGAAACATATGATTATCTCTATTATATATATTTCGTGTTTGTTATTTCTATTTTTAAATATAATTACAGAGCTCACTTTCTTTATTATTATATCCTAATTTGGTGGTTTTGAATAGGACACAATTTTGAAAGAAATGTATACCCTACAAATCAATCGTATTTGATATGATGGGTCTTTTGTGTAAAATCTCATTTTATCACTAAATAATTTTGTATTTGTTATGTCTGTTATCATGCATATTATATTGGCATAATGAAATATGTGAATTTGTGCAAGTGAGAATTGAATTACAATGAGATTGTAACAATAAGATCAATTATTTATAATCGCATATCCTAAATTGTTTTGGTCAAAGGGATATTTAAGAAGGACATCAAACGGGATAGATTAGTACATGTTACTCCTACTCATGTGATGAGATTGACTGATCTCACAACATTTTTGTGGAGACACTAAAGATAATATACAAGCACTTGTTAGAGAATAAGTTTATTGAACAGACTTCACAGTGAATTTCTAAATAGTCATGATACTTAGCTATTAATCAAATGACTCCAAGTCATAGTGGTATAGTTAATTCTTAAACTTGAGATACCAAAGATACTTTACACAAAGATCAATGTGTTACTTAGACATATCATTAGCTAGGTCTTATAGATTAAATGCGTGGATATATTGTAATGCATGCAAAGAGAATTAGATGATCAACAAAAGATCGTTCATTCTCAATATCGAGAGAGAGAATACCCAGTCTAGGAAATCTCTGACTAGGATCGAGTACTTAAATGGATAGAAGTTTGTAATTTAACCAATGAATGTGAATCTATTTGATCACTTGCTCGATAGCATAACCGCACTCCAATATGTGATATTGAGCAATACAAGAATGAATGATTACAACTACTTGATAATTATACACTAAAAGGTTACTAATGTTCTTTATCATCTGACAGTCATGGTGCATTACTAGGTGCCATCCATGATTTGTGAGTCTAATTAAATTAATTATGAGAGAATTAATTTAATAAAATTTAAATCTAAAATAATTTATTTATTTATATTAGATATTAATTAATAATATTAGAAGAAGTCCTAATGTTATGTGTTCACTATCAAAGCTCCTTCTTAGAGAAGTCTAGGTGAGCGGAGGCTCTCATTCTCCTTTCCCCTTTCGATCTTCACTCATTCTCGACACCCATAGGGGGAGAGGGCACTTCCAAGGTGTAGCTTCCCCCTCCCCTCCCCTCCTTGGGAGGGCCTCTCTCTCCTTTGTGGGGAAATTTTGTGTGGGATTTAGTTTCCCAGATGATTTTTCTCTTTTTGGGAGAGGTTTTGCTTTTCAACTAATTTGGAAGTTCTCTCTCTAGCTAGATTAGATCTCTCTTTTTCAACTTTCTCAAAGAATAGTGTTCGGCATATATAGCCCTCATTGCTAGGCTTGTCTCTCCTACCATCTCATCTCTTGGTGATGGGTGGAGAAGTTGTCGTTATGTGAGATGGCAGCGCCCGCCATCTCCACCATGTTATTCATGTTTGGTAGCATCATCTTCTTCCTCGCCACCTTGGGCCTCATTGGTGACATTGCTCAACAACTTCTATTTTAATCTGCTTCAACCGCCTGAGGTGTGGCCAATGGTGACCAAAGCCCCTGGAGCATCAGGCTTCTCCTAGAGTGTCTAGTGTGTCTTTCTTAGCACAAGATATAAATGGTCCCGTCAAGTAGGGTGTTAATGGGCTGGGTTAATTTGAAGCTCAATGGGTAGTCCACTCCAAACTCAATTTGGGTTAAATAGATGGCCCATGGATCTCTTTTGAAGTCCATTTGTCAAACACACATCTTGATGGGTTGGACTCGGGTTAGCCCATTGGGCTAAGAGACATCAATAACAACCATACCTATCAATAACCACCATACCTACACATACATTAAAAATACTTAAATAAAGAAACTGGTTTCCACCACACCAACAGTTCCATTTAAATTAAAACATGTTTAAATTAAAATAGTGAATCTATCTACATATTAGCTTGATGGGCTGAAACGGGTCTCAATGGGCTACCATGGGTTTGTTTTATTTTGATCTATTAAATTTGGGTTGGACTTGGGTTGGGTTATTTTAGTGTTGAGCTAAATTGGGTTTAAATTGGGTCAGCCCAAGCCCACCCATTGACACCCCTACTGTCAAACTCCTCCTTGGTATACAAGATGTCCATGGACGTGCACATTCCCATCGGCCCGTTGCCGATGACTTTCGGCATTTGTCTTCTGATGCTTCGATGCTACTTTCGACGACTGTAGTGTCATGTCCTTTGTTTATGTGGATTTCTTATTGTTGTACTATTATGTAAGGATCATAGGTCCTTAGATTGTTCTTCTCTCCCATTGGGAGACTTTAGTAGGTGGCATATGATACACTTACTGTATGTCGCTCCTCTTCCCATCATGTGTACTACCTTTCTAGCATGTGAAATGATAACGTTATTTTAACTTTCAAAAAATTGTCAACTTGACATTGGGCCTAAATGATCACACATATTAGAGTCATGTTGATGATTAACTAGGACAATATGAGATATTAATGTGAGGATATATTTTAAATATGACATGTTTAATGTAGCTAAATCCATTTAAGAATTGAACTTCTCGCTCTTACTGTAATCCAATTTGAGATTGTACTAGAGAGTCCTGCAAACCCTATATCAATCTGAAAAGAGGTTAATCGTTGCAAAAGAAGAGGACTCCACCTGCTGCAACCCACCCCCACCCCCCACTATCGCCGGAAAACCCCCTCCCCTTTGCCCCTGTGCAACCTCCCCCCCCCCCCCCCCCCCAGCGCGCCCCTCCTCCTCCCCCACCAGCCCCCCCCCCTCCTCCCCTGTGCCCGACCCCATCCTCCCCCCTCCCCCTCGCCAACGCGCCCCTCCTCCTCCCCCGCCAGCCCCTCCCTCCTCCCAGCGCCCCCATCCTCCCCCCCCCCCCCCCCCCCCGGCTAGTGCGCCCCCCTCCTCCCCCCCCCCCCGCCACCCCCCCTCGCTAGCGCTCCTCCTCCTCCTCTCCCCCCCCCCCCCCCCCCCCGCGCCTCCATCGACCTCACCCCCCCCTACACCGCACCCCCCCCCCCCCCCCGCGGTGCCGCTCCGCCTCCTTCTCCTCTCTCCCCCTGCGCCACGCCTCCTCCTCGCCGGCGCCCCCTCCTTCTCCTCTCCCCATGCGCCCCTCCTCCTCCCCCGTCACCCCCCCCCCCCGCTGGCGCCCCCCTCCTCCCCCGCCACGCCCTCTCCTTTTTACTATATAAAAAAAGGTAAAAAGTATAATTTTACCAAACAAATAATAAAATTTTTCTCAATTTCAAAATTTTAGTCAAAAATTGACAAGCTATAATTTTTTAGTTAGAAATATTTTTTTTAAATTGTAACCAAACACCTTATAAAGAAAATTGTTTTAAATTTTTTTAAGTTAGCTTGTCTTTCCAAACCCCATATTTTCTTACAAATTTTATGTGTTTATTTTTATATATTATAAAAAATATTACGCATGGCCTTTTGTTATTCTCAAGTGGAGCTATTTTCCCTCATGGCCACCCTCATAATCTTAGAACCTTCTTCAAACTATGCTACTTTTTGATAACTTGTTAAAGGAAGAAGGCTTGATAATTGAAAGCATGCGTTGTATCCAAACTTTATCTCCAATAAAAGATTAATAAATACTAATGATTCTACCTTACCTTCTCAACTAACTGTCCTAATAGCTAGCTTTATTCCAGCAAATTTAACATCTTGATAACTAGAGATAGATTATTTTAAAATAACTTACCATATGAATAATCTATCTAGTTATTAGAGTATATAACCATCGAATCACTTATCTGTGGATAGTTTTTCTAATAATCAAACCTATCCTAGAGTTTAACCATTGGATAGGTGTGAATTTTGTTAGAAGATAGTCGTATTGATATTAATCTCATATCAAATATCTAGATGAATCTCTTGTACTTACATGTCATGGGTCTTAAAACCTCAACACCAAAATTATGTGGTTTCTACAATTTTCCTACACCTCAACACTTCGAATATTAAGCCATGAGCCAAGGAAAAAGAGAACCAAGAAAAAAGCATGTTGGCTATCGATTACGAAGGCCCCAATTTAATTTACACACTCTGTTGACAAGTTCTCTTTGTCGGGAAAAATCCTTGAACTACTTTAGGACTGATGTATTTCTACCCCTAGTGTGCATATATATCTATATATTAAGGAACATTTTTTTTTCAAGTAGCTAGGTCATGTGACATAAGATGAGTCAAATTCCTCAACAAATTAACACGGTTTTGACCGGATAATTTTTAGGTGCGGGGGGTTGGCTGAATCGACCTTATACATGGCTAAAGATGGCTGTGTTGACGTCAGCAAAGTGTTTCTAATGTCAGCCTCCAAGCAATCTTGGCTCCTTTTAACTTGGTAGCTAGTCAGGCAGATTCCATGTAGGCTGAGGACTTTGGGCTACACCTTAAAATTTTCAAGCTGCTCCCTCGAGGTTAGATAATTAGATGATCGATATTGACGACCATATATAGTGACCTTGGAATTTACTGCTTTTGATTCAAAAGAAAATATGACTTTCAAATTGGTTTTGCAGGAGTATATCAATGCCTAAATTTTGCCTTCTAAAAAACTGAAAATTAAAGTCTTTTTGATGATTGAGATGAGACAATCTTATTTCTAGATATCATAGGGCAAGCCGGGCTCCCTAAAAAGAAAATAGATTTGACTTGATTGCAAGAAAATAATTTTATTTCTTAATATATATATATATATAGAGAGAGAGAGAGAGAGAGAGGAAAAGTATGTGATACGATGGGGTCCGTTGGTGTGGCCCCGCCGCACCACACCTTGGGCGCCTTCTTATGGACATTTAAGGGCACCAAAAAAATTAAAAAAAAGGACTTTGCCACCCTGTCGATGCGTGCCGCAAACACGTAATGGGTGGCAGCAGGGCAACTTCCCTTTTTTTTTAGCGCCCTCGAATGTCCATTCGAGGGCGCCCAGGTGTGGTGCGGCAGGGTCGCACCAACGGACCCCGCCGCACCGAGACTCTCTCTCTCTCTCTCTCTCTCTCTCTCTCTCTCTCTCTCTCTCTCTCTCTCTCTCTCTCTATATCTCTATATATATATATATATATATATATATATATATATATATTATCTTCCCTTCCTAAATTTTGCTTCATGTTTTTCTGTCTTTCTCAAATCGATCTATTATCTTTCTTCCAGGCAGGTGTTCTGGAGCTTATATAGTTCTATTCCATTATCGAGTCAGCATTCTGTAAGCGGAACGCATTACTGTGAGTAGGTTCCCGTTTCCCAGTTTAAGCATTTTTTTTTCTTTCAGGAATATGATCTTATAGTGTATGAGCAACTGAGCTTATTTTTTTCCTAAATTTTGCTTCATATAGATCTTTGGTGCAACTATTTTTTTCATGTTCATGTACCCAACACCCTGAATTAAGCTTATTAATGTTTTATAGATTTTCTCACCGACACAGGATTTTTTTCCTTGACTGAAACCTCCAACCTAACTTAGGAAACAACTAATAGCACTGTTGTAAGGATTAACATAGTATACATGTTCTGCCCATTTAATTTTTTTATGTCATGAGTTTTCAGATAAATTTTATAGAGTACATTTTGTAATAATGTGTAACTCTCTATTGGACAAAGCGGTTGTTAACTCTTCAACCTGGAAATGGCAGCAAGAACAAAAAAAAAATACAAAGAGAATAAATAAGTTTCTCTGGCAGGACTAAGAGAAAGACATATAATTGGATATGGGTCACCATGCCTCTTTAGATAGCATTACTTAGCAAAACTCCATAGAGGAAATTAATTGAAAAGAAAGTCCATATTCAAATTCCATCATAAACACTACCTTCATTGTAGCCTCCATTGATGGAACTTGATGCAGTAAATCCTTAAGTGACCTCTGAACAACAATAGAAAGCCCTTTGACATCTTCAATGATGCTCTCACCAGTGATAGTCCCTGTACCAATTATCAGGTTGATGTCTTAAACCTGGCATACATGTAAATTGGAATGAACCTTCAACATCAAGCTACAAAGGAACTATCCCCAAACATTAGTTTTTAATTCTCAGAAATCTGTTTTAAAGAAATCTGTTAACCTGAGACTTGAACAAAGTTTAGTTGTCTTCTTTTGGTGACAATTTTATGAATCTTACCTTGAAGAACTTTGGGTGCCAATGCCTCCAACTTCTCTGAAACCACCACCAACTCACAAAGGTGAGAATTTACAAAGATTAGAGCAGGAAAAAAAAATCAGAAAATTTTTTGCAAGCTTAGTTGTGGCATTCACCTTGCCTGAGCACACTGCCATCTTTCTTTATGCTCCATTTGTCTTCCTCATTGCCATCTTTCTTCATGCTTAGCACATGTATTGTATAATAATTGTGCTTCTCACTAGGGGTGTGCTCCCTGTAACTATGAGCTAAACACATAAACATGGTTCCTTTTCTTTAAATAAGAATTAGGGGTGTGCCTTCTAAAATTTGGATTATCTTATGTTTGCTCCCATTGTTATGAGTATTGGTCTCTCTTTCTCTGAAGATTGGAGATTTAGTTTTTGGTTTCAGATTTTGTTGTTTTTTTTTTTTGATATCATAAGCAGTTATAAGCAAGAATATTAATAATAAGCACTGCGAAATATTGTTATGAGTATTGGTTACTATACTATATAACTGTCATTTTGTATTCCCCTTTTAACTTAATGTTCTTTTCTTAAGATTTGATGTTTAATGGATTTTCAATGAGAATGTGTTACTGTTAATTGTCTTCATAAGTTTCTTATTGTATATGTTCTTATTTATCTCTTTTTTCCTCCCACTGTGATGCCAATACAAGTATACATTGTGATTTCACTAAATCAATGAAATGATAATAATGTGGCAATAACCTTTCCCTCTCCCCTTCAAATCACTCTTAAGATATAATGATAATATCAGCCCCCCATCCAGTAGGAAAGAAAACATTCAAGCTCAATGTTTGCTCACATTGTTATGAGTTATGGTCTCTCTTTCTCTGAAGATTGGAGATTTAGTTCTTGGTTTCAGATTTTGTTTTTTTTTTTTGATATCATAAGCAGTTATAAGCAAGAATATTAATAATAAGCACTGTGAAAAGGTCCTAAAAGCAATTTACATATTATATTAGTAAACAGAGGAGTAATAACAGGACCTTAAGGTAGTACATAGTCTCATTTCCATACAACAGAAAAAACAGAGGTATGTTTCCATGACACATAAACATAAACAAATGATGTGCATAAATAAATAAACGCAAAATCCATTGGTCTTTGTATTTCACCTTTGGGTCCACAAGACATCACCCCTTATGTGGCTTTTCCTTAAGCCCAGGTCAGATCCGAACAAGAGATAAAAGGCATGATAGAAAGCATAATTAAAGAGGGGAAAACTCCAGGACCTTCTAATGTAACTGATGCTTGGAGGTCATATAAACTCTTGGGGTCCTTCAAGTACTACCCATTCATTGGACATTCACCAGGCCCACTGATCTGAAAGTGAAACTCAAAGCTTGGAGTAGCACAAGATTTAAACAGAAAATTCCATTGAAATGCAAAGCTATTAGATAATGATTGATACACCTCTCTATCTCCCAAAAAGACAGGAATGACAAAGAATCTCCCAAAAAAACTATATTGTGAACCCCACATTAGAAGATGTTCAGATTATGCAGTGTATAAATGGCATGTTAAAGATGCTATAACTTTTTTTGAGAATTTTAAAAAAGGGGCAAGTAAAAGTTTCTGCCCATTTGTTTTGTTTGTTCTTAATTTAGTCTATGCATTTTTAGAACTCTATTATATACATGTCCCCATTTTTAGGTTATTAGTGTTTAAAGGACAACCTTAGAGATTGCACTGACATACATCAATTAAGAACTTTTTTTCTGGCACTAAGATATCATATCTGTCACCCAAACCCAGGTTGCCATACCGACCCCATCCCCAACCATACAAGTCACCATCCTCTGTGACTGCAGTTGTATGTTCAGCTCAACAGCAATCAGTTTGACAGATACACCCTGCAAAATTTCAGAAACAAGAGATTATGCAGAAAGAAGGAGCCAAGTAACCAGCAGGATAGAGAGAAAGGATGCATGGTGTCCATAATAGCCTAACAGACTAAAGTAAATGTCAAGTTATTGGGTGATGCCACAAATAAGCATGCAGTAGATCTGGTCCAGGAATTGGAAACCTACTAAGATTATGTGTTTAGCGTACCTATTCAACCCATAACAGTCCATTATCTTATGTTATGACAGAAATTTAATCAAATTTCTGCGAATCTGGTCCAGGAATTGGAAACCTACTGGCATGTATTAGAATTGAAGCTAAGAAATTTCCCTTTTCGACCATAACGGACAATGTCAATTGCACAGTAACTTTCTTGAGACTGATACACCTAGACCCTTAATGCTTAGATTTCATCCTTGGGTACCAACATTAACTTGGTATTAACTTTATCAATTAGATTTTTATAATCAGAAACCAAGACTCTGCCAAGCCTTAGCAGAACACCAAGATAAGTTAGCGGACCATGCTGCCTCTTAAAGCTGAATACCTCTTTCCTTAAATATATATTTCCTTAAATTTTATATGTTTTAGTTTCCTTGGCTGCTTTGGTAGACAAATACAAAAATGGCTGGTTTTGTTAGGACTTTGCAAAGTTTAATTCATTGTAGTTATAATTTTTAACTTACATGAAGCAATTGATAACTATATTTTAAAGTTATGTTCTCATTTTTAAGTTATACTGATTAGAATTTATTTAACTTGATAGAAATGGACCAACATACTATCATGGATGATACGGTGAGAGGACAAAATGAGGATTATAAAACTACAACTCTTTTCAAACGAAAGATCTTGCGATTCGATATACGAAGATTGCATGATGGTCTTATTGTGACAAAATCAAAAATAAGGAAGATAATGAAGATGTTAAGTCCAGACGAGCGCCAGTAGTTCAAAGACAAAAAAAGAATCATCATTGCTGTACAAGATCATAATGGACAAAGATATTACCCAATCATTCGTCCAAGTTGGGTTGGTGGCATGTACATGTTCAGTGGTTGGGGATGGAGAAAGTTTGTAAGAAAAAATTGTATAGATGAGTATACCACTCTGAAGGTAGTGTGCTCACAATATGTGCCTAGAGACGGACAGGGAAAGCTATATTTAGGTATAAAGGTGATTAGGCCGAAGATTATAAAAACTGATGCATCAGAGGTGAAATACATACCATCGGTGACAGCTGAATCTCATCCTTATAGAAAGTATTTTGATTTTTGAGTAACAACAATATGAGAGTATTTGAGAATGTTTGAAGAGGACATGGAAATTAGAGTTTGTCTTAATGTTTTTTGTCAGCATCAATATCTATGACTTAACTTTTGTGGTATAAATAAAATTCAATGACAATTTTTTGGTGGGAAGTATGTATGTTGTTTGACATGTAAGATTTTTTTTACATCAAATATTTGTATTTTTTGACGTTGTTTAATGTATGGCTCTCTGTTTATTGTAGAAATTTTTTTAAATTATCTTAACCATAATTTATAATTAAAATTATATAATTTTAAAAAAATAATTTATATTTATTAATAAATTTTATAATCAAACGTCGTGTCCACAACTTATGTACATTTATAGCTTACCATAGCTTATGTAGTTTTATAGCTTTATGGTTTTATACCTTGAAGAGTTTATGCAGAATTTATAGGTTTATGGTTTTATAGTTTTTAAGGTTTCATAGGTTTATAAGGTTACCTGTGTTTCAAGATTTTCTTCGCAAAAACTGTTAAAAAACCAAACAATGATAGATTTATGGTTTTATAGTTATGTTTCCTTTGTTTTGTTTTAATGTACATATCAAACAGGCTTTATGCTTTACAGATTCAAATGTAAAAGATATAATAGTTTTTTTTTTGTTTTATGGCTGGCTATTCATGAGATGTTATGCTTGAGTCTGTAAGGATATGGCTGATCGCAACCAACAGACAACTGCATATCAATCATTATGCTAATTTGAAAGAAAGATATTGCCTATGAATGTACAGAGATTAGAGGATGGTATACTCATAAGTAACGAAAAAATGAGCATAATTTAAAGTTTGTTATACGATGGAGAGAAAGAGCCATTAGAAGAACGAAGTGGATTACTCAATGAAGTGCAAGATGAAATTGGACGAAGGTTTTTCCCAAAATGCGACGAAGCTGGTGTGGTAACATGTACATGATTACTGGCACAGGATGGGGAAAATTTGTGGACAAAAATAGATTGAAAAAATGGGACACACTTAGAGTCATGTCTGCATGTATATTCGTAGAGAGGGGTATGGTAGGGTATACCTAGGGTTATGTTTCATTGCAGGAATCAGTGAGAGAAATATCTGCAATGATGACACTTCACAACAAATTAACCGGTGGTGGCCAAATATGTAAATATACATATTATTGAGTATATAATAAAAAATTATAATATATAAATTATATATATTTTCCCAAAAAAAATTAGAAGAAAATGAGGAAATAGATTGCAAAATAGTTAAACCATTGGCCTTTTTACTCTTTGGATGTTCTATAGGTTAGGTGGTGGTTGTAAAAGGTATCATATATTATGATATGTAGATCATATATATTTTTTCAATGTTGGAGGTAATCAAATCATCATAGAATAGATAATTTAATTTCCCAATTCAATAATCTCATTTAACTAACTATTTTAATGAACAATATTTTTTTCATGTTCTGCCGGGGTATAGATTTCAGAAATTAGAGAAAAATGAAATCCGTGAGTCAAAGAGGCATAGACGTACATATTAAAATAATAGTGTCAGAATTTTTCTCAAACTTACTTTCGACAATAGCTATTGTTTCTTGATTGGTATTCACGAGCATTCTTTCTATCCTTAATATTGATATTGTGGTGTAAATTGTTAGTTGAATTGTCCATTAAATTTTTGTTTCCTCTTTATTTCTAAATTTGGAGTGTGTTTTTTGTCATGTTTATTTATTTTTTTGCTTAAAATGTCATATATCATGTGTTACTATTATTTCCTTCGTCGTAATTTTTTCTTTTGCACTATAATTTTTTTGCCTTTATTTTTTTATTTGTGGTTGTTTAGTTGAATTAGACATTGTCAAGCATATTGTAGTTATGGAAGGATATGATCGTAACCTCCAAGTTCTTGATGATGAACTGACAAATGAACATACTAATGCAAAAAATGCAAGATTGAGGAGAAGATCTATTAGACTGGGTAAAATAAAATCAAATAACGACATATGTAAAGGTAATGTCTTCAAATACTGGAGCTAATTCATAAGTTAAGAATTATTACATTAAACTTATACATTATCTGATTTGATTTAAGCTCGAATGATGTTTCAGAAAATGAGGAAAATCAAATTCCCTCTAATACACAAGATGATCATCAGTTTTGTCCATCTGTATTTAAAACGCCCAATACAGAGCTCAATTGTATTGGCCGTGTACACTCTAAATATGGAAAAGTTCTTATGAGGACGCCTTTAAGTGACATTACACAGGATCATTCGGTCACAAGTGAACAATGTAGACAACCAAACTTTATGCTTGAGGATGAAGGTCAAACATCAGTTGTCGAGAATGATCAAATAAGTTCATCCACTACAATTGAGCACAACATATCAGCTGGAGGTTATTCTAGAATAAATCATGGAAAGTATGTTATTCATAGTCAAGGCATTTTACAATCTCTTGCACGTAATGATGCCATGTTCACTAACATTTTTGAAATTGATGAGAACAATGCACCTGTCAGAGGGAGGGATCTTAACTTGACTGAAGAAGCTGATCTACATACATTTGGTATGTTGTACAACAGTTGCTTCATGATAATGTGTTTAGATTTATGGTTGTGAATTTTTATTTTTGGTACTTCCATATTTCAGGAGGAGAAGTTAGTGGTGAATTTAATATTTCAGATCAAAATATTTATTGGGACATTGGAGATCCGACATATGCGTGTATGTATTGTGGTGAATTAATGTGGTATGAAGAGAGGCTGAACAAAAGAAATAAATCTGTTGATCCAAAATTCTCATTGTGTTGTATGCAAGGAAAAGTGCAATTGCCTATGTTGCAACAACCGCCACCTGTTTTAAAGAATCTTATCCATGGCCATGATCCTAGGAGTAGAGAGTTTTTAGAAAACATTCGAGCGTACAACATGATGTTCTCTTTCACTTCAATGGGAGGCAAGATTGACACTTCTATAAATCATGGCACAGGACCATATGTATTCAGATTGCATGGTCAGAATTACCATAGGATTGGAAGTCTACTTCCAAATCTTGGTACAAGGCCAAAATTTGCACAACTTTATATATATGATACGAAGAACGAAGTGGAAAATAGAATGCAGTCATTCAGGTGTGTGTTTAAGTGCTCTATGGTATACTCCAACACACGCATGTAAGTAAAATAGTTTTTGACTCGCTCATGGTTTATTTATTTTGCAGTGCAAGAGAGCACTCTCAATCATTAGATGCAAGTATTGTTCAGAACTTAAAAGAAATGTTTGATCTTTACAATCCTCTAGCAAAAACATTTAGGATAGCTAGAGATAGATTTTGTTCTTCTGAAGCACAAAACATAAAAATTAGGTTGATTGGCAGAAGAGCAACTGATGGAAGGAATTACAATTTGCCTACTGCTTCTGAAGTAGCAGCACTTATTGTTGGAGATATTGGACAATCAGAGGGGGATAGAGATGTGATAGTAGAAAAACAAGATGGTGCTTTAAAGCATATCACTGAATTGCACCCAGCTTATCTAGCAATGAAATATTCTCTATTGTTTCCTTATGCAGAAGATGGTTATAGAGTTGATATTCGACATGCAGATACATGGAATAACAAAAAACGAACTAAATTAAGTATGAGAGAGTTCTTTGCTTTCAGGATTCAAGATAGGATTTGTGAGGCAAACACTATATTAGTGGCCCGAAAGTTATTTCAACAGTTCTTAGTCGATGGTTATACAATGATTGAGTCTGAAAGATTGTCCTATGTTCGTTATCATCAAAAAGAACTGCGAGCTGAAATGTACAAGGGTCTCACTGAAGCAATTTTGAGAGGTGAGACAGATCCTTCTTCAAAAGGAAGACGTGTGGTGTTACCTTCCTCATTCACTGGTGGTGCAAGATATATGATTCAGAATTATCAAGATGCTATGAGTATTTGCAAATGGGCTGGATATCCTGATCTATTTATTACTTTCACATGCAATCCAAAGTGGCCAGAAATAGAAAGGGTTGTGAAAAAATATAATGTCAGAGCAGAAGATAGGCCGGACATTCTATGTAGATGCTTTAAGATCAAATGTGAACAACTCATCAAAGATCTGAAGGAAAAACATATTTTTGGGAAAGTTAAAGCAGGTACGTTTGGCAAGTTATGAGTTTAATTCATTTACAAATTATAAGAACCAGTTTAAATAATCATTTAGCCATAACAAACAAATGTTTACTTTATGCAGTTGTCTACACAATTGAATTCCAGAAGAGAGGCCTTCCACATGCTCATATTTTGGTATTTCTGCATGCTGGATATAAATATCCAACTGCTACAGATATTGATATGATAATTTCTGCAGAAGTTCCTGATAAGCAAGAATCGCCAAATTTGTATGAAGTTGTAAAGACATTCATGATTCATGGACCATGTGGACATGCATTCAAAAAATCTCCATGTATGAGAGATGGGAAGTGCTCCAAATTTTTTCCCAAAAAATATAATGATAGAACAAGAATTGATGAAGAAGGATACCCTCTTTATAGAAGAAGAGATGATGGCAAAACTGTTGAAAGGAATGGGGTTTTATTGGACAATAGATTTGTTGTACCATATAACCCTAGACTTCTCATGAAGTATCAGGCTCACATAAATGTGGAGTGGTGTAATCAATCAAGATCGATAAAATATTTGTTCAAATACATCAACAAAGGGCATGATCGAGTCACTGTTGCCTTCTACCAAAATTCTACACAGAATGACCAAGAGAGAGAGATCGATGAAATAAAAATGTATTATGATTGTAGGTATATCTCTCCATGTGAAGCTGTTTGGAGAATTTTCTCTTTTGATATTTATTATAGAGAACCATCGGTGGAAAGATTGAGTTTTCATCTTCCTAATGAACAGTGCATCATATTTCAAGATGATGATCCAATTGAAACAGTCATTAATAGGCCTGGAATTGATAGAACTATGTTCTTAGCATGGATGGAGGCCAATACAGAATATGAGGAGGCAAGACACTTATGATATTCAGAATTTCCAACAAAATTTGTTTGGAAACAAGATAAAAAAAAGTGGTTGCCAAGAAAGCGAAGATTCTCTATTGGTAGAGTTTTCTATGCACCCCCTGGTAGTGGAGAGATGTATTATCTAAGGATTCTTCTGAATAAGGTCAAAGGTCCTACATGTTTTGAAGATATAAGGACTGTTGACGGCGTACTTTTTCCTACATTCAAAGATGCATGCTATGCAAGGGGTTTACTTGATGATGACAAAGAGTTAATACATTGATGGTCTGCTCGAAGTTTCCTTTTGGGGTTCAAGTGATTATCTGAGGAAATTTTTTTGTATTCTATTAATGTCAAACAGTCTTTCCAGACCAGAATATGTTTGGAATATGACATGGCGTATACTAGCGGAAGATATTTTATCAAGACAACGGTGTCTTCTACAATACCATGGTACAAATAATATTAGCGTTTAAATACTTTCATATGAACTATGATTGTTGATTCCCATATAATCTTATTTGCCTAATTGCGTGAATTCACAATTGCAGATCTCCAACTAAGTGATGAGCAACTAAAGAACCATGCTCTTCATGAAATTGAAAAGGTCTTACGACATAATGGAAAGAGTCTAAGAGATTATCCTCAACTACCTTTTCCAGAAGGTTTTGTTTTCAATGATGGGGATAATAAACTTATTCAAGATGAGTTGAGATATGATAGAGAAGCATTGGAAAAAGAACATGAGCATTTGTTTTCCAACTTAACTGATGAGCAAAAAAACATATACGAAACAATTGTCAGTGCCGTTTCATCTAATGAAGGGCATGTGTTTTTTCTTTATGGATATGGCGGAACTGGGAAGATATATTTATGGAAAACTTTGTCATCTGCCATACGGTCCAAGGGAGAAATTGTTCTAATTGTTGCATCAAGTGGAATAGCGTCACTTCTTCTTCCGGGAGGTAGAACTGCTCATTCAAGATTTGGCATACCTTTGATAGTAAATGAAAATTCAACTTGCAACATCAAGCAAGGCAGTCCATTGGCTGAGTTGCTAATAAGGACTAGCCTCATTATTTGGGATGAAGCACCGATGATACATAAGCACTGTTTTGAAGCTCTTGACAGAACTTTAAGAGATGTGCTTAGGTTTTCTAATCCAAGAAGTTTGGAACAACCCTTTGGTGGTAAAGTTGTTGTTTTAGGAGGTGATTTTAGACAAATCTTACCAGTAATTCCTGAAGGGAGTAGAGAGGACATTGTTTTTGCGACAATAAATTCTTCATATTTATGGAGCTCATGCAAGGTGCTTACATTGACACAAAATATGAGACTCCTATCAAGTTGTTCTACAACTAATTCAAAGGAATTGAAAGAATTCGCTGAATGGATCTTAAAAGTTGGAGACAGCAGAATAGGTGAACCAAATGATGGAGAAGCAATCATACAAATTCCAGATGAACTGCTTATTACAGATTCATTGAATCCGCTTGCAGCCATAGTGGATTCTACATAGCCAAATTTGATAGAAAACCTAGGGGACTCATTATATCTGCAACAAAGAGCCATACTTGCTCCTACTCATGAAATAGTGGATCATATCAATGAATACATGCTTTCTTTGGTGCATGGAGAAGAAAAGATCTATCTAAGTTCTGATAGCATTTGCAAGACAAGCAACGACATTGATAGTCATGCTGATCTTTATACTCCAGACTTCTTAAACAGTATCAGATGTTCAGGCATTCCAAGCCATGTATTGAAGTTGAAAATTGGTGTTCCTGTCATGTTGCTTCGAAATATAGATCAAATGGCTAGATTGTGCAATGGAACAAGGTTGATAATAACTCAATTGGGGAACCATGTTATAGAAGCAAAAGTTATCTCTGGCAAAGAAATTGAAAATAAAGTTTATATTCCACGGATGGTCCTCACACCTTCACAAACAAAATGGCCATTCCAACTTCAAAGAAGGCAATATCCAATAGCAGTTTCTTTTGCAATGACTATAAATAAAAGTCAAGGCCAAACTCTTTCACATGTTGGTTTATATCTCCCAAGACCAGTTTTTACTCATGGGCAATTATATGTGGCTCTTTCTAGAGTATCAAATAAGAATGGATTGAGAATTCTAATCACCGATAAAGATGGAAATACATACAATTTTACTGATAATGTTGTCTTTAAGGAGATATTTCAGAATTTGACATAGGTTAGTTTTGTTTTTCTACTGAACTAAGCTCTTATGTTTCTTTTCAATCTTACAAAACATACATAAAGCCACATACTATAAATTCAGTACATAATGTTTACTATTGAATGAATTATAGTTTTGTTTGATATTTTATTGTTGCAGGAAATGTCACCAAAATTTGACTTTATTGAAGATATCAATCCATTCAAAGAGACTTGGAAAATCAGAGTTAGAATATCAACTTTGTGGAATACCCCAAAATTCAATAGTTTTGGGGAAGTCAATAGTATTGATATGATATTATTAGATGAAAAGGTTAGTAGATTTTTATCTTTCGTATCTTCAATATGAAGAACATTCCATCATCATAAACATTTTTGCAGAGTGGAATTATTCAAGCAACTGTCAAGAAAACATTGCTAAATAAGTTCAACAACCAGTTACACGAAGGAAAAAGTTATGTCATCACGAACTTTGGTGTTGGTGAAAACAGTGGAAACTACAAAGCAACGCATCATAACTATAGAGTGAATTTCTTATACTCAACTTCAGTGAAAGAATGTGATGAATCTATGTTGTCAGTTCATGGATTTCATTTCATATCTTTTGATGACATAATATCAAGGCGCTATGATGACACTTATTTGGTTGGTAAGTCAAATATATAAACAACTTTGTTAATATATCTTTAATCTCTATAGTATAGCAAATTCATCAATACATGAATGCATACATAAACATGCATATTCATAATAGATGTAATTGGAGAGCTTATCGCGTTTGGAAAGATTGAAGAAAACGAAAATACTGGAAAGATAGCTAAGAGAATGACAATTGAATTGCTGGACGACCAGTAAGTGTTCATTGCTGTAAACTAATTGAATGATTATGCCATCTTTTTTTATATTTGAGGTTAAGAAACCAATGATATTCTATTCTAATATGGTACCAATGTTGTTTTTAGAAAAAAGAAATTGAGTTGTACACTCTGGGGACATTATGCTGACGAAATTGCTAGCTATGTTGGAGGAGAGCTGAAAACACCATTTGTCATTATCTTACATTTAGCAAGAATTAAGCTGTGGAAATGTATTTTAGACAAATTTAAAGAACACACAAGTGATTATCTTTTAAATATGTAAGAAGTTCACAAATATTAGAATTACTATGAATTGTTTTGTTGTTTTATTTTCAAAATGTTTCCTTTGATTATGTTTTTAGGTGCTGCGACATTGACTAACTCATACTTTATGACAAAAATCATATGTGAATAGAATATGTCTCAAATTGTTGATTTTAAGAACATGTGAAGTTTTAATATTAAAATTTCTTTTGATTTTTATTCCCTGAGTTATTTGAATAAAATTTAACTTAATTTTCATAATAGATTGTGTCGTGGAGACGGATCAACATCTCAAGGTATTAGTCAAATTGTGTCACAAGCTTCACATTCCATTAAGGAGGATTTTTTACAGCTGTCTGAGAAAAAATTTATAGATGAGATTCGAGAAATGCGTCAGGTACAATACAAAATTTAGTTCCCTCTTTAATATTATAACACCAATATGCATTAATAAGATCATTTCTAAAATATTTGTATGCAGTTCCCTTCTCTTCCAAAGTAGGAAATAAAATTATATTATTTAGAACATTTGATGGCAACATATTTTAACATTTGTTACCTAATATGTGTTATTTGCTTCCTTTCTTTTTAATAATTTGATGCAGATTGGTACATGTGTGACTTTGGCAACTATTGTGAAAATAGAAACTGAATTCAATTGGTTCTATAATTCATACAAGAATTGTCGAAAGAAAGTCAAACCAGACGGAGGTAAATTTTGGTGTGAAAAATGTTGTGAGTATGCAAGAGTAGTAGTGCCCAGATAATACTTTTTAATTTGTTTAAGTTATTGTTGTATTGAAATTTCAATCTGCTTATCAATTTTAAGATTAATTTGTTAAAGGAACTTCTAACAATCTATTTTTTTTTCATCGTTCATATTTATCTGTTATATATTATAGATATAAGATTCAAATCAGAGTTATTGACCACACAGGTTCTGCATCATTCGTCATATTTGATCGTGAGGCAATGCAATTTCTACAAAACTCTGCAGCAAATCTAAGAGAACAGCTAATGAAAGTAGGAAAGAAACTTTTCTTTATTATCATTTAACAAATAATATAAATATGATTTGCAAAATTCATCATATTTTTAACAGGATGGAGATAGTGACTCTTTTCCCAAAGAGTTGGATCAATTTCTCGAGAAGAAACTTCTATTTAAAATTCAAATATCTGACTACAACCTCCGTTAGAATTGGCCAATTTTTACAGTCATACGAATGTGTGATGACACAAACATCATTAATACATATTTGGCTACATCAAACATCATTCAGGTTAGTAAAGTCATGAAATCTATATTTGTGATTAATCAAACATTCTTATTGACACTCATTATTCTATGTAAAATATTAAATCTATAGGTTCTTCTTTAATTGTGATTATTTTTAATTCATTGTAGGGTGTTGAAGATCATGCTGATTTCGATCATAGTCTACTAGGATCTGAGAGTATTGCTGAAGTTGAACATATAAATAAAATCCGAATTAAGTTTAGTTTCATGAATAATTTGAATATTTGAAATTTTTTCATCATATTATTAATTTTATTTTTATTGTGATTATAGGACACACTCTCAGTCTCTTGCTCTTCAAGTAACATTACTCCAATGAAGAGAGTTGCAGCTGATACTTTTAACCAGCCAAACACTTCTGAAGATCTTACTCCTGCTCAGATGTCATGCAACAAAAACAAACAGATCAAGATTGAGAAAAATGACATTGAAAATTCTGAAGAATGAAGTTTATCGTTCTACATTTCAAACTTTCCCAAAGCATTTGCACTGTGATATTTTGGATTGTTGTTACACTACAAGAAAAAGCGCAAATAGCGACCGAAATTGCGACTGATATTATCGGTCGCTAATCCGTCCCTATGTGCGACCGAATAGCGACCAAAGTGATCGGTCGCACAATTGAGACTCATTTTGAGACCGAATTTAGATCGGTCGTACATCGGTCGCTGATGCCCTACCTTTTTCCCCAACCAACCTTTCCCCCTCCCCCTCTTTGCCGCGACCAAAAATTTCCCCTCTCCCCCCCTTCGTCGCGACCCAATTTTTCCCCCTCCTCCCGTCTTTCCCCCTCTCGCCACCTGCTGCTCGCCGACGTGGACGTCGCCACCGTCTGCTGCCATCACCGTCGTCCACGCCTGCTCGCCGTCGACGCGTCACCCACTCACCGTCGCCTACTCGTCGTCGACGCCGCGCCCGCTCGCCGTCGCTTGCTCGTCGTCGCCGTTGCGCCCGCTCGCCGCGCCCGCTCGCCGTCGCTTGCTCGTCGTCGCCGCTGCGCCCGCTCGCCGTCGCCTGCTCGCCGTCCTCGTCGCAGTAAGCCGCCGTCTCTCTCTTTCTCTCTCTCTCTCTCTCTCTCTCTCCCCCCCCCCTCCCCGGCACCAACCCCCCACCCAGCCACCACTGCCCCCCCCCCCCCTGCCCAGCTCCCTCGCTACCCCCTCCCACTGCCCAGCTCACCTGCCGCCCCCTCTCCCCGGCCCCAGCTCACCTGCCGCCCCCTCTCACCTGCCCAGTTATTACAGTTAAATTGTCGTTCACATGATCTGAACATTGCTTATTTCCCTTACTTTCTTGAGTCCCAATGCCTCTTTTCTGTCCCCACTCTCCTTTTAGTTTCACTCGTCTGTGGCCCTTTTTAGTCCTGTGGCTTTCTTGTTAACTGTTGTCCGCAAGTAGTAGTCAGGAGAACTGGATACCAGTGACGCTGACGGCAATGATCCTTGGAAGCTTAGCCTCATTGTTAAGGTCCTCACTGACAGCAGGGAGGTGCGACCAGCTGGGTTTAAGGATCGGATGCCGGATTTGTGGAACCCCAAAGGGGCATGGAGATTTCCTAAGTATTCTGATAATAGATTTCTGGTTCGATTTAGCATGTTGGAGGATGTCGACAAGATTTGTCGCACAACGCCATGGATCTACAATGATGACGGGGAGGCCCATTTGCATCCCTACGGACTATAAACTCCAGATTGCAGAAATGTAGGTAAGAGTCTATAATCTACCAGTGGAATTTCTCACAGACTCCGCAGTCATGATGCTGGCTTCTCAAGTAGGTAACCCCTTTACGCCCACATCAGAGGTGACTGAACATTGGAGTGATTTCGCAAGAATGAAGATAGCTTGTGAGCCACAATTATCTAGATGCTGAGCATGCTTGCATGAGTATGTGGAGTGCGAGGTCCAGTCCAGTTGAGGTTGCATTTCAGGAGAATATTGTGTTAGAGGCAGATGAACTTCAAGAGATTAGTGTTTACATACCTTGTTAATGTTTAATTCTGCCTGAAATCAAAATTTACCCATCCGCTAATTACTAACATTTCATAATGGGAAAGGGGAAAAATGTAGCTGTCATTACCGATCTTCCATTTACCAGTTAATGGAGTTTATTGAGCTTATCAAGTATAAGGTGAATTACTTCATCTCACTCTTTATTGGTCCAAAGCCACCCGGTCATATATAGACAATTGATATACTGTCCATGTAGGCTATCATGAATCAGCTCTGCTGCAGTCCGCATATACCCATTGCCTACCACTGTCACCGATCACCGCCATCGTACTTAAATTAGATTTCTGTGACACTATCAATATCATTATCCTCAGTGGCATGCCCAATCATTCGAAAGGGATAATTCAAATAAACAAAAAGCGGAGGAAAGTAATCCACCTCACTCCTATTATACTCGCAAGTATTACTCAGCACAGAATCATTTGACTCTGCTCTACTTGTGTCATTAGAGAGTTGCATGCGGTGGGGAATTTATACATGGGAACAACTTGTTGTCCGCTCCCTCTTATGCGCCCTCTATCCACCCCAAGAACATAGAGGCGACCACCACAACACATTATCATGTTGTGGGGTCCGTCTCCTTTAAGTTAGACGACTCAATCTAATGAAAAAAAAATCTGATGTGCACAAGTTGGGAAAAAATAGATTTTTATACAATATGTAGTAAAATTTAAGTTATAATCCCTCTCTCTATATTCTACCCGCAATCTCTCTCTGTTTCTCGAGGGTTAAAGACTAATTTTATAATATGTAGTTTATTCTATCATAGTTAAGTTAACAAATATTTTTCTCACCATTAAAACTGTAAAAAGAGTTATTAATCTTAAAACTTGGCACCTTAAACTTTCCTATGGACTGGAACACTCTCCTCTATTTCTAGAACTCCCCCACCTTTCGAAAAGAAAGAAAGGAAAAAGATAGGAAGTTTGTCCAAAGAGAACTGATCTATTCAAACTTTCATCTACCATCACTGAACATATATAGTCTATGAGATTAGGTAGAGAAAGAGCTAGCTAGCTAGTTAGAGTGTTGTCGTCTACTCCATTTCTTCTACTCAACAATAGTCCTACCATATTTAATTTCTGTATAGCTAATGAGAGTGTTGTCTTTAAGCTAAATAGTATCCTGCTATATTTGATTTCTGCTCTTATGAATGTGTTGGATGTTAAAATAAAATTCATGTTTTCATTGTGTATATGTATTGCCAATTTCACATGTTACTGCTATGTTTTAAGAATGTGTTATTATCTTGTCAATAATTAATTAGTTGGGTGTTGTATGTGAGCTGAGATGCGTGGGTGCAACCTAACATTGCACGCATCTTAGGAGAGCGTGTTAAGCCCGTGTCAATCAACCTACCCGTTCAAGACTTTGGGATTGATGTGCACGTTCTCATTTTGAATGATGAGAACGTGTATATCTGACTCAAAGTCTTGAATTGTCCCGTTTGGACAGTCTGTGAATGTTTGATCGCACTTAGGTGGTTAATTACTATATGTGTTTGTGTTGTTTGTTAAAAATTTTGGTTGCGTCTTCTCACTCCTCTCTGATATACCTTTATTGATTTTGATTATTTTCTTAACCACTTATTAGTAAGTGTTTAAGAAAATTTCTTAATCAATAAATATTTTGTGGTATATCGGAGAGGTGTGGGGAGATGCTGCCGAAATTTTTAGCAAATAACACAACACATATAGTAATTAATCGTGCGATCAAACCTTCACAGATGGGTTAAAAAGTGAAAATCTAAATGATATTTCATTCCTATTTAAAATGGCAGAGATGGACGATGTGAGGAAAGGGTTGGACTTTTTATTTTGTTAGACATGTTAAAGTTTTGTGTGTTTACATTTCATTCGCACAGGGAAAATGTCGGAAGATCGTTCATGGATGTACCGTAGAGTAGTTGATCAGGTGGTGTCTACGGAATTTAAAAATGGAGTTGAGAGATTCATTCAGTTTGCTTTGAGAAATCCTATTGAAGCTGTAGATTGTGAGGGTCGTATCCGATGTCCTTGTGCAGTCTGTAAGAATTTGAAGTGGCTGACAACATGGGATGTACAACGTCATTTATACAGAAAGGGGTTTGTTAAAGATTATGCAAACTGGATATGTCATGGTGAAACATTGTGGTCCTTCCAGCCTGCCGAGCCTGCCAATGTTGGAAGTTCATATGTTGATATGGTCATAGATGCTGCTGGTCCAGGATTCAATGTTCATGAGGAGCATGTACACGATGAAGAACCGCCAAACAAGACAGCTGAAAGATTTTATCAGCTACTCAAAGATGCTGATGAGCCATTGTGGAATGGATGTCAAAATCACTCTCGACTGTCTGCGGTGTCACAATTATTGAACTTGAAATCTGAATTTCACATCAGTGAGATTTGTTTTGATCGTTTGTTACTGATTATCAAAAGTATGTTGCCACAAGATGAGAAGTTACCTGAAAATTTTTATCGTGCAAAGAAGATGGTCACTGACTTAGGGCTTGGATATGAGAAAATAGATGCATGTCCTAATCATTGCATGCTATATTATAATGAGGATAAAAGTAAGGTATCATGTTCCATATGTGGTCATGATAGATTCAAGCCTAAGAAAGGGGACAATTCAAAGCAAAAAGATATACCATATATGTCATTGCGGTATTTTCCTATTGCACCGAGATTGCAGAGAATGTATATGTCATCAAAGATAGCTCAACATATGAGATGGCATGCGGAAAGAGTACGTCGACAACATAATGTAATCACTCATCCTGCAGATGCCGAAGCTTGGAGTCACTTTAACTGTGCTCACCCTACTTTCTCAAAAGAGTCGCGTAATGTAAGACTGGGTTTATGTACTGATGGATTCAATCCATTTGGAGGTTCAGTGACTTCCTACTCTTGCTGGCCAGTTTTTGTGACACCATACAATCTTCCGCCAAATATGTGCATGAAACGAGAGCATTTATTTCTATCATTATTGATCCCTGGTCCAAAAAATCCTGGAAAAAAACTAGACATATATCTCAGGCCGTTGATTGATGAGTTGAAATTGTTATGGACCGATGGGGTTACTACTTATGATGCATCCAGAAAGCAAAATTTCACTATGAAGGCTGCATTGATGTGGACAATAAATGACTTTCCTGCATATGGAATGTTATCTGGCTGGAGTACCCATGGAAAACTAGCATGTCCTTACTGTATGGATAGTTCCAAATCATTTGTACTTAAGCATGGTGGCAAGTCATGCTGGTTTGATTGTCATCGACAATTTCTACCAAGGGACCATCCGTTTAGAAGGCAAAAAGATGCATTCTTAAAGAACAAAATTGAATTGGAAGAAGCTGATTTTGAACGGTTGTCTGGTCCACATTTAGCAGCAAGGGTACAGAACTTACCAGATATAACACAATTGTCGAGCAGCACAAGACATCTCCCTGGATTTGGGAAGGATCACAACTGGGTCAAAAAAAGTATCTTCTGGGAATTGCCTTATTGGTCAACTCTTCTTATACGACATAACCTCGACGTCATGCATGTTGAGAAGAATGTCTTTGATAATGTGTTCAACACCATTATGGACATAAAAGGCAAAACAAAGGACAATGTGAATGCTCGTTTAGACTTGAAAATACATTGTAAACGTCCAGAACTGGAACTTCTTGATAGAAATGGTACAACAGTTAAACCGAAAGCAATTTACGCCCTTGGAGCTGCACAGATTAAAGAAGTATGCTTTTGGCTAAAACAATTGAGATTTCCAGATGGTTATGTGTCCAACATTGCTCGTTGCGTGAATACAAATGAGGGGAAAATATATGGAATGAAAAGTCATGACTGTCATGTGTTCATGCAGAGGTTGTTACCTATTGTATTTCGTGATATGCTGCCGAAGCCGATATGGGGAGCAGTGACTGAGTTAAGTCAGTTTTTTAAAATTTTATGTACATCAGAGCTCAGGTATGAAGATGTGGAAACTATTGAACAGAATGTGATCACGACAGTTTGTAGATTGGAAAAGATATTTCCACCCTCATTCTTTGATTCAATGGAGCACCTGCTTATACACTTACCATATGAAGCTAAAGTAGGAGGGCCAGTACAATTTAGATGGATGTATCCATTTGAGAGGTAATTTATATATATTTTCTCCTCATAATTCAATATCTTTTGATGTGTTTTTCATTATCCTATGAACATTCTGGTAGGTGCATGCATGAATTGAAAATGAAAGTTCGCAACAAGGCAAAAGTAGAGGGTTCCATTGCGGAGGCGTACATTATGGAAGAAATATCAAATTTCTGTTCAATGTACTTTGAACCTGAGATACAAACTCGTCGTACTCGGCCACCACGTAATGATGATGGAGGAGACTCCTTTCACTCTGATCGGCTCTCTATATTTAAGTATCCTGGACGTGCGTATGGACGTTCTTCGTGTCGGATGCTAAATGATAGAGAATTGCACTGTGCAGAAATTTACATCCTTTTAAATTGTATGGAGGTTGAATCTTATGTTGCGTAAGTTCTCTGCTTACATTATGTTTATGTCCATAACTTGTTAATTTTCATTCCATCTATAATGCTCTAATGTTCATAATACAGACAATTTGACTCAGAATTAATCCAAAGATGTCCATATCTCTCTGACATGGAGGTTGAAAAAGAACGAGAAAAATCATTGGCTTCTTGGCTGAAATATCGTGTAAGTATTATTACTAATCTTTCTCCTTGTTAGGCCAATTTATGACTAATTCTGACTAGTGTGCTCTCCATATGTAGGTTGAAAATGGTTTTATTACTGATCAAAGAATTCGAGAGATCAGTTATGGCCCATCGAAAGTTGCACGTACATATCCAGCATTTATTGTGAATGGGTATAGATTTCACACTAGACAATATGGGCAGAATAAATCAACAATGAACAGCGGGGTATGTGTGAAAGGAAGTACATATAATGAAAATGAATGTGATTATTATGGTATTATTGAGGAGATCTTAGAATTGCAATATCTCGGAGATGACAACCATATATTTCTGTTCAAGTGTCATTGGTTTGATCCAAATTCTGTTCGAAATGACACAACATATGGGATTGTCGATATCAGACATAAGTCCAAATTGAATACTTATGATCCATTCATTTTGGCCGCACAAGCCCAGCAGGTCTATTATACAAAGTATCCATCGTCTAGAAATAAAGAAAGAAATGATTGGTGGGCAGTTTGCAAGGTTAAGACAAGGCTTTTCCCGGATTATGAGTTGGATTTGACTGAAACAGTAGAATTGGATGTGAATTCCGAATTCTTTCAATCAGATTTGGGTGATGATGTAGACTTGCCTGCTTCTAGTGATGAATCTGTGGAGGCACTGTCTTTATCTAAAGAGAATGAAGTGGAAGAAGTCGAACCAGAACAACTTGAAATACAGTTGGGGGACTCCGATGAGGAGGAATATATTAGTGATCAAAATGAATCTGATAATGAAGATGTGAATGCTGAATTTGATATATCTCCAACATCTGAAGATGAAATGGAGAATGTTTGATTAATGGTATACAATTTTACCTAAAATGAAGGGTACTCTGTAATTTTAATACTCCCGTGTCTGCCCATTTTTTTCCCACTATTTGATGAATATGCATGTATTTTATTACCAGTTGAAGATATGGTTCGAGGACGGCGTGGGACTTCTTCAGGTGGGAGGGGTGAGAGTGGGAGGAGATTTACTTCCTTTTCTACACCGCTACCACCGACCTCTGTACCGCTACCACCGGCAGTAGGTATGTATACTTTGATTTGTATGCATTGCAGTATTTATTTAAATTAATTCTTTATGTCATTGTGGTAACTTATTCTTATTTTCACAGGACCCATGACCTCTGTACCGGTACCATCGACCTCTGCACCGATACCACCGACCTCTGCACCGCTACCACCGGCAGTAGGTATGTATACTTTCATGTATAATGCATTGTAGTATTTGTTTAAAATAATTCTTTATGTTTTTGTGGTATATTATTCTTATCCTTTCAGGATCCACGACCTCTGCACCGTTACTACCTGTAGCAGGTAAATATGTCATGTATAATGCACTGTATGTTTTGTTTAAAATAATTCTTTATATTTTTGTGGTATCTTATTCTTATCTTTACAGGACCCACGACCTCTGCACTTTTACCATCGGCAGCAGGTAGATTGACAGCCTCTGCATCTCCATCACACATGGCGAGTAGATCTACATCAGGTATGTTCATTTACATTTCTATTTTTTTTATAGTTTGTTTTATTTATACTATTTAATTCGTATAGTACATGCTGATGACGAGACGAGTCATCACGAGGGGGAGGGCAGTTATAATGAGACGATGCGGGCAGTGTGGATAAATGAAGGGTATGTAATGCATTATTTTTGTTATCTATTCGTCATTGTGGTATTAATATTCTCAATTTCAGGAATAAAATAGAGCCAGCCCAAGCATCACAATTTATTACAAAGACAATTCAAGCACATATTCCAGGCCCCATCCATCGCTTTTCTGATTTTCCGATGGATGTTCAGGATTTATTGTTCTCTATGTTCTTGGTATGTATCTTATTTTATCATATTAAGTCATTTTCAATTCTTATTTGAACACACTTATTGTTATGTAACATATAATTTTTTTTTGTTAATATGTAGAAGAATCATCGATTCACAGAGCATTCACATGAGTTACGTGCTAGATCTGCATGGACAAGTACTGCAAGAGCAAATTTCAAACATCTTATGTACAATGTCCGAAAAACTGCAGAAAGAGCATGTGCAAGTACAGATAAGAACGAATGGAAGGAGCATGGGCCTGTGTGGATGAGAAAGGAGTATTGGACGGAGCTGTGCGACATTTGGGGAGCGGAGAAATGGAGTGAAAATTCAAGCAAAGCAAAGCAAAACAGAGCAGCGCATCCTGAAGCGAATGTACACACGAGTGGCTCTGTCTCCTTTGCAACGCATAAAGCGAGATTGGTAAGTATACTTCTATATTTGTGAATTTTTTTTAATCTAATAATAAACTGTGATTTATTTGAATAACAGGAAGTACAGCTCAAGCGGCCACCTCAATTTCAAGAGCTTTTTGATGAAACTCATAAGAAGAAAGGGACAAATGATTACATTAGTGAGAAAGCTCGGGAGGTAGCGGTAAGTGTATACACTAATAGTTTTCATTTATTGTGGTTAAACTGTAGAATAATTTTGTTTTATTTGTTTTATTTTTTGCAGGAGTCATATAGTAGAGGAATGGATGAGAGGTACGGGGATGACAGTCAGCGTCCAGAGTTGGATCCTGACATTTGGGTTGCAGCATCTGGGACACCCAAGAAAGGCCATGTCTATGGTTTTGGACATAGCTTGGGCACGACCAAAGTGATATCATCATGCTCGAGTTCGGTCTCACATGCGACCTCTCCATTTACCACACCAGCAGCCCCAGGTGTTTCTTCCAGTGCCGGCCCGACCATGACTCCGGATATGTTTAGGGCGATCGTCAACGAGACCGTCTCTCAGAATATCTCAACCATCGTCTCTCAGACCGTCTCTCAGAATATCTCAACCATCGTCTCTCAGACCGTCGCCCAGATGCTCGTAGAATTGGGAATTCCTGGTAATAGAGCACCTCCTGCACCTCCTGCACAGCAGCCTCCGGTAAGTATTTTATTTTATTGATTTTCTATTTGTTAACTCTAAATATCATCTTACAAAATATAAGAATTTAGATTGAGGAGGGAAAAATATCACTTTCTTAACTCTATGAACTTGGGTTTGAGGGTCCAAAATTGAAAAGAAAAGTCTAATCAATCCATCGATTGTTCCAACACGACATGGAGGTGAAAGTAACCCGTAGAAACTGACAGAGTTCAAATTGGACTCCAAATTTGAACTTCATGCTCAAATTTACATTTCTTAAGAAGAACTAATTTAATCGGGTTTAATAGGGTCAAAAATAAAAAAATAGATCCGATTAATTTGTCAATGACTCCAACACGATCGGGAAGGTGAGAGTGACTTGTAGAAACTGACGGAGTTCAAATTGGACTCCCGATATGGCTTGGGCAAACAATTTTGTATTTTCTTAACTACTTTAGTTTCAAATCTATGAACTTGGGTTTGAGGGTCCGAAATTGAAAATAGAGGTCAAATCAATCTATCGATTGTTCCAACACGACATGGGAGGTGAAAGTAACCCGTAGAAATTGACAGAGTTCAAATTGGACTCCAAATTTGAACTTCATACACAAATTTACATTTCTTAAGAAGAACTAATTTAATCGGGTTTAAGGGGGTCAGAAATATAAAAATAGGTCCGATTAATTTGTCAATGACTCCAACACGACCGGAAAGGTGAGAATGACTTGTAGAAACTGACGGAGTCCAAATTGGACTCCCGATATGGCATGGACAAACAATTTTGCATTTTCTTAACTACTTTAGTTTCAAATCTATGAACTTGGGTTTGAGAGTCCGAAATTGAAAAGAAATGTCCAATCAATCTATCGATTGTTTAAACACGATATGGGGGGTGAAAGTAACACGTAAAAACTGACGGAGTTCAAATTGGACTACCGATTTGAGCAAAACGTTTAAAACTATCATTCGTCAATTTCAGTTAAATGAAAAATATCTTGCTTTTAATTTTCAAGAATAATTGATTTCTTTATTAAGTATTTAATTTTAATTTTTTTTAAATAATATGCAGGATTATCCGTCGCGAGATGTTGGACGAGACGACGACCAGGATGAGGATGACACATATGCGGAGGATTTGTGATTTCATTTTAGTTATGTGCATGTTGTCATTTTATTATGGATGTATGATGTTTGTGTGTTTGTATTTTATGTGATGAATTTGAGGTTTGTTATGGATGTATGATTAGTTTGTGTGTTTGTATTTTATGTGATGAATTTGAACTTTGTGGAGATTGTGATTTGTGTAGTTGATTTATTGTGGTTTTGTGGTATTATTATTTATCAGGTGATATTGTTATTTATCAGGTGATTTATTGTTGTTTATGTAAATTTCTAAAAAAAAATATTGTCAAATTAGCGACCGAATAGCGACCGATAGAATTCCGACGCTGATCGGTCGCTAAAATTGGTCGCTTCATCGATAGCGACGGACAATATTTGGTCGCTAATTCGGTCTCTAACTTAGCGACCGCCTTAGCGACCATAAATATCGGTCGCTGTTAGCGACCGTAACAGCGACCAACTATCGGTCGCTGTGGGCGACCAATCTGCGACCGAAAAGGGCGGTCTCTATTTGCGACGAACTTTGCGACCGATATATTTCGGTCGCTATCAGAGACAGATTTTGCGACCGATAACAATCGGTCGCTGTATAGCGACCGATATATAACGACCGATTTGATCGGTCTCACTTCGGTGGTTAGTCGGTCGCCGATCGGTACAGCGACCGAACAAAGACCGAATAGCGACCGAACCTGTCGGTCGCTATTTCCGCTTTTTCTTGTAGTGTTAAGAACATATTTTTTTTGAATTTATTTTGTTCTGGAAGATATAATGATAACATGTCATTGAACTTTGATTTCAAAATGGTCGATGATTTATAACATTTTTAAGTTACATTTATACCTCTAATATCAAATTAAAAGATTGCTAACAATTTTATATTTATATTTATTAATAAATTTTATAGTCAAACGCCGTGCATCGCACGGGTGTCCAACTAGTATATATATATATATATATAATATATATATATATATTATATGTTATATATATATATTGTATGTTTATGCATAACATTTAACCATCATAAATTGTCGAAAATATCTCCTGATATATCCAAAGTCATAGTTATTACCTCTGCTTGCTATTATTTGATTCAATGTAAATGGGTGTGTGATTTGATTCAAATGTAGAATAATTCCCTTTTCTCTACTCTTTATATTCTTATACTAGATCTCTACCTGTGCGTTGCACGATTTTTTTCTAAATATATATTTAATTATATAAATTTATAATTATAATTAGATTTGATATGATTGTTATTAATAATAATAGAGGAGTATTATATAGAAAAAAAGAAAACCTAATTTTCATGCGGACACTAACTAGATCAAATATGAGAGATGCATATTTAATGGAGGCGAGTACTTATATTTTTAGATGGGGGGTGACGGATTGGATAAAAAATACTATTTTTTGTCAAGGGCGGGCCAAATGGAGAAAGGGAGAGGATTTGATTTTAAATCTCGCTGAGTTTGCTGTTTGCGGTGGCAGCACATAAGAGAGAAAGAAATACAAAATAGAGAGAAGAAGAAGGGGGATAGTTTTAGCCAGTATTACATATCTCAGTTTCGGCTAAAGAAAAATTCTGGTGCTGCCACGTGTACTTCTAAGACTGAGTTTTATTATAATAGTATAGATTTTCTTTGTCTTTCTTTGTTCTGTTAAAGGCAGAACCCAATGATTTCTTTGAGAGTTTGATATTTCTCATCAACCATGACTAGCTCAAGATTATTGAATCATAGCCAGCTAACTAGCTTTTACTTATCATGATTCGATCACCACTGCCACAAAAGTTACAGCATAACATGATCACTTATTTGAGGGGACTGTCAAATAGTTCCACCTCAAGACACAATACAACATCCAACATGCCAAAAACGGTAGAATAACCATAGTTTGTCGTACCTTTGCGTATCGCAGTGACACAGACGTACCATATCATGTCTGAAGGTTTACGAGTTTTAACACGGTCGGCACGATATGGTAAAATTGTTCGATCGATTTCTTCTTATTAGTCGATCAATTCTTCATCTAAGCAGCCTCATACGGCTAGCTAACGGATCAAAGTTTAAAATCGGTTGACCAATTTATTTTATCAGTCGATCTATTTCTATCAGGATAACATCTAAGATCTCATGATCTATTTGATCTTCAGAGAGATAAAACTTGATCGATCGACTAACTTGACATTTTCGATCGACTGATTGATACAGTACGAATCGTACCGTACCATATCACGAAAAAAATGACATGATCGATCTACACAGTACATCCAATCTTGAGAAGAACATCGTTAAGACTTAAGACTATTAATCCTGCCTTTTTCATCCAACCCCACCATCCCTTTTTCTTTTTGGGTTTTTCAGATTTTCTGTACAAGGCGTCTTTATCCAAAACTTTTAGGTGTGCAGAACTGCAGATGATTCCCATCCCCTATGACTTAAGGGTGTATATGCAAAATCGTTCATATTTAATAAAAACATATATGCAAAAAGACCCCACACAGAGCTTTCTGTCATAATCCCCACGGCAGGTGATCCAAATCCTTTGACCACAATGTCTCTGAGTTTTCTCGCATTGCTTTTTTCAGATCAGGGTTGTTGGAAGAACAGTGCGGCCAGGTGCCTCCATGTGAAATGAACTGGTTTTCTAGAAAGATGCCTGGAATTAACTCATGTCCAAGTTTCGATCAGGAGGTCTCTTTTATTATAAAATATGTCTTGCTAGTTGAGACAGAAAGAGAAAAAAATAAAGGTGTTATCAAACTCTCGGTCAACAATATTAATTTTAGTATAAAATATGTCTTATAAATTGATGTGAATTACTTAGCAAGTAATTTTATTGGTTGAGATCGAAAGAGAAAGAGATAAAAGGTGTTATCAAACTCTCCATCAATAACATTAATTTTATTATAAAATATATCTTATAATAAATATTTCTCGAACTTTCAAAGACTCCTTACTCTTTTGACAGAAATATTTATTGGTCACATTAGAATTATGATATTTGATTTGGGGGCTTTTAATATCTCTCTTACCACCATTTTTTTAAATCTACCAAGTCAAATATCACAATTTTAATAGGTATGACCAACTTACTGTATACTTTTAATGTGCACTATATATAGCTTAGTTGAGGGCAATCCAATTGGATGCCAGAGTCACCTTGGAACGGGTTCAGCCATTAGGCGACAGCGGCAACAACAATTGATGGCATCACCGGCAACAAGCGATGACCAACGATGTCCTTAGGATCAAACTTAGGCCAGACTTAGGTGAATTCGATCTACATCCATTCATTAATATGAAAGTCTAAGTCCGACTCAAACTTGAGCTATGTCGGGTTAGTCGGGATAGGCCCAATATTTTTACAAAAATATAAAGTCCGACTAAAGCCCAACTCAACTTAAATATTTAAATTAAATTAAATTAATAAAAATATTTAATAATATAAAATTTATAATCTCACTCAATTAAGTAGAATTTTGATGTTAATTATTTAATTTATTTGAAAATAGAGTTTTTATTTTTTAAGTAAAATAATATAATTTTTACTAAGTAAATTTTAAGATTTGAAAGAAGAAAAAGAAAAGAGAACGGTTGGCTACCCCGTCGAATCAAACTCAAAATCAAATCTGATCTGTGAGCCTAGTCAGGCTAAATTTTTAAACCCCACTAAAAATTCATGGATCGAAAAAATTTTGTGATCTGACCTAAAATCGAGTTAAATTTGTGGACCTATCGAGTTGACCCGACTCATTAACAACGCTAGCTGTTTATAGAGGTGTGCTACGGGCCGAGTCTTTTCGGTTTGGGGGAAATTTCCCAAACCAAATTGAGATTTATGAACCGAACTATCTCGGTTCGGTTCAAATTAAAATTTAAAGTTTATTATAATTTTTATAAAATTAGTAATATATATATTAAAAATACTCATATGTATATACAAAAATATATATGTAATTTATTTTTGAAATGTATTTATAATATATAAATAATATAAATTAATATTTTAAATTATTCAAATAATTTAATTAAATTTCACAATATATAAAATCGAACAAAATCGAGTATGATTGGAACCTAACCAAATTACCAATTCGATTCAATTCAGTTGGGCTCGAAACCCACCAATGCACACCATTGGCCGTTTGTGACGGACGGACGAACCAAAGTCTTGGGGTTGAAATAATAACAATTTTGGGCCTACAAGGTGGGTAGCAGACTTCCCTGTCTTAAATGTGGTGATGTCAGAAACTCTCGGTGACGTCATCCCGGTCTTAAATGTGCAGGAACGTCTGGAAGGTCCTGTGCGTCTAGAAATGCCGTGTCCCTGTCTTCTGCAAGACCCAATGGCCAAAGGTGAGCTCCCGCTGAAATGTCCGGTTAAATGACCTATTAAATTAATACTTGCAATTTTATCCCTATCATTAGTCCAGGTGGAAATGCGTGGCGTTTCCCTTTGTTTGGGTCATGCATGATTAGGTTCAGATTGAATGACGACTTTTTTATCTGATGGGCATGATTCCGTACGTGTTGACCGACGACTCCCCGAGAAAATATGGTGGCAATTTCCCATTGGATGACGCAGAGCGGGGTACCGCAGCGATCGTAGCGGAACCCCAACGCCCGTTATACTTATGGCGTCTTCTCCTCCTCCCTGCTTCGCGCTGATCACCCCTTCCAGAGGAAGGAAGAACTCCTCTGCAGCGGAGCAGCGCCCAGGTCAGCCGTCAGCATACACCACCTGCCCGTCAAACACACACGCCTATGACTGTTTCACGTCCTCTTCATCTCTTTCTATCTCTCTCTCTCAAGCCCCGCAGCTGCATATTATGTGGTGGAGTTGGGGTCTCTCTCTCTCTCTCTCCCCCCCCCCCCCCCTGCGCTCTTGTTTCCCCTCTTCATCTCTTTGTCGATCCGAATCGCAAACAAAGGGTGGTGTCCTTGAAAACCGAGGCCTTTTCCCCCCAGCCGAGAGTTTGGTACACACGGCAGCTTTCTCGTTTCAGGCGTCGTTGATCGAGACCAGGTAACATAAAAGGGGCTTTCTTCAACTATCTTTCTGATCCCCCGAGGCACCTTCATCTGGTTTTCCAATTTTGGCGAATTTGTTCTAAAGAAAGATAGAATCTTTGCGCTTTTTAGATGGTTCTTATGCTTTAAGATGATGTTCGTTGGGCGTCTTGACCCATCCATTGGTGTCGTCGCTCGGCATGCTCACAGTTTCGGGTTGCTTCGCTCTGCAATTTACGAATGACTATTTTTAGCATTGTTCTTCATTGAGCAACCGATCAGATGAGCCTCCCAGGTCTACGAGGACCAAAAGAGGGGAACGAGACCCAGATTTTGACGGATGATGTAGTTGTTGTGTTTGGGGAAGTTTGCTACAATATTTTGGGTGCGACCAGGTAGAGGATGAATCTTGAAAACGTCCAACATTCTAATCGACGTCACGTAAGTTCTCCCTTGATAATTATTCTGTGCAGGCTCGATCTTGTGAGCATGTCAAATCCTCTTCTGTTTTCGGGTTTGAAGATCACAGAGAAGTTGCATCTTTTTATAAGATCTCAAAAAAAACTTTTGCTACTTCGGAACAACCCATGGCTGCAATCTGTAAGGTTGCAATATCAGTGAATAGGGAAAATAGCTTCTATAATAAGGAGAACAAATAAGGAAATACATTTGTCAAGTTGGTGAGCTTACAAGTTGCAAGTCTAGAACCCCAGATTTGCAGGATAAGTGATAGTCTTTTACTCATTTCTACTACAAACAACACCACAACTGCAGCTGTGAGTTTGGTACTAACTTAAGCCATACTAATGTTCATCACATCTTCATCATTCTAACACATATTACCAAGTTGCAAAAAATGGTTCAGCCAGAAATTCAGTGGCTGGTAAAACTTAGGTCTCATCATTTTTGGAGTGCAGTGCCATGTCATTGGCTGAAAAATAGATTAGCCTTTCACACTCAGCTCTAAATTTTGGTTCACTATTGAGGTCATTGGATACGGTTGCCAGGGATTTCATCTCACCTCTGCCATTGTGGCAGACTGGAATAACAGACTCATTACACACCAAGGTTTGGAGCCTCACTTCTGCTCCTTTTTCTTTGGAGCTGTCTGCCGTTCACATTCTCCTTCTCTTCTAAACTAGAAACTAAAGAATGGACTTATGTTAGTTTCAAATAAACTCACAACTTACAAGAGCCAAAAAGGGGTTTACGGGTTGTGGCTTTTGGGATGTAGATTCCTAAGTTTATATGAGCTTATGTAATATGTTGTTCATTTTCTAGCATAGAGAATCAACAATTTTGTCAGTTGTGCAATGTGAGGTGATGACTTGAATGATTTCACCGTACATGGGAGGCCGCCCCCAATTTAGGGATTATATTAGCTAACAAAATCATTTTCTTTGAAATTGCATAACAAGCCTGGATTACCAATTCGTCCTTGCTAACTTTTTTCCATCACTGATCCACATGCAAGTGTGTGGCTTATTGAATGTTTGCTTTTTGTCATTTGTCCAGGGACTCATTGGCCATTTAAGCATGTTTTTAAACAAGTCCAAATCAAGTGGTCATGACAAAGTCTTGCCATCTGCAGAACAGCAAATGAAGGTAAAATGATAAAATCCATTCTGTTCATCAAGTTCAACCACTATTTGTGTTTTCTGCTTTGTCAATTATTGTGCCTTTCCTCTGGGAGATCCATTAGTATCCCTCAAATTGAATTCTTGAATGTCCATCTCAGCATCATTAATTTTATTTATGATATTTTGTAATATTTCCCATCTAATGTTAATTTTCCTCTTTATTCAGATCAATGAAGTCCGAAACCTCATAGGCCCTTTGTCCAATAAGTTGCCTAGCCTTTGCACAGATGCTTCCATAACAAGGTACCTCAAAGCAAGAAATTGGAACACAAAGAAGGCAAGTAAAATGCTCAAGGACACACTTGAATGGAGATTAGAATACAAGCCTGAAGCAATTCGCTGGGTATGATGTCTCTTCTTGTTTAAATATTTTATCTGACAATTTATATCTGTTTTTATGTTAACTGAGAGTCTAATTTGCCCACAGAAGCATTTAGACCAAAAGTTTTAGTTTTACCTACCATGCTCTCTATTTCTATTCAAATTTTCGAAAGGAAAATGCCATGTTTGTCAGTTTTAGATGACAGGCAATGTCATGAGTATTCCTTGTGATTAGGATATTGATGTTCTATTTCTGTCAAACTAACTTCAAACAACCACCTATATTACCAACCTTACATCTATAGCATATTTGTGATGGTAATTCGCTACTCGTATACTGAATTTCTTTCAAAATAGCATCTTCGCCCATATAATATTTCTTCTTATCTTTCACCCCATCTATTTGTAGTTAAGAATCAGTGACTATGCCTGGAAGAATATTTCTTATTATCTTTCACCCCATTTGTCGTTAAGAATCAGTGGCTTCAGCTGCTAGAGTTTTTTTTCTTCTTATTTCTCATCCCATCAACTTTTAGCTAACAATTTTTTCAGATTTTTTTGGTTATCCATTGCCTCCTAACTGTTTATTGATAACCTTCAGTATCCTCTTAACTCATGCATGCTTTATGACTCTGGAAGACAAAAGTGTTATACATGCCTTCCGTGTATCCTGAAGTCATTCCTTTTGTGAATACCAGGAAGAAATTTCTCACGAAGCAAAGACCGGCAAGATCTACAGGGCTGACTATCTTGACAAGTTTGGACGGCCAGTTCTTGTCATGAGGCCTGGGTTTCAGGTATGACTGGTTAAAAGTAAGAGTTTTCATAGCACATATTGGTTTGAAACTAAGAGTTTTCACAGCGAATATTGGTTTGACTGTGTGTTATTTTTATCAGAATACAAACTCAGCAAAAGGGCAGATCAAGTATTTGGTCTACTGCTTAGAGAATGCAGTTTTCAACTTGGCAGAAGGCCAAGAGCAGATGGTGTGGCTCATTGATTTCCAAGGTTGGAGTATGGCAAGTGTATCAGTCAAGGTTACACGAGAAACAGCTCATGTGTTGCAGGACCATTACCCTGAGAGGCTAGGATTAGGAATCTTCTATAACCCTCCAATGTTATTTGAGTCGTTTTGGAAGGTACACTGCTGAGATCCCTTTCTTTTTTTTTTTCTATTTTCCTCTACACCGACATCCTTGTGCATCTCTTATGTTCCAACTTATTGTGTCCATGAAGGTGTAATAAACCCAGTAGATGACATATTCCAGGAAGCCTTGGCATACAAAAAAAAAAGGAGTAACCGAGGTCAAACACTTTCTTAACCATACTAGACTAGCTGATTCTCTGCTATCAAATCAATGTTTGGGTTAAACTTTGAAGTAGATTTTGTTAATCTTTGCAGTATCCAGAATCAAACAGGGACTCAGATGTATAGCCTGCTTTTTTTTTCTGACACGTGTAATATGTAGTCAGCATCTTCCTTGCTTCTGTCCCCTCTTATGGCCAAATGGGCCTTCATCTAATGGCTCTAGGTTAAAGTTGAGATGTTTACTCATTCAACATGTTTATGATGCCTGCTTCTACATGATCCACGAACTAGATGATACTCTCAACTACCAGTAGTTTTGTTTCAGATAACAGGCTTCATTCTTGAAGTTGTTGCAGAAACATCTAGATGTATCTTTTTTTCTCTCTACTATATTCAGTTTTCTTATTAAGAGTTGCAGATCCATTCCTTGTTTAAAGATCCATCATTTGGAAACTCATGAACACATTCTTAAGTGCAGATTGTGAAGCCTTTCCTGGATCCAAAGACATACAAGAAAGTGAAGTTTGTCTACTCTGACAAACCAGACAGTCAAAAGATAATGGAAGAACTATTCGACATGGACAAGCTGGAGTCTGCATTTGGTGGACGTAACCCAATCGAGTTCGACTACAAGAAGTTTCAGGAACGGATGCAGGAGGATGATAGGAAGATGTCTGCTTTCCTTGCCTCGCGAAATTTGACACTTCCACATAACCAGCAGAATGTGTCCTCTACCAAGCTAGTAGATTCTTCTGTCTCAGTTCCCCAACCTTCCACGTCTGCTCACCAAGGACAGGGGACTGATTCAGATGGCTCAGATGAAGCTTCTTCCTCGACTGAGGATTCATCTCCAGAGTCGTCGGTTATCGATGAGATTACAGAGGATCAAAAGGGAGATAATGTAGATGGTGCAATTTCCATGGAGAATGAGGCAACAAATTATCACTAGCCATATGGATTGAGCCGGTAATTAGCTACCTTTTGGAAGAACACCTCGCGGGGAGATGACGAGCACTCATGAACATGACCACATTTTGGAAGAGCACAGGGTAAGATTTCGGCCAGAAGAACAACAGGATGCTTAGCAACCAATACTTTGAAGAACGCCATGCAAGTTTCCAAAGGAGTCAAGTGTTGTCTTTGACAGATTCTTTTTTACCCCTATAAATTTATTTGAGCTTGTGCCATCCCTTATAAAGTTGTTAAAGATCTATCTTACGCACAGATTTGTTCAAAAATATTTCATAAAATAGCAGATTTTGACAATTGTGACGATGATGAAACTTTAATTGATTAATAAGAGACGCCCAATATTGCTTCCTCATTGCACAAACCAAACTAGGTAGACAGTCCCAGCAGATCCTGCACCAAAAAGATCTACACCATGCCTAAAAGGGCACAGTCAATAGTTTAATTTGAGTCTGTTAAGTTCATGAAGAAAACTTTTCCTGTGATTGAACTTACGTTGTCCCCCCCTCAAAATAATACGATTTTATTATTTTTCACAAAATAATGGAGATAAAAAAATCACAAAGTTTTGGGAACTTAACTATGATCTGCAGCCGCTATTGCAGCATATACGACCAGTTCGTGTAGGCCAGGCTTATTTATTTTGCAAGGAATCGAAGTCAGCTAAACTACCTGTCGAGTTCATGGCGTTTTAGTTCAAAATTTCACTTTGAAACCGTTTGGTCGGCCTTTTAAGAATCCATTCTTGTCTTTTTACAGTTCTTGAATTGACACTTGCAGACCACGGCTTGTGTGGTAATTGACATTATTTACAGAGTAATACTTGGCCTATAAATTTGCAGTACCCTATTCCTATTGATCCAAGAATTTGAGGAACAAGAGGAGACCAAAAAAGAAAAGCAAAATCATCTGTTAACTCCAAATTGGACTTATTCCTCCTTTTTTGTTGAAAAAAGTAATTCTTTTTTTTGTTGAAAAAATAGTCTATTATAATATATTTTTTATAAATTTCTTGTAAATATGCTCTTTATGAGTTTTGAATCCTTCATCTCATAATTTTGGTGTATGCTAACTTATTTCTTGAAGAAAAGTGCTAGTTACATAGGTAGTTTTAACTTTTAAGCACGATAAAGATAAGAGCTCACCTCAATTGAAAGCTGGACAGAGCACGCCAACGTCCCGCCGAACCCGGGCGAAGCACCGTGCTCGCACACGCAACGTTCTTGGCCCACATCAAGAACAAGACGATCTCTGCTCTAGGCCCGCAATGGCGGATCGTGGGCCAGTGCTTCCCTAGTTATCACACAATTGGGCTCAGCCAGATGGGCCAAATGGACGTGTGAGCTGTCCTGTCCAGGGATGACAGATGGCGCCCACGTGACATCCTAATCTGCAACAGTAGCTTATAAAAAAAAAAGGAAAATCAAATCTTAGACAGGGACAACCCACGTGCGAGGGGGCATTTCCTCTCCCAACACGGGAATAGATCACTGTCGAGGATTCCACGAAATGTGCGGTGGAGATCTCCCCTCCTCTCGTGAGGTGTCGAGTGGGGTTGGCGGCTTCTATGATTGGAAAGATGGGCTTTCCGTTATAATGGGAAGGGGTCAGGCCCATCTGTGGATGATTGGGTAGTGGAGAAGAGAGCCCCTTTGGTGGCGATGGTGGCCCAGCATATATCATTCATATAACAAAAGCAAGAATGCGCATCCATCTCTCTCTCCTTCCTCTGGCCCGGCCCAACCCCCAATGCACAGGGCCCACTGCAGTATACTAACCGAACCAGACTTGTGACACCATGAGACCCTCTCTTTTTGTTTTTAAGATCCATCACCTATCTTATCCCACCAATCATATACGCGTGCTCCAATCATTTGATAGGTAGGTCTGAAAGAATTAAAAAAAAAAACCTTTTCAAAGCTATTTTGCATCTATGCTAATCAGCATGGCATTTCTATCAATTTTGGCCCATTAAGAGATGTACGATCATTATGTTTGAAGATTGCCCTTCCCCAACGCAGGTGACGTTGCGAGGTGCCACAGTCTCATGTAGCCAGGGTCAAATCCTTTTCTATTTTGTTGAAATCTCGCAAATTATTATTTTTATAATAGCAATATATGTGTGCTCAAGTTTTGAGTTACCATGTTGTCTAGCCAGAGCTTCGTGAGATATATGGTTGTTCCTTATGTATTGAAGTTGATGCAGCGGCTTTGCAAACATGTAAGGATCGTATCAGGCAAACCTTTGAGAGGTCCGAGATAAGTGTCTCAGATCGATTGATGGAGGTGAGGAACGTAGAAGCCGATGTATGAAAGTGATGGCGTCGTCGACGTTTGTTTAACTTTGCAAAGAAATCGGACTCGGGGTGGAGGTTCTTGGAATCGACCCTCCGACGTTTAAGTTAGTTCCATACTCTAATAGTAGATAGAGAAAGAGAGAGAGTAGAGTGCGTAAAGATGAAGCCGACTCTCTTGTATATATCCAGCACCCCTGCTCTTACTTGCGACGGGGGGACCCCTTTTTATAATAGATCCTTTGTCTAGCCATTTGACGACTCACCATTGATGAGTTGGGGACCTTCTCAAGTCGACCTTTCTCGTAGAGGAAGGTAGCAGTTGGATGCGCAGCATGGAGGGAAAGTCGGCCTCGGTCTTTCGGTGATATGGGCACATTGTGGGCTAGGATGCAGGTTTCCTAAATAGACCCCGGTCTGCATAACTGCATTGTGCACAGACAAGTTTGAAGCTCGTGGGCCACCAAGGTGCGTTGGGCTACTAGGGTCCATACCTTAGTGGGTCGAGATGGTGACTCATCAAAAGTGTTGCTAGATATGCCCCGATCTTGTCAAGAACTTTTGAAGAAGTTGCAGCCATCCTAACTTGAAGAATCCCTATTCTATCATGGGATGTTCTTACACCATCTGGGGAGGCATCTCCTTGAAGACCCTTCTTTACATCTTCAAGAGAAAGACACTGGAGGTTGCACGATTGATAAGGTACTTCCTCCAAGTTTATTGATTATAACCTCGAAACTTAATCGGTTGCCTCTTTGGCCAAAGGATAAAAACCCCTATTATTTTAATTGGGGGTTGTTTAATCCCTCTTTTAACTTAATGTCTTTGGCGCCAAAATGGGGGGGGGGGGGGGGGGTTAAAGAGGGTTAACATTAACCCACCCCCACAATCACCCTAACACCGTAACCTCCAGTGTACCTCTCCCTACCCCCGCCAAAGTCGCCCGGGCCACTTTGGTACATGGGTATCTTAACCTAGTATTTAACTTTGAAATTAATCTACCTAGCTTTGAAAATAAAAAAAAATAGGATTGAAATAGTCCAAACCCTAGATAATCCTACCCTACAAGTTACATGAAAAAAGTAACCACTGCTCACATGACACCTAGGAAAGAATGCCACCTTTTTTGGCTTAACTAAGGATAGCAAGTTACTCCACCCCCCACGGGTTGGGTAGATATATAAACTCTTCATTTACACCACCGTACCCCATCATGACCACCACATCCTGTGGTTAGCCAACTTGAGGTACCAAAGTTAGATAAAGTCTAACCATTGGGATACACCACCATACCTAGGGGTATGTGGCTTACCGAAGCAGCCAGAAATGTTTCCGTGGTTGAGCACAACCTCTCCTCTTGTATGAAAAGATAGCACCTCCATGTCTTGCATTGCATAGCGATGAAGCTAGTATGGGAACCTGTAAAGGCTGAGGCGACTCGACTTCAGGATCTGAGATTGAGTGTTCGAGAGATGAATGGAGATGGAAAACAAAGTCAATGGAGATGGAAAACAAAGTCACTATTGTCAAGTTGATGTCGCTTTTAATTTAGCCTGTAAAAAGTTACCATCCGATGCTTAAGTCAGAGGTTGGTCTTGATAAGAAAAGTAAAGGGAATATGAGGAGAATGAGAGAGAGAGAGAGAGAGAGAGAGAGCTAATATCTAGAGCCAAGAGGTCTCACTAGTCCCGTCTCCTTTGACTTGTGACTATAGGGTTGTCTTCATAGGACGAAAGGAGGAAGGAAATGTGGCCTCCATTTTGAGATTTGAGAGAGGAGTTACAGCAGTTTTCCTCGAATAGCATTGATTGGAGCTGAACGTGTGCTACCTTTGATCATGCATTGGATGTGTGCTAACCTTGCATGGGCATCCTACTCCACGTAGTTGTCACGATGTAGATTTTTCGCTATGACTCCTCACATGAATATGATCGTGACAACCTTATGGGCGCATGACAACCACTCTTATCTATGTTCGGTTTACCCCTATGGGTTACCATATGTTGGCTTGCTAGGCTGGACTGCTGCAACTATGAGCCCACGTGGAGTTGAGATAATCGACCACGAGAACCCATCACATAAGTTACTACCTTTGTATTTAGTGGTTTGACAGGTGAACTTGCACCTTCATGTCAAGTGTAGATATATGAATATGCGCCTTTTATCAGCATGGTTCACTACAAGAAAAAGCGGAATTAGAGACCGCATTTGAGATCGAATATTTCGGTCACTATTTAGTCTCAGATCTGAGACCGAATAGTGACTGAAATTATTCGGTCGCTGATTTTTGCAATTAGTGACCGAAATATATTCGGTCACTATTCGGTGTTAGATCTGAGACTAAATAGTGACCAAAATATTTCAGTCATAATTCAGTCTCAGATCAGAGACCGGATAGTGACTGATTACTGTCAGTCGCTAAATCCTTTTGCTTGGCGCCTACGTAAGGAAATTTTGGCGATCGAAATTCAATGGTCACAATTCGGTCTCTGAGTTGAGACTGAATTGGGATTGAGAGTTGGCAGTCGTAAATATTTGGCGGTGTTAGAGACTGAATAGCGACCGAACATGTTTGGTCGCTATATCTCCTTTACCTGCCACTCCCCCACCCGACGACCACCTCTCCTCTCTTCTCTCTTCCTCTCTCCCTCTCTCTCATTCGCCGAAGCTAGACCTTGTCGTCATCGCCCCCGCCACCGGATCTCGTCGTCGTCGCCGTTGTTGTCGCCCCCGGCACCGAAGCTCGTCGCCATCGCCTCAGCCACTGGAGCTCGTCGCTGTTGGCCCCTCCCCCATCAGAGGTCATCGCCGTCGCCCCCTCCTCCACCCGAGCTCATCGGCGTCGCCCCTAGTGCCACCGTTGCCCCCGCCACCATCACCCACATCGTCGCCGCCGCTCCCTCGCCAGTAGGTAACCCGATCTCTCTTTGTCTCTCTCTCATTCTCTCTCCTCTTCCTCCTGTTTCTCTTTGTCAATACAATGGTGGGGGGTGCTCCATCGGTGGTGGGGTGGGGGCAGTTGGGGGGGTGGTTTGCTTAGGGGCCAGTGGGTGGGGGGCAGTGGGGTGGGGGTGGTTTGAGCTCAGTGGCAGTGGGTGGGGGGCAGTGGGGTGCGGGTTTGAGCTCGGCGGCAGTGGGGTCGGGGACAGTGGCGTGGGGTTTGCTTAAGGGGCAATGGGGGTGGGGGGGGGAGTGATAGTACATACATAAAGAATTTACTCCATCACTGATGGAGATGATACTGTTTGAAATAATGGCAGTTAGGTGCTTCAATCCATTCTTCTTAATTCACTTACCTACCAATACAGTAGCTGGCAAACATCTACTACATTTGTGTTGAACCCCAAAAAATTCTAACAATTATTTTGTTTATTCTGAACCATCTTCAGAATAATTTAACAGTAAATGAGGGGTGTGAAAGGTATTTAACTTTGCCCCAGGGTGTTTTGATGTTTTTTTCAGAACCAATATACACTACAAATCCAATTTTCTGAATTTTCAGATATTATCAACATCTAAAAACTCAACTGTTTGATTTTTCAAAAATTATCAAACTCCAAAAACTCAATTGTTTGATTTGTCAGAAATTGACATCACTGATCGCTGCTAATGCACTAAAAAATATGATGTGAAAGAATAATCAACAACATACCTTATTTATCTAAAGGAACATGGAAAATTAAGCATGTTAGCATAGGAAATTGTATTTAAACAACTCTCAGGTTATGTGTAAGGCCCTCTAATTTCCGTCGCATTATTTGCAATTATGTGTGTATGTTTATGCTTGTGTATGTATGTACATATTTACGTACGCATTAATTAGTACAATTACGTGTGCATGTGTTTATATTAAGTATAAATAATGTATATATTGCATGATGATAGTGTGGATATGATACCATATACATATTGCATGTATATATGCTTGGTATGCATGGTTTTCTGCATAATTAGGGTTCTGGCCGAAGGCCACCTTGGCGTCAAGCCCAGGCCGTTGAGCTGGTGTCAGCGTCCAGACATGGACGCCAACACTAGCTCCGGCGTCCAGCGATATGGACGCCAACTTCTCTGACCTGCATGCGTTGCAGAGCCAGAAAATCCGGGAGCAAGGCATGGCCTCCATTGGGGGGATGTCCCCCAACGGCTCTCAGGTTGTCAAATCAGTATGGTGAGTGGGTGAGGGGCTCTCCTTAACCCTGAACCCGAATTGGACTCTCCCACTCTTTCCCTTCACCCTTGCAAGAGGAGAGAAGTGAGAAAGAAAATTAACCCTAGAGAAGCCTGTGAGAAAAACCCATTTTTGGCACCCTCAAATCCGACCCCTTGGACCCTGATCCGGCGTTCCCCTGCTGCAAGGAGGTTGCTGGACCAACGAGGAAGGCTTCCCCGACATCCCCTCGGCGTGGAGATCATCCAGGAGCCCGGAGGAGAGATCGTTTGGAGGCACTTCTGCAACTTCTTGGGACTGCCCAAGGAGGTCTTCACCAAGCCTTTAAATCCCTTAGAAGAATTTTTGAAAGGCAAGTGACCTATCCTTGATGTCCCCTTATGAGTCTAAGTTGGTTTTGTGAATTTTAAGGATTTTTCCTCGAGTCCTAGACCCTCCAATTCACCCAAGATTCGGAGCTCAGGTCTGTGTTTCTGCACAGACCTGGTTAGACGGCAAGGTCCCTGAACGTCCAGATCATCCTTGGCGTCCATCGACCATGCCGCTGACCCTGAGTCAGCGGCCAGAGACTGCCGTCTAGTTCTTCTGGACAGAACAGTGAGCTGTTCTGTCCCTCTTATACATTAATTTCGGTATGTTTTACGTGATGAGGATATATGGTAAATCTTATACCCTATGTATATTGTGCATTGTGGTGTGTGAATGAATGTGGTGTGATGGTGAATGTGGGTTAATAGTATCTTTTAAATTGTGAGCATGACTTGTAGATAATTTTGCAAATCCATGTTCCATGATTTGGATTAGTTGAATGTCTCGGTTGCAGTCTATTCATGAAGAATTGTGGGGCATGTATGTATGTTTTGAAATTTTGGTAATTCATGCATGCTTGCAAAATTTCTAATAAGTTCGGTAGAATAAAATGAGAGCATGCAAGAATGATTTGTAGTATTCAATCCATAGATGTATGAATTAGGGAAATTTTGTGTTCTCAGTTCATGCCCATGTGAGTGGCTTATGTGTAAACAGCAAGTGGCCAATTTGCAAAATGTGTTAGACCATGTTAATTTAAGTTGTTAATAGCATGCTAATTAGGCGTTTTATTTTCTGTAAATCCTATTTAGCTCAGAAAAATTTGAAAAATTGAAGGTATGACCTTGAACCCGAAAACAGCATGTGGTTAAAATTTCAGGTCTTTTGGATCAGTAAATAAAAGTTATGTGTTTTTCATGTGAAATGTGATAATTCGTGTACATGATCTTAATGTGATTAGATTTGTTTAAACCCAGCATGATTAGTGTGTTTACTGTATGTTAAACCTTGAAATTCTGTAGTACCATGTTAGGAAAAACAGAGGTATTCATGTGAGTGAGAAAGTGAATGAGATGAAGTGTTATGTGTAAGACCAAGTGTAAAACGGTAATTATGTAAATGTGTAACTGTGCCAATGTGACACTGCTTCCGTAGAGGGCAGTGGAGCTGTATCAGGGAAAAGTCCCCCTGAGAAAGTTCATTGTGTTAAGTGACCCTAAGGGCATTAGGGGGAAATCCTGGAGGTGGACAAGTACCACTGGTTAGGGTGGAGACTTGTTCTCCCGGTCTGCGCAGTCCAAGAGTCGCCATTGGAATGCCTAGATGGCGTCTATGTGTAATGTGATGTGTATATGTCCTTCTTTGGTGGTTTGGACTATGTGTCACGGCACCTAAAACGTGTAATGTGAAATGTGTAAAGTGTATGTGACCGTGTGTAAATGTGTAAGTGACAATGTGAATGTGTATGTGTAAAGTGTAACCATGTGAAAAGAGGAAACTAGTGTAAAGAAAAATGTGAAATTCTAGATGTGTAAATGTGTTATTGAAACCCATGTGAGACTAAATCTGAAACCATGTGAATTCAGAAAATGCATGTTATTACCCTCATGATATGTGTGCAAGAATGTTAGAATCCATGTTAGGAACAACTAATGAGTATGTGTGCAAATAGCATGATGGATTGTTCATGTGACGTGTTTTAAGCAACGTTGTAGCTCTCATGTGTAGATTTATAGCCATTGAACCATGTAAAATCAGCAACCTAAAGCATGTGAAAAAGTTATGTATGTACTAAAGAACATGTGGAATCCATGCTAATTATGTTTTTTTTCCCTTTCATGTATATAAAATTTGTCCATGTGATAACTCTCATGTTTGATTCTTTAGAAGATTAAAGTTCATGAGTAAATCGAATAGAGACCATGTGATAGGTGAATTTTATTTTAAAAATCTGAAAGCATGAGTTATGTATAAAAGTGTAGAACTTTCATGATAGGTTGGAACTTTAATTGACTAGCATGCTATGTGTTGGAAATTGTAAATGTGTATGTAGAAACCACTAGGACTTGTACGCGTATATCATGAATAGTGTTGCTTGCTGAGTCCCTGGACTCACTCCTTGCTTTGGCGTACAGGTATAGTCGGTGACACGACACCGTTGGAGGAGACGGTAGAGACGGACTCCGAGCGCGGAGACTAGCTAGCTTTGGAGTTTCTTGAGATTGTGTATTTTCATAGTATGTACTGGAACATTGTATTAGAATTAGCATGAAAAGAATGTATTATGTGGACATTATGTATTTTCATTTCAGCAATTTAATTTATGTGAACTTTAGTTCCTTTTTGCAAAATTGCAATTTCAAGTATGTTTAATGTGGATGATGAATGAATGGAGATAGTTCTCTTTTACTTCCGCTACTCTGTTGTATATTCGCGTGTATCTCAGTTGTATGTATCGTTTGGGTAAATGTCCCACTGTGAGGACTCTTGTTATATTGACGTGGGTTGGTACAACCGTACCGGTATAATGAGGGCTAAACAACTCTCAGGGTATGAAAACAATGGATAGACTTAAATGGGCAAGATAGATGATGAGAGTGGCACTCGGTTATAAGAAGTTCACCTTGTCTAGAGCTGTCGCAGCAAATTAAGGCGATGTATCATCTACAAAGAGATTTGTGGTGCACATTGTAAGGTTGGGCATTTGATCAATGACTATGCACATAACAACATTTAACCTCAATTTTCATGCTGCAGATGAAGTATGCTTAAGATTCTCATTTCATTGATGGAAATGGATAAATCTTATGATTACTCTAAAGTGATCTGCAAGTTCTTGGTAGGATACCATATGTTCAATGTATATATATATGCATAATGAATACACTTGAAACTCTAAACCAAACTCATACCATATTAAATTTGAGGCGGATGAGGGATCACATACATTTTTGTCTCTGTTATTATTTTTTTTTTACTGAACATGATCAAAACGTCACAATTTCAACGGTGTATAGTACATTAATGAGTGATCTAGTGGTAGCCCTCCAAAATATATATTACAAAGATGTTTGGAGTTCAACTTTCAACTGTACCAAATTTGTAAGAAAATTTTGAAAATTTTTTTAAAGTTGATGTCAAGAGTTCAACCCTAGTCGAATGATGTAATAAGTTAATATTTTAATAAATATTTTTTTAAAAAAAATTATAGAGTACAAAGAATTCATAGATATAGGAAAACAAGATACATCGTACACATAAAGAATTTACTCTACCACTCTGGAGTTCCACCGATGGAGATGATACTGTTTGAAATAAGACAATTAGGTGCTTCAATTCTTCCTTCTTAATTCACTTACCCATCAGTATTCTCCACTCTAGATTGTCCATACAGTATGGCAAACATCTACTAAATTTGTGTTGAACCCATAAAAATTTTGGCAATTAGTTTATTTATTCTGAACCATTTTCAGAATAATGAAACAACATTATTGATTTCTGAGGTGCATCTCCTTCAGTAGGGACCCAGGTCAGCATTATTGGAGTGGAATAATTGATGGGACCAAGAAGAAGCAGGGAAAATGTCCTCAGCCGTCCACTCTATTTTCAAAGTTAATGTCGGGTGGTCACCAACTGTGGTGCACTCTAGACTTGCTTGCCTAAAAGAGATGTAGCAGAGAGAGAGAGATGTAGCGAAGTTCCTATCTAGATTAGCCAACATCAAGTGCGAAGTTTCGATCTGAAAAAGACCTCAGCCGTCCACTCCATTTCAATTCATCTCTGGAGAGATGAATATATATATTTTTTAATTTATTTATTAAAATATTAATTTATCACTTAACAAACCTCTAGAAAACTAATTGGCAATCCAATGAAATGTGGCTTCAGATATTTGTGTTTTGGGCATGGAAGTAGGTTATCATGAAGGGGGTTATGCATTGATTAGTAGAGTGCTCAAATATTTAGGTGAATGATGAAATAGGACATTTTGACAATATCTAAATGCATGGAAGTAGGAATAGATTGCAACATGGTTAGCAGACATTGTTCTATGTCAAAATACTCTCAGCATATGAAGTAACAAATCTCATGGCCATATATATAAGGATTGCTTTTTCATTTGTCTGTAAAAGTTGATTTTAGAGGATTTCCGAAGTCCACATCCTCTTTATCTACACAATTATATTAAGAAAACTGTATCTGTTGTATGAAGAATGGTCGACCTTATATTTGATAGTTTTTGTTGCATAATGAAAAGCGAGGTGATGCTTGTAGATAATATGAGAGCAGATCAAGCGGTCACCTAAAACATAGAGGAAAACATTTACTAAATTATGGATCTACCATTAACAATGTATATCTTCAAAAGTTCCACTTTGTAATATGGGCAATTATCCTATATAATCACATTGAGACACCGTATGTAGATTTGATTTTGGGACGTCAAAATGTCTTGTATGTACAGAAAAGAGGAAAAAAGTATTATCATATTCCTTCCCATAAAGTGCTTCTCAAGTAATCAGCCCTGAGCAGAGAAAAAGAAAAAAGAATCGAAGAAAATTAGAGTTTATGTGTTGCTGGGCATATTTAATTAGATAACAATATATCTAAGTAGTGAAAAAAATGAGGAAATATAAACCAGCTAGCATTGATGAAGTACTCAACGAACGAACACAATATGTACATGTGAAACACATTTTTGTTGGACATGATAGATGTGACATCCCAGTGGTGTTTGAGATCAATCAGAGGCCTTTGCCATCCTAATAGCTGAGCAATTTCATACCAGATTCTTGTTGAATAACTACAGGAAATTAAGGCATGATTATCATCCTCTTCCTCTTTCCAGCATCTATGGCAGCAGGCTAACACTTGTATATCACAAGAATTCAAATATGATTTAGTGGGGATCCTTCCCCAAGCAATTTTAACATGAGGGCCGTTATCCTCTCCACTGTTGGCCATTTCCATATTGAGTTCCAGTCAATCTACTTTGGTTTGTGCACAGAACCTTCACCATTAAAAAATCATTTATATGAACATTTAGTGGAGATCCGTGTATATCTAGTAGCCATAGCCTCTCATCCATCTTGGGGGCACTAAGAGTTGGAAGTTTGCATATTTCATCGGTTAACAAAGTTGGAAACCACTGTCTTAGTCTCTCCTTGCTCCAATTCCCTTTACCATCTATTACCCATGATTTTTTTCTAGATCCATCTCCCATGGGTACTCTAATATGTACATGTGAACACCATCTAGTTTCTTTAATTGAGAATAGATATTCTATGCTTGATCGGATAAATGATTTATCCAGCTAACTGGGTAGGTAGCATTGCTCCTGCAAAAATCATATTATTTTTTAACCTCTAGTCCATGTCTAACGTAGTGGACACCATTACTTTTGGTACATATGGCAATGAAATTTCTCTCTTGGGAGGTTCAACGCCATTTATACAGAAAAGGGTTTGTTGAAGGTTATATGAATTGGACATGTCATGGTGAGGAGCTCTGGTCGCACGAGCCTAGTAAAGTGGAAGGCACAAGTACGTACATGGATATGGTTGTAGATGTTGCTGGTCCCACATTCAATGTACATGAGGATCCTATATACGCTGAAGACGTGCCGAGCAAGGGAGCCGAAAGATTCTATCAGTTACTTAAGGATGCTGATGAGCCATTTGTGGGATGGTTTTTAAAAACACACTCGGTTATCAGCGGTGTCACAGCTGTTGAACTTGAAATCTAAATTTCATATAAGTGAGAATTGTTTTGATCATCTTCTCCTCATCATCAAGAGCATGTTACCTCGAGATGAGAAGCTGCCTCCAAATTTTTATCGTGCCAAAAAGATGGTCAATGATTTAGGACTTGGATATGTGAAAATAGATGCATGCCCTAATCATTGTATGTTGTATCACAAAGAGGATGCAGATAAGGTATCATGTTTTATTTGCCATCATGATAGGTTTAAACCTAAAAGAGGGGCCAATTCTAGGGGAAATGATATACCTTACGCGTCATTGCGATATTTCCCCCTTACACTCAGACTGCAGTGGATGTATATGTCTTCAAAGACAGCTCGACATATGAGGTGGCACACAGAAAGAGTACGTCAGGACGAGGATATTATGAGTCATCCTACAGATGGCGAAGCTTAGACTCATTTCAACCATGCTCATTCTATCTTCTCAAGGGAGTCACGTAATGTGAGGCTTGGTTTGTGCACTGACGGATTCAATCCATTTGGAGGTTCAGTGGCTTCCTACTCCAGCTGGCCAGTGTTCGTGACACCGTACAACCTTCCTCTGAGCATGTGCATGAAGCGAGAGAATTTGTTCTGTCTTTATTGATTCCTGGTCCAAAAGTCCTACAAAAAATATAGACATCTATCTCAGACCATTGATTGATGAATTGAAATTATTATGGACTGAGGGGGTCAATACTTATGATGCATCTAGAAAGCAAAATTTCACCATGAGGGCAGCATTGATGTGGACGATAAGTTATTTTCCTGCATATGGAATGTTATCTGGTTGGAGTGAAATTATTATGGACTGAGGGGGTCAATACTTATGATGCATCTAGAAAGCAAAATTTCACCATGAGGGCAGCATTGATGTGGACGATAAGTGATTTTCCTGCATATGGAATGTTATCTGGTTGGAGCACACATGGGAGGCTAGCATGTCCTTACTGTATGGATAATACCAAATCATTTGTACTTAAACATGGTGGGAAGTCATGTTGGTTTGATTGCCATCGATAGTTTTTAGCAGCTGATTACCCTTTCAGAAGACAAAAAGATGCATTCTTAAATAACAGAATGGAACGAGATGGAGTTATATTCAAGAGGTTGTTCAGTCATCATATGGCAGCACATGTAGAAAATTTGCCAGATATCACACAACTGATGGGCAGTACCCGACACCTTTCAAGTTTTGGGAAGGAGCACAACTGGGTGAAGAGAAACATTTTCTTTGAGCTACCTTATTGGTCGACTCTTCTTGTACAGCACAATCTAGGCATGATGTATATCGAGAAAAATATCTTTGATCATGTGTCCAATACCGTTATCGACATAAAAGGTAAAATAAAGGTTCCCCCCAATCTGACAGATGCTGCATCCTGGACCAGGGCTTTCTCGCCGTTGGGGCCCTCCTCGTCTCCAGCTGCCCTAGGAACGCCGGGTGCTTCTGCTGTCGGCCATCCTGCCGTGGACCTAGCTCTAGCTGTGCCCTCCACCCCTGGCCCCGCAACAGACCCGTGGAGGTGAGATCCCCCTTCCATTGGAACTGCAGTTGCTGGCACTCTTGCTCCAGCAGCTCAGCCCCCCCCCCCCAACTTGGTCCCTGGTCAAGGGAAAAGTCCCCCCCATAGAGCTACAGCAGCTGGCATTTCCTCCCCTGAAGACCTACGCGCCTCTCAACTGACCCCCGTTCAAGGACATGATCCATCTCCATCCCACGGGCACACGGCTTCAACGGACCTGCTACCCTCCCTGTCGTGGCTGCCAAGTCCTTTGGACAAGTCATCCTGGGCCCCCTCAAGCATCAGGTTTTTCCAGCTCCTATCAAGCCTCCAGCCATTCCCCTCAACATCCATCCTCCTTCTTGCACAGATGCTGGTGAACCTGCAGCATTTTTCACCTTGGAGGAAATCAACATCTCCTGCCAGCCACTACAAACTGCTGTGATTGCAAGAACTCCCCAAGGCAAGCCCCCCTTTCAGGTCATCCGTGCACATCTGGTCCAAAGATTTAGTTTTCAACAAGAGTTTATGATGAGTGCACTGGACAATCGCCATCTCATGATCAGGTTTCAAAACAAGGATGATTTTCTCCAAGTGCTTCTGAAGGAGTCTATGCTGGTGTAGGGCAGACCTTTCAAATTTTTAGATGGTCATTTGACTTCAATCCAGAAGAAGATTCCCCAGTTATTCCCGTATGGTTAGAGCTTCCCCATCTGCCAGCCAACTTCTTTAATGATGTAATGATCCGCTCCATAGCTGGGAGCATTGGGACTGTTCTCCAAGTTGACAGGAACACTCAGTCTATGCTACGCACACAATGTGCTCGGGTTAATGTCCAGCTTGATGTATCCAAGAAAATGCCAGATCATGTCTGGGTAGGCTATGGGGTTAATGGATTCTGGCAGCCTATAGTCTACCCAGCCCCGCCGTTGTATTGCTCTTCATGTAAGCATCTCGGCCATCTCCCATCACAATGCAAGAAGACCGCTACTCTGCCAAAGCAGAGACATGACGAACCAAACCCAGGACAGTCTGAGTTTGCACCACCTAAACGGACCAAGTTTTCTGATGCCCCAGCATCCGGGCAGGTTGACATGAAGGTATGGCGACCCATCATCACCGGAGCGAAGGATTCGAACCCGCAGAACAACCAGATGAGCGATCAGCCTAAGGAGAGTGCAGTACTAGCTACTGCTTACCAAGTGCTTGAGGCTTTGTCTTCTCAACTTCCATAGCAGAATTCTGAACCTGATGCCTCACTCGTTGTGACCAATGATGGGGTCCCTGAAAGGACCATCTCGGGGGACACTTCCGTGAAGCATGACGACCCCATGATCACTACTGTTCTGCCAGTAGACCAAGCAGATCCAGTGCTGGCAGCAAACCCACTGGTCATGCAGAGTAGTTCAGCTGAGATCGATGAGCCCCTGCTCGCTCCTTCCATCAGCAACCAGCAACACCAGGGCGCTCAACATGAAGTACCTGCAGCATCCCAGGATTCGACCTGTATGGAGCATAGCAGTCCTACTGCAGCTATTTCTGATGGAGATGGAAACATACACAGCCCAAATTCTCCTCCTGGCAAAGCAGAAACAGGTGCCTTATCCCCGGTGGTCTCCGCCAAATCTGATGGGGAAGGAGACATGTCGAAGCTGCATACTCCCCAGGCCTTAAATGCTGATGCCCCAGCTTGGAGTCCGGCTGCCTCCTACCTCCTTGACAACACGAAAAAGTTTACCAAGTTCCTGAAACTATATCGCCTGAAGCCGCCCCATCTGCAATTGAGGTAAATAAACCTGCATCATCTGCTACCCTCCCTAAAAAGGCAGCCTCGCCGTCCTCGACAGCGCCCCAGATGTCCTTCGCTGAGGCACTCCACAAAAAGACAAAGAGGGCAGACATCCGCACGATGGAAACTAAACCCCCTCCCCCGTGTTTCTCTGCTGCAACGTCTTCTTTGGCAGCACCGACTTTGCCATCTCGTCCCCAAAAAGGAGAACATGGAGGCTATATTATCAACCTTTCCATGACACACAACATCAGAAGCGCCCCCGGTGTTGAAGCGAGGGAAGTGGACCTAGTAGCTATGCACAACAGCTAGGTAGGCCAAATGCGCAGCACTACAGTTCTCAGCATGAATTCGGATGGGGAATACGAGGATTTTTCGGACTGATGCACCATGTAATTTGAATCCCCCTGTGTACTCTTGACCCCTCTGCGTAGGGAACGTAGCTTATGCCCCCGGTATCCATGTACCCCCTCCCCTCCCCTTGTCTTTGTACTTTATGCTTTCAGCTATATATATAAAAAACTGAAACCTGATATTGACATTGGAGGTTCTCCTCTGTCATACCATTCAAAAAAAAACAATAAAAGGTAAAACAAAGGACAACGAGAATGCACGTTTAGACTTGTCCATGCTTTGTAAACGTCCAGAGTTAGAACTTGTTGAAGTAAATGAGAAATCAATTAAACCAAAAGCAGTTTATGTGCTTGGAGGAGGACAAGTAAAGGAAGTGTGTCATTGGCTGAAACAGCTGAGATTTCCTGACGTTATGTGTCTAATATTGCTCGTTCTGTCAATGTCAGTGAGGGAAAAATATATAGAATGAAGAGTCATGACTGCCATGTATTCATGCAAAGGTTGCTACCTATTTCATTTCGTGACATGTTGCCGAAGCCTCTATGGGGAGCTTTGTCTGAGCTTAGTCGATTTTTTCACGATTCTGTGTGCATCAGAACTCAAGCTTGAGGATGTGCAAACTATCGAACAGAATGTGGTCAGCCTCGAGTTCAACCTCACAAACTAGTGCATTCACCACACCTGGTGCTCCAGGTACTTCTCCCAGTGAGATGATGGGCTTCATTCGAGATGAGATCTCTGGTTTGGAGTCTCGTCTAGCCCAGACGATGCAGATGCAGGTGTCCGACGCTGTCTACGCCCAGCTCTCCTAGGCTCTCTTCCAGGCTATCTCTCAGGCCCTCTCTAGGTCAGCATTCCTCCTCAGGCAGCACCATTGACATCAGCACGGGCCCCTCATGTGAGTAAATTCATTTTATTTTAACTTTTCTATTTTAAAAGTCAATTTTAGTTTTGTTTTGTTTAAAAAGGAAGAACTTAGCTAGGTTTAGGGGTCCAAAATTAGAAATACTAATCCGATTGGCCTTTGGTTTGTTCCAGCATGGTCGGAGCGATGAGTGTAACTTGTGAAAACTGACAGACTTCAATTCGGTTTGAGCTCGACGTTCAAATTTACATTAAGCAAGAGTCATGGGATCGCCCTTACCAAGAGAGGTGTGTGGAGCCTAGTATATGAGGGAAGGAGGTCCCCCAACCGATGCAAAATGCCATGTATGCACAGTTTATCGAAAAAATGGCGAAAGGGGCGCCTTTTGCCAACACTCTGAATCGCGGTGAGCACAAAGGCCGCGATCCAGTAATCGCGTCCAGTCACCTGGACGCAGAACTGAGAGCCCCAGAAGGCTGTCAGTGCCGCGCCTGGTCCCTGTGGACTACTGGCAGAAATGCGTCGGCCTCCGCCACCGCGATATGAAACTGAAACGCATCCGGATGGCCGATCGCGTTATCAAACACTGAATCGCGTCCTCTGTGTGGGATGCGATTCGAAGAAGACACCCGAGAACAGCAAGGAAAGCAGGAAAAAAAGCAATATTGAAGTGTGTCGGGTCTAACCACCGCGACAACAAGGACGCGTCGGCTAAGGCCACCCGAGAATCAAAAATGAAGCAGGAAATGGCAGGGAAAATGTACATGAAAGGAAATAAATTAACACACAGCATGCTTGCAGAGTATAAAATAAATACAAAAGAAAAGTGCCACGTGGGGCATGAAGGGAGGAAGGGTAATCAAGAGGAAAATGCAAAAAGAGGTCCCACCGTGATTGCCAATTTGTAGACACGGATCTCGTCCTTTTTTTAAGGGACGCGGTCCTCTACAAAGAGAAATAGGGGTGGACTATATGCGTGGTGTGTGGAGATGGAGTGGAAAAGCGGAAAAGACAATAAAAATAAAAAGATCGTGATCACCAGGCATGCGAGAGTGCCGAATGGAGATGCACGCGGAGGGTGCGAGATGGAGGAGTGATCGCGAGCGTACCTTTTTAGCAGGGAGATTGTGCGGGAAGTGTGGGTCCTTTCTTCCTCTACGAGCACGGCGGCCGTGGCAGAGGGCGTTTTCCATTTGATTACCCTAAAAAATAAGACAAAGAAAAGAAGAGGATCAGCCCAAAAATGTGTAGTATGCAATTCTAAAAGAATGAAATGAAAGAATAAAAGGACATAGGGGCAACTTACCGGATGGTGGCCTTTAAGCCCCTAAAGAATGTGGGTGTGTGTAAAATGCATGTGTGTGTGTTAAAAAAAAGGAGTATAATGGGGCTGCGTGGGGCCCAGAGGAGATGGGAGAAACGAATGAACAAGGAAAGGGGGGTGCTTCCCCGAAAGATGATGGCGCGTCGGCGTTGCCGGAGTTGAGGGATGGAGAAGAGGAAGCGCTCTCGCCTCTCTCCGGGGTACGTGGACGACGGAGGAAGATGGCGTCGGGCTCCAAGGGATCGGATGGATGGCGTGAAGGAGAAGGGACCCGCGGGGTCGGACGTCGAGACGGGAATCCGGCAGGGCTTCGCCGCTCTGAATGGTCCCCCTTGAAACAATACCCTTGGGGGTCTATTTATAGACAACTGAGCTTTGAATCGCGTCCAAACAGGAAGCCGCGATTATGAATTAAATCGCGTCTGGGCGGCAGGCTGCGATTCAAAAGTCAAACCGATGGGACATACGCGTGGGGAATTGTTACCCCGTCAAATCTCTGAATCACGTCGGGGCAGGCCGCCGCAACTTGAATCGCGGCGGGTTGCCCGGACGCGATTACAAAATGCATGGTCTCGAGGTAATTGCTCGTAAACGCGCTGTCTACTGAGGTGACGGTTCGGATTTGACCTTTTGAATCGCGTCCACTGACACAGACGCGATTACATGATTTTCTCATGATTACGACATAGGCACTCAAGTGCGGCGACTTCGAGGGGGCGTAGCCTTTTGACTTTAAAATCGCATCCGGGTGGCAGGACGCGATTACAGTAGCATGTGTTCATAAACGCGTCCGCCATGCACGACGCCTTCATGCTAGAAGCATGATCGTGTCCTGCATGGCCGGCGCGTTAAGGTCATGCCCTGTGAAGCCATCGCGACAAGGTTCTTGAATCGCGTCCTCATCCCCGGATGCCTTTTGAATGTGCTAGAAAAGCATCCACTGAAGCAGACGCGAATCAAAGAAGTTGCCCAAGGGCCATTTGTGAACCACCTTGAAGCGATGGGGAAGCACCGAGAAAGAAGCGGGTGAGATCCAAAAATATTGGAAAAATACTCTTGTGAGGCAAAAAGAAGGCCATTTGTGACATTATGGCGCAATATGAAATTTGCCCGTGGTGGAGCCAAATTCGCGTGTCTACACCGGCGACACGTCATCTTCGTGATGATGGCTTTCTCCAACCCCAAGAAGAACTCCAAGTGGCGTCACCCAAAAGGTATGATGTCACCGAACAACAACACGAGTGGCCACTGGGGAGACTCCCTTTCACTTGGCCTACGGCTCAGAGGCTGTGGTACCATTGGAAGTAGCTCTCCCCACTATTCGGACAACTCACTTCGACCAGGCTGCCAACAACCGCGCACTGCGGGAGAACCTCGATATGCTTGGCAAACGCCAAAGCGACCCCAGCATTAGACTGGTCTCCTACCAAAAGCGACTTGCGCAATACTACAATGCCCGAGTTCGGGAGCGGCACTTCTTCGAAGGTGACCTAGTTATGCGCCGCTGCTCGGCGTCGGATCCCAGAAGAGCAGTCGGTAAACTCACCCCTAAATGGGAAGGGCTTTATCAGGTCACCCAGGTTCTCGGAAAAGGCTCCTATAAGCTAACTACTCCTGGTGGCAAAGCCATACCAAGAACCTGGCATGTGTCTAACTTGAAGGCTTACTATTTATAAAAGCCTCCTGATTGGCGTCCTACTTCTCTCCTTCCCGTTCTTTCGGTCGGCTTGAGAAGGTATATGAGACATCCTTATTCCCAGCTATTCAGCTTGAAGGGATAGTGTGATACCTCCAAGTAAAAAGGTGTTTCACATAAACCCCTGATCGGAACTTTCTCACAGTTCCAAGCGACCTGCGCGGTAACTCTGAACCCTTTGCAACGACCGATGAATTCCAATTCGGGAAGAACAAGCGTAAAGGAATGGAGATAGAAAAAGTGAAGCCATCTATGAACCTAAAGAAGGATCTATTCAGATTCTTCTTACAAAAAGCTCACTGAGGTTGAGCTACAAAGGAAAAAGAGAAAAGAAGATACAGTCATGGAGCTTGCTCGGAGGGACCTGCGTGACCGCTGCCGAAGGACATCCGCCCCGACTGGAAGTGCTCGAAACGCACTCTATCCAGGCGCGGATCTTGAGTGCATTTTCGGCACTCCTTGAATGCAGCCTCAAAGGCCTCACGAGCGTACTCCAGCGTGGCTAGCCGCCATCCCCGGTCTTCTCCAGCACCAAGTCCCACCTTATAACAAAGTGCGCCATATTGCTCCAAGTCTTCCTTGAAGCTTGGCCCCGCCTTGTATTCGGTAACACCGCAGGCCTTAGCCTCGGACATAACGTTGGCAAGTGCCTCCTTCTCTGCCTGAGCGACGGCTAGGTTGAGCTCAGAGGTGTGGAGCACCTCTTGGAGGTTCTTCGCCTCCTCTTTCAGCTCGGTTTCTCGTGCCTTGTGCTAGGCCTCGAGCTCTTTGTAGAAGGCAAATTCGGCCTCCCACATATGCTTGTGGTTCTGCCCGTGCTCGGCCAGCCGCTTCAGCACCTCCAGCAACTTCGAGACATTCTTTGTCAGCGCCTCCACGTCAACGTCCTCCTCCTCATCGTCCTCGGTGCGGCACCCCGCTCGGTAGACCTCTCCCGAGGGCTCGGGAGTATCCTCCGAGCTTAACCCCTGACACCGCGCCAGCACTTCTAACTGTGACACGGTGGGCTGTGGGGGGAGATCCCTGGGGGTCCTTCCCTGAAAGTGCTCCAGGGCTGCCTCCAGAGCTGACACCGAAGGTGCCGACGGAACCTTCACCTTCAACGACTGCGACAAGGGGAGGCGATCTCCTTTGGAACATGTGTGATCCTCCTTGGCAGCGATGGTCTACCCGGCGGGAGGCCCCTCTCCTCTGATTGCCTCAACGGCGCCCACGCCAGCTATTGCCTCTACGCCCCCTATAGGAGCTAGAGGCCCCCGAGGTCTTTCCTCCTCGGTCCCAGCCGCCTGCACGGCCTCAAAGACTCCCGCAGTGACCGTCTGCATCGGGAGGGGGAGTGGGGGTCGTCATCCCTTGGGAGACTTCCATCGCATGCACCTCCTTGTTGGGCATTTCCGTAGTGGGTGCCGCCTTGTCGGCCCCGCCCGAGGTCGACCCATGGGCGGTTGCGTCTTCACCTTCCATCACGGTCAGCTCGGCCACCGCAGTACTGGATGCTCTAACTACTGCCATAGTTCGGCTCGCAACGGAGCCTTGGGGCATGTATGGCCTCGCTCACTCCCCTGTGGAGCCTTCGTCAGATTGGTCGCTCACCACGACCAAATCCAGCTCGACGCCAACCCCTTCAACGGTCAAGGGTAGTGTCTCGATGATGGTGCTTGGCCTTGTCTTCTTGGCCGCCTTCACTAACCTTCGCTTCTTTCGCACAAGAAGCTGCGGGGTCTCTTCCTCCTCTTCCTCTCCTCGGCAACTGGCCACACAACCCTCTTCGCCTTCTTCGGGCCGATTTCCCCCCAGAGACTTATCTTCAGGGGCTTCTTCTTGGCAGCCTGCCTATCGGTAGGTCTGCTCAGCGTGGCAGCAGGGGAGGACCATCGCCCGTGATCGCCACGTATGATGTGACGACGATCTGCTCAGTGTAAAGGGCCATGTCCTCCCCGTCCATGCCAGCAGTTAGCTCCTTAGCACCTAGGCAAGGAGAAGAGGTAAGGGAGACGACTCCTAAAAAATATTTTTTTCCAGAGATAGGGATTTCACTTACTCCATGCTCGGCTGAGCCCATGTTGGATGAGCTGGGCTTCCATTAAGTACTCCTCCGCCTTATCCACGAAAATGTTGTTGAGGCAGTCTGCGAGCTTCGCCGCCTTCCGAACCAGCATGGGATAGGAGTCCTTCACGCGCGGATCCTTGACCCTAGTAGGGAACCCCCATTCTGGCGCTCCCTCATTGCGGGCGATGAAGAGCAGCCGGTGCGTCCACCCTTTGTTGTTGGATTACTTGGGGGAGAAGTTGATCTGCATTCTGTTCGGCGTATGCTTGGTGTAGAATATGTTGTAGCCGGTCATCGGCGATACCGCCAAACTGAACTGGCTCCGGAAGACGTCCACCGTTGGCTCGATCTTCCGCACCTTGCAAGAGATGCAGATTGTGCGCCAGGAGTTCGGCGTCAACTGGATAGGGGCGATCCCTCATGCATTGAGTAGGTCCCTGACCACTGCCGGCAGGGGTAACCAGAATCCCGCCTCCAGCAGGTCCTGGGACATCGCTATGCACCCAAGTCTTGGCACGGAGTACGTATCCTCCTCCTTCGCGAGGACGATATCGTATTCCTCCCTGATCCGGTACCACTCGCAGAGACCTTCGAAGAACAGGTACCTTGTCTCCTGGGGTGCCTCCGGCGCCGTCCTGCTCGCTCCGGTGACAGCTACGGCCTTCCCTTTCTGCGACATCTTCGGAAGTTGCAGGAGCAGCAAGGAAGAAGCAGGCGACTGGGAAGCGCGAGGAAGAAGGAAACAAAGAGGACATAAGAAGAAACCTTTCGAAATGCCAAAGGTGTAAGTCCCACCTTCGTCCCACCTCTTCCTTATGAGGAAGGAGGGGCGCGAAAACCAAGGCGAAAAGAGGCGGTGCGATTCAAACCCTCCGTCGTGTGCCCCCCGGGAGACACGTCATGTTCGTGATGATGGCTTTCTCTGCAACGTCCCGACGCGGAATATCGGAGCGGGATTATAGTTATTAAATAGTACAGAGCGAGAAAATAAATACAAACCATTGCACATGTGGAATAATACTAAATGATCTCCAATTTTATTAATAATCCACCAAACTTCATTACATTCACTAATATCTCATCAACTTCTTGAACTAACTATTACATCAACGTATCAGAGCCAAAACTAGGGCCTAGAGCACTTTATTGAAAATCAAACTAATACATCAGGACTAACTGACTCATTCTATGCTAACTAACTACTAAAGCAAATGGTTGCTGAAATGGTCACTCCTGAGTATCATCCTCAGTCCCATCCTCGTGAGTGTGGTCATCGTCAAACTCACCTGAAACACATTAAATAAAAACGCAGGATGAGCGAATAACGCCCAGTAGGACTTAATATCTCATGAACACCAGCATGGTTTAAATAATTAATATCTTAATGGCAGGTTAACTAGAGAGAAGAGTCATGTAGAACAAGTAATGATAACGAGAGAACAATAGCATCTGGCACAGGGAAAATAACTCGACGAGAATGATAATAGAGTGGCCATGTAACGATATATCATGTAATTTGCACAACGTGCTCTAGTAACGATAACAAGTGTTCTGGTATAGATAGTACTTTGATTGTCATAGATTAATCTTGATAGTATGTTGGCACTGGATGCATGCCGTAGCACATCCTTGATCATTTTAACTCCCATGGGCACTGGCACTTTTTGGGCGCTCCTCCCAGGACCTGATCGGGCCCCATTGCGCTAGCATTAGTCATTTCTTTATCTTAGACAATAACAAGAATGGCCAATAGAGTACCAAGAAGAGATAAGAGAGTACTAGACGAGATAAATGAGAGTGTAGAGAGAACGTGAACAGATGAGAGAATATAGATAGTAGATAAGATAGGAACATTTTCGTAAAACAACGTAAACACACGATAGTAACGGTTGCACGGCACTAGGTCGGGTATCGACAGTCTGGTAGAAATCACAACTGCCCACTTAGCCGTGTCATGAACACGGGTTAGGTGGTCTGGTGTGAACCTAAGATAAAATGAAAACATTAAGGCTTGGATCGTACTGATCCCTAATGTGTATTGGGCTTTGGGGTACAACCAGCTCGTTGATTAAGGACGTGTGCCAAAGCCAAGAAGACTTAAGGAGGCCTTGACAAGGAGTCTCTGGCCCAGTCGAGAGTATTCCCGATGGAGAGGTGGTCCAAGTCAAGAGAAAGTGTGTAGAAAACGGGTCCGTCGTGCCTCGAGTGCTCGAAGGCCGAGGGAAAATGATAACGGCGTACAAAACTTGCGAATAAAATGAAGGCATGTATTTTTAAATAAGGTAATTTAGTCATTTATTTCGCTAATTTACCAGATACATTATTGCATAAATTATTAGGGTCAAATGGCAAATAATAATGTTATGTGTGTGTAAGTGTAAAGAAATCATTAGATTATGATAATTTGTGAGGATAGTTTTTAAATAATTAAATTTATCTCATTAATGCCATTTATTAATTTAACAAGTTGAATTAACTATAACATAGTTTAATCATGGCTAATTAAGGGGTAACAAGCTTAAACAGCAGGGGTATATGCTTAATTAAAGTTTTTGGCCGAAATCCTTGAATCGTGTCGGGCCTACCCGCCGCGTTCTTAACGCGTCGCAGCCGTCGGCCGCGATTCCTCTGGTATTGCGGCGGGCTACGCCTACCTATTTTCCCTGGGTGAACCCTTCTTGACACAGGGTCATGCTAAATTCAGTATAAAATTGCACGGTGATCCAAAAAGCATGAAACTAGTTTTAAACGAAAGTAGACACATAGATCTATCAACATGCATGATTAATTTAAAAATAGACAAGATTTAGTCATGCTTTGATCTAGTTACATATTAATGACCTAATGCAGTCAAGGTTCAACGAATTAATTAGAGATGAATACACGATAAAATTTAGGAAAACTAGGGGCGTTTGAAAGCTAACATGATGTAGTATTTATGAGAATTTTCTCATGGCATGGGATCATGTATGCCCGAGGTTTAAGAGTAAACACGAAGGGTCAGGTACATGGAACTGATAGGGATTCAAAGAATTTATTCTCCCTCATGGGAGATCGAAATGGAGCGAAACTAGAGGGCTTTTGCTCGGGATCATGAAGTCTTCCGAGGGCAATTTTTAGATAGATTTGGCTTGAGAGATTGCCTACCTTTTTTGTGGAGTAAGAAAACTAGGGTTTGAAGACGAAAATAAGATGAAATCCCTTGCTCCAATCCTTCTTCTCCAAGCTCCTCATGTCCAGAACTCCACCTCTTCGTCCCTCAGAGCTCCAACTACTGTCTAGGGTTTGGTTGGGACGAATTTGGGGGTATATGGCTAGCTATAAGAGTCCTCCTTCCTAAAAACTCCTCATTTCTATTAAACTCCGAATTTCCTCCTTTCTCTCCTCCATTCCTAGTATTTATCTTCTAATTAGGATTGGAAAAGAGAGCTAATTTCATGGGTAAGGGTTTAGGGTAAGTGTAGGACTCTTTTAGATATATATGACCTATTTAATACTTATTTCACCCCTTTTTCTAATTTACTATCATTTAAAAATGCGAATTTCACTTAATTAAATCCCATCCCACGATGGGCTCCACTATATTAGGCCCATTATTTTATAATTAAACCATTTACACAACCCATTAGGGTTTTAACTTAATGGGCTTGCTTAATTCCCTTTTTATTTCACTTATTTCTCATTTAATCTATTTAAATCTATTTATCTCATTTATTAAAATAGAAATTTTATTTTATTTGGGTTTTAAAAAATCAAGGGTGCTACATCCTCCCCCTCTTAAAAAGAATTTGGTCCCCAAATTCATATGATCGTAAGAGGAAGAATAACTTACTGAATAACTCCGGATAATTCCGTCGCATTAATGCTTCGGGCTCCCACGTGGCTTCTTCAACTTCGTGATTTCTCCACAATATCTTGACCACGGGTATAGATCTATTCTGAAGCTGTTGCATCTTCTTGTCCAAGATGTTTACTGGCCTTTCTTCATAGGTCATATCCTTATTCAGAATAATGTCATCATAGCTGATTACGTGTGACGGATCATACACATACTTCCTCAGCATGGACACATGGAACACATTGTGCACTGTTGAAAACTGGGGAGGTAGTGCTAGTCGGTACGCCACCTCGCCAACTCTATCCAACACTTCGAATGGTCCTATGAATCTTGGTCTCAATTTGCCTTTCATCCCAAATCTTTGGAATCCTCTGGTCGGGGATACCTTCAGCATCACATGATCTCCGGCTTGAAATTCTCTGTCTCTCCTTCTCTTATCTACATAGCTCTTCTGCTTGGATTGAGCTACTTTAATCCTGTCTCTGATAATATGTATATCTCTGCTAGTGTTCTGCACCATGTCTGGTCCCAGCCATTACTGTTCAGCTACCTCATTCCCGCACACTGGTGATCTGCAACTTCTTCCGTACAGTGCTTCAAACGGTGCCATTTTAATGCTGGCCTGATGGCTGTTGTTGTAGGCAAATTCAATTAGGGACAACTGTTCATTCTAATAACCTTCAAAATCTATAGTGCAGGCACGAAGCATGTCTTCCACTATTTGATTTGTCCTTTCTGTCTGTCCATTCGTCTGCGGGTGGAAAGCAGTACTGAAATTTAACTTGGTTCCCAATGCCGTCTGAAGTCCCTTTCAAAATCTAGAAGTGAATCTGGAATCACGGTCTGAGACAATGGATAATGGGACTCCATACAATCTCACAATTTCCTTTACATACAAAGCTGCTAACACATCCACACTGCAGGTGCTCTTAATGGCAAGGAAATGGGCGGACTTAGTCAAACGGTCCACAATGACCCAGATAGCATCGAGTCCACCATGAGTTCGGGGTAAACCCATGATGAAATCCATACCGATGCTTTCCCATTTCCACTCGGGTATGTCCAAAGGTCTAAGTACACCCGCAGGATGACGGTGCTCGACTTTCACCTGTTGGCAAGTGAGGTAGTGTGCGGCATGCTCAGCCACCTCACGCTTCATGTTTGGCCACCAAAATGACCTTTTCATATCCTGGTACATCTTGGTTGCGCCTGGATGAATTATGTATTTGGTCTTGTGGGCTTCATCCATTAGTTTCCTTTTCAACTCTTCATTGTCAGTCACACATGTTCTGGCTTGGAATAATATCCTTCCATCTTCAGCGATGGAGAAGTCTGGCTTGTTGGCTATGGTCTCTCTGACTCTCACTAGGAATGGATCATTAGCCTGATGCTTTTCGATCTCGGCAAAAATGTCTAGTTGTGCCCTAAGGTTGGCAACTATCATCTTATCACTTCTCTGCTCGATGTTTAGATCTAGACTGGCAAATTGCTCTAACAATTGCATCTCGCCCATGACTAAGCAGGATAGTGAAGCTACTGGCTTTCTACTTAATGCATCAGATACTACATTACCTTTGCCTTGGTGATATTGGATATTGAAATCAAAATCTTTCAAGTACTCCAGCCATCTCCGTTGTCGCATATTTAGCTCCTTCTGAGAAATAGGTGCTTCAAACTCTTGTGGTCGGAGTAGACAACAAATTGTTCCCCATATAGGTAATGTCTCCATATCGTAAGTGCAAATACCACCGCAGCCAATTCTAAGTCATGGACTGGATAGTTGACTTCATGTGGCTTCAACTGTCTTGAAGAATATGTTATTACCTTTTCATTTTGCATTAACACGCAGCCTAAACCAATTCCAGATGCATCGGTGTAGACTGAGAATCCTGCTCCTTCGACTGGTAATGTGAGGATAGGTGCAGATGTCAACAAATGCTTCAGTGTTTGGAAGCTCTTCTCGCACTCCTTGCCCCAGACGTAAGGGTTCTTTTTTCGCGTAAGACGCGTAAGAGGTACAGCTATCTTGGAGAAATCTTTTATGAACCGTCTGTAATATCCAACCAGTCCAAGAAAGCTTCTTATCTCTGTGACATTGGTCGGCCTTTCCCAGTTCAGTACAACCTCTACCTTGGAAGGATCGACAGCGATACCATCCTTGGAAATAACATGGCCTAAGAATGACACCTCCTCGAGCCAGAATTCACACTTGCTCAATTTGGCGTAGAGCTTGTTGTCCCGCAGAATCTGCAGAGCAATCCTCAGATGCTCCTCATGCTCTTCCTTGGTCTTGGAATATACGAGAATATCATCGATAAAGACCACGACGAACTTGTCGAGATAGGGCCGATAGATGCTGTTCATTAGTTGCATGAAAACTGTAGGAGCATTGGTTAGTCCAAAAGGCATGACTACAAATTCGTAATGACCATACCTGCTCCTGAAAGCCGTCTTGTAAATGTCTGCATCCTTTATTCTCATCTGATGATATCACGATCTAAGGTCAATCTTAGAAAAATACTTTGCTCCTGATATCTGATCAAATAATTCATCGACACGAGCAGAGGGTACTTGTTCTTGATAGTGAGATTGTTCAATTGCCTGTAATCGATGCATAACCTCATGGATCCGTCCTTCTTCTTAACGAACAACGCTAGTGCTCCCCAAGGAGAAGTACTCGGCCTGATAAATCCCTTTTCCAGAAGTTCCATCAGTTGCTCTTTCAATTCTTTCAATTCAGCGGGGGACATTCTGTAGGGTTGCCGTGAAACCCGTGCAGCTCCAGGTATGAGATCAATTGAGAAATTCACATCTCTCTCGGGTGGAATGCCTGGCAGCTCATCAGAAAACACGTCGGGATATTCTTGTACTATATGAATGTCTGATATTTTTATTGCTTTCTTTTCAACCACAATTGCGGTAAGGAATGCCACACAACCCTTTCTTATTATGTTTTGTGCCTTTATAGCAGAGACGAGAGACAAGTGTCTCTTGTGTCTACGTCCCGTGAAGAACAGCTTAGGGAATTCACTAAAAGTAATCTTCTCTCTTTTACAATCCACGATAGCCTCATACGTGGATAGCCAATCGACTCCGAAAATAACATCGTAGCCCTCCATGGGCATACAAATCAGGTCAGCTCTAAGGTTAAGTTCACCAACCTTAACATCAGCTAAATGAAAGTATTTGTTGAGTTGAGCATTTTCTCCCAATGGTGTAGTAACAGGCAATTCAAATTGCATAGATGAAGGTTTTTCATTTAATGTATCAGCAAATGCTTGTGATATGAATGAATGTGTTGTGCCAGTATCAAACAAAACAAATGCTGATTGAGGAAAGACTGGTAGTGTACCTTCCACCACTCCACCTTCCTCGGTGGTGTCCACTTCTTCCAGGGCCTGCAGTCGGCCTGGCTTCTTCTGTCCCATAGGACGCTTTTCATTTTCTTTCAGTAATGGGTATTCAGAAATCTGATGATCTCGGCTCCCGTAACGAAGGCATGCACCTGCCTTCCTCCAGCACTCTTCTGTAGTGTGACCAGGCTTGTCACAGTGCTTGCATCTGGGCTTGTTGTTTGGGGCGGTAGAAGTGGGGACTTTGGGCTTTTGCTCCTGGCTTGGCCCATCAGTGATACTTAACGGCCTTTTCTTGCCATTAGTAGGCTTGCTCGGTGCTCCAGAAGTTTGCTCTTTCTTGAACATTCTGCCCTTGATGCGCTCAGTGAGTTCAGTCGCATCCTCTAGGCATTGTGCTCGCTTGACCATCTCCGGATAGGTCTGAATGTCAAATGGTGCTAGTTGAGTGATATATGCGGGTCTGAGCCCGTTGAGGAATCTCTTCGCCTTCATCCTCTCGGTGCTAACCAGATGATTGGCGTAGCGAGCCAATCGGGAGAACTGTGCCTCATATTCTGCAACAGTCAGGTTCCTCTGTTTCAGAGCAGCGAACTCGGTGACTTTCCTTTCTTGAACTCTTTCTAAAAAATATTTGGGTTGAAATGCTCCTTGAATTCATTCCATGTGAATTGTGCATTAGCCCTTGTAGCTTCAATGGACTCCCACCATACACGGGCATCCCTTTCAAGGTGGAATGTTGCCAACAGTAGCTTATCACCATTCGCGCATTGCATAACGCAGAAGATGTGCTCGGTCTCCTTGAGCCAATTTTCTGCCTCATCGGGGTCGGTGGTACCACTGAATCGGGGTGGATTCAGGTTGCAGAAATTTCGGTACAATTCACTAGCTCCTCGAATGTTATTGTTGGCTCCAGCCACTTGAAGTAAGGCTTGAGTAAGCTGCTGAATAGTCTGCTGCATTTTGCGGAGTTGTGCACGCTCCGCTGCCATTGTTGTGTTTTAAGTTCCTTCAAAAAGAACGTACTTATAAGAAAAAGAGTTTGCACTAAGGTTGTGCGTGTGTGAATTCTTTTTATCTTATTACCCAAGGTTCTACCCATCTCACATAGATATGTAACTTAGACTCTAAGTCAAGGCAGATTAAACCTAGATCATCTCATACTTAAGAATAACCTAGGCTATGATACCACAAAACTATAAACGCCCCGACGCGGAATATCGGAGCGGGATTACAGTTATTAAATAGTATAGAGCGAGAAAATAAATACAAACCATTGCACATATGGAATAATACTAAATGATCTCCAATTTCATTAATAATCCACCAAACTTCATTACATTTACTAATATCTCATCAACTTCTTGAACTAACTATTACATCAACGTATCAAAGCCAAAACTAGGGCCCAAAGCACTTTATTGAAAATCAAACTAATACATCAGGACTAACTGACTCATTCTATGCTAACTAACTACTAAAGCAAATGGTTGCTGAAATGGTCACTCCTGAGCATCATCCTCAGTCCCGTCCTCGTGAGTGTGGTCATCGTCAAACTCACCTGAAACTAGGGTTTGGCATATCGAATCGGATCGGCCCGATTCTCCCGAATCGAGGCGAATCATGGAAAACCCGATTCTCGATTCCATCGATTCGGTCCAATTCGCCTCATATATATAATATTATTATATCATATTATAATATATATTATACATTATAAATATCATATATATGATATTATATATATATAATATATTATACCTATGAGGATCGATCCGATTCAGATCGATTCGGGTCGATTCGGGGGGAATCGAATCGGATCAAGGAAAATCTGATTCGCCTCCCGATTCCGATCCGGCAAACCTTGCCTGAAACACATTAAATAAAAACGCAGGATAAACGAATAACACTCAGTAGGACTTAATATCTCATGAACACAAGCATGGTTTAAATAATTAATGTCTTAATGGCAGGTTAACTAGAGAGAAGAGTCATGTAGAACAAGTAATGATAACGAGAGAACAATAGCATCTGGCACAGGGAAAATAACTCGACGAGAATGATAACAGAATGGCCATGTAACGATATATCATGTAATTTGCACAACGTGCTCTAGTAACGATAACAAGTGTACTGGTATAGATAGTACTTTGATTGTCATAGATTAATCTTGATAGTATGCTGGCATTGGATGCATGCCGTAACACATCCTTGATCATTTTAACTCCCATGGGCACTGGCACTTTTCGGGCGCTCCTCCCAGGACCTGATCGGGCCCCTTTGCGCTGGTATTAGTCATTTCTTTATCTTAGACAATCACAAGAATGGCCAATAAAGTACCAAGAAGAGATAAGAGAGTACTAGACGAGGTAGATGAGAGTGTAGAGAGAACGTGAACAGATGAGAGAATATAGATAGTAGATAAGATAGGGACATTTTCGTAAAACAACGTAAACACACGATAGTAACGGTTGCACGACACTAGGTCGGGTACCGGCAGTCTGGTAGAAATCACAACCGCCCACTTAGTCGTGTCGTGAACACGGATTTGGTGGTCTGGTGTGAACCTAAGATAAAAAGGAAACATTAAGACATGGATCGTACTTATCCCTAATGTGTATTGGGCTTTGGGGTACAACCAGCTCGTTGACTAAGGACGTGCGCCAAAGCTAAGAAGACTTACAGAGGCCTTGACAAGAAGTCCCTGGCCCAGTCGAGAGTATTCCCGATGGAGAGATGGTCCAAGTCAAGAGAAAGTGTGTAAAAAATGGGTCCGTCGTGCCTCGAGTGCTAGAAGGCCGAGAGAAAATGATAACGGCGTACAAAACTTGCGAATAAAATGAAGACATGTGTTTTTAAATAAGGTAATTTAGTCATTTATTTCGCTAATTTACCAGATACATTATTGCATAAATTATTAGGGTCAAATGGTAAATAATAATGTTATGTGTATGTAAGTGTAAAGAAATCATGAGATTATGATAATTCGTGAGAATAGCTTTTAAATAATTAAATTTATCTCATTAATGTCATTTATTAATTTAACAAGTCGAATTAACTATAACATAGTTTAATCATGGCTAATTAAGGGGTAATAGGCCTAAACAGCAAGGGTATATGCTTAATTAAAGTTTCTGGCCGAAATCCTTGAATCCCGTCGGGCCTACCCGCCGCCATTCAAGTCGCGACGGGTGGCTCGGTCGCGGTCTGAGGACCGACCGGCCTGGTTTTAACTTAATGAGCTTGCTTCATTCCCTTTTTATTTCACTTATTTCTCATTTAATCTATTTAAATATATTTTCCTCATTTATTAAAATAGAAATTTTATTTTATTTGGGTTTTAAAAAATCAAGGGTGCTACATTCTCCAACCCCGAGAAGAACTCCAAGCGGCGTCACCCAAAACGACCATTCGTGACGCCGAGGTCAGGATCGCATTTAATGCGAGGAGACAACTGGGCAGACATCCTCTCTCAAGGCACTCCGGACACCGAGTACGCCAGAGAGAGTGGGGGGCGAGTGTGGTGGCCATTTCTAGCCACCTAAGTTCGCAAGGCCCATCATGGCCCATCATGATCCTACAGGCGGGCGTGGCCCCTCGGCGAGGTGCCACGTGTCAACGGAAAGGGCCTATAGATCCCAAGCACTGTCTCCGCGCCCGAACACCATCAGGATCCTGGGGGTTGTCTCCAGACACCCCCCAGCCTGTTCGTTCTAGGTTATGTCCACCGAACAGGCCCTGCTTGAAGCATGTCATGGTCCCGCTGGCATAAATTGCACCCGGTCACCATGCACCGAACAGCCGGTCTAGCCCACCGAACATGCTACCTGCTTGGTACCTCCCGACCAGGGAAACCCGAGCAACCTTTCGTCTCCTTGAGACGGTTACAACTACCGTGCAGCACGCGGTGTGTTAACTACAGGGCCCTTCAACGGACGTCTCAACGCGTAACTCCCTGCTAGGGGTGCCAACGGGCGCGTCTTTTCCGACGCCGGTAAGGGATGTTCCGTCCCATGCACTTCTTCATTACTTTTGCCTATAAAAAGGCTCAGGTAACCTCCATGCAGAGGTACGCAATCTAGAACGCCCACACTCGTCCTCGCACGACTCACACACGAGAACCCTCTTTCCTTCTAACCTCTCCAGTCCTGTACTGACTTAGGCATCGGAGGGTTCTCTCCGGTTGAAAACCAACCCCCCTGATTCCGTTCTGGTTTTGCAGGCTTCTGTCCGCCACCGGCGATCGTCTTCCCATCTTCTCCAGTGAAGGTCCGTTTGGCTCAGGCCCAAACAGGAAAACGCCACCACATCATTGTTTATCTCTAGTTGAAGCCTTTAATTCCTGTTATCTCGCATTTAATTACCGCTCTCTTTAAATTACTTTTTTCTTTGTAATGTAATGTAGTTGTTTATATTTTCTATTTAGGTTACTCTCTCTTAGCTATTTATTTTTGTTATTTGAGTTATTTTCTTTACTGTGCATTTTTTGAAGTTTTCCTACTGATCTAATAAAATTGTGAGGCTCACTCAGTTTCTCCCTACATCCCCTTTCAGATGAAGGAGAGCAAATAAGTTTCCTATCCCAAATTGACACCGAACTACGTGGTAGCTCGAACGAGTCGCTACCTCCAACAGAGTGAGTTAACACCTCGAAGTATGCCTCAAGTTACTCTGCTCTTTCTTTTAGGCATGTGCTATTATATTGGAATGTTGTAACTTCATGTAAATACATTTAATACCATGTAAATACCTTTGTCTCATTATATATTTAGCTATATGTTCTATATTACTATTGGACACGTGTTGATATCTCTCATGAGCTTAGCGATTTGCGAGAGGTGGAGTTAATAGGGTGTTTGGGAACACTTTTTTTAAAAAAAATATTTTTATCTAAAAAATTATGTTGTGTCAATTTTTAACTTTAAGTTTAAAACTATGAAAAATTAACGTTATGTGTTTGGTAAAAATATTAAAAATTTTAAAAATTATTTGGATGTGTTTGGTAGAGAAGATAATGGGGTGGGGTGGGGTGGGATGGGGGGGGTGGAGGGGGGGGGAGGGGGGAGGGGGGGGGGCAGCGGTTTCTGGGGGAAGGAGGAGGCTGCGGGGAGGGGGAGGGGGAGGAGGGGGGGCTGCGCAGGGGGGGGGGGGGTGTTTCTGCAGGAGGGGGCGGCGGGGGGGAGGAGGGGGCTGTGCAAGGGGGGAAGGGGAGGAGGGGGTTGCGCAGGAGGGGTGGAGGAGGGGGCTGCGCAGGTTGGGAGGGGGGGGGGAGGAGGGGGCAGCGCAGGGGGGGGCCTGTGCAAGTGGGGGAAGGAGAGGAGGGGGCTGCACAGGTTGGGGGGGGGGGGTTCTGCAGGAGGGGGCGGCAGGGGGGAGGAGCGGGCTGCGGGGAGGGGGGGAGGGAGCAGCGCAGGGGGGGCTGTTCAAGGGGGGGAAGGGGAGGAGGGGTTGCACAGGAGGGGGGGGGGGAGGAGGGGGTGCGCAGGAGGGGGCTGTGTAGGTGGGGGGAGGGGGGTTCCGCGGGAGCGTAGGGGAGGGGGGGGGACGATGGGGGGCAGTTGGGAGAGGAGGTGTGTGTGTGTGTGTTTTTTTTAAAAACTATTTCAGTCTTATTTTTATTTTGAGGGATATTTATATGGAGTAAATTTTTTTACTAAACGTGTTAATATATCCGTCCTCTTCTTTTTAAATTTAAGAGAAAAAATATAATCAAACATCTTATAAATCTGTCCGATAAAAATTTAGACTGACAAAGACCGTCACACATTCACTAATTTTTTTTTGAAATAAGACTGTAGATGGGGATCATAAGTGGCAAGGAAAATGCAGGGGGCAGACGTGCATCTGTACGTAATAATATGGCACGCATTGCTTGTCCAAACATTACTCAGCACTCTTGATCATTTGGGTTTCTTCCAAGCATCGAGATTGAAGTGGCAAAAGATAGTTGCATTCCCCTCCAATATTGGTTTGTATCCACATACCTCAATAGTCAACATCGAAGGCCACTTTTGTATCTTTTAATTATGTACTTCTTTTTTAAATCTTATCTCATCATACATATCTTTAATTCGAGTATATCTCAGCTGGTATGGGGCGGTTTAGGGCCGGGGAATGTAGAGTTCGAACCTGGGTCTTTACAAAAAAAAAAAAAAAATTTATCTATCTCACGTCACATCTTTAGAAACTATGGCCCATTAGGTTCGCAAAATGAGATTTTCTTGGTTGGAAATGCCTAATCAATGTCAGCCTATTAATTAGCACGCGTTTCTTATCATTTCTCTTTTAAATCCGACTCCAAGCTTGGATTAGTCGGTTGTACGTGTACCAGTGAGGACGTTGTATGTGGTCGTACGTTTTTATTTTACCATCGCATTTTACTCTGCGCAAATTAATGAAAGATATTAGTAGATTGATTAGTTCCACATAGAATATGTTCCCTTGGGAGCTCAAAAAAGATGCATTTCCTAAAGGATACAATATAATAGTAGTACTCCACTCAATACGTCTTGGAACCAGGGAAAAAGAGAGGAAAAAAAAATGTCCCAACTCTATTCTCAATTACAAGAAGATAAATAGACGATAAGTTTACCAAAATATCGACGTAGATAATCTACTAGGGAGGAAAAATCTAATGAGCACATTAAAAATAATAATAAAATGCAAGATTAAAAAAAAAACTAAATAGAAGACTGAAATTTGCATGTCCCCGCCGGCGTTCTACCTTCCTCAATTGCATGATACTACTATTTTTTTAATAAACAAAGAAGACGGGCCCACCATCACGAAACGTACAAGTTTACCGGCCGGCCACCGATGCTCCCGCAGGCCTGGTAAGGAGGTGAGCCACCGTGGAGCTCCCGTTCCTCACTCTCGCCGTCGCCTTCACACTCCCTTCCTCCGATGGGAACTGGGGGCGCCGCTCGTTTCCGAACCTCACCGGGCTGGGCCCAACGCTGACCGCCTTCTCGCACCGGCAGCTCAGCAACCCCCCGCCCCGGCGCTTCCCGCCGCCGCCGGCCACCGCCACCGAGAACGCGTGGTGATCTGGCTGGGTGAACCCAACGTTGTCGCAGTCGGACGCGGCGCTGGAGAAGTTGGCGACGCTGCCCGGCCCGAAACCACCCTCGGCCGTGGCCACGCTCCACTGCACGCTGGCCTCGCTGGGCGGGTAGCACTCGCTGGGCGCGACCGACGGCGCAGGGCGCTCGTCTGAGGTCCGCCGCAGCCGCGGAAAAATGGAGGCGCCCCCCGCAGGGCGCCGGGGCTCGTCGAGGGAGTCCCGACGGCGGTAACCCGCACTTGACGTCGCCTGCGTGGAGAGGCTCTCGATTTCGAACAGGTCCGAGCTGGAATCGCTTGCCAGGTCGTCCTCCACTGCGGCGACCCGTCCGCTCGGGCTCGCTGGGAAGGTGAAACTCCGGCGGGGCGCACCGTCCAGCCGGGGGGGAAACATCTGCATCTGCGTCGTCACCGCCCGCCGCTGCAGGTCTGCAGAGTTCCTTGGCAGCTTCGCTTCCTCTGCCGGCCGGAAGACCTCCAGCGAGTCGCGTCGCGGGTCGTCCGGCGGAGTACTCGCGTTGTTCGCTGGCTTGCCCGTCGCCGTGATGGGTTGAACCAGAACCGGGAACGAGAAAGCAGTAACACCGCCGTCCTTAAAGGGCTTGCCGGCGCGGACAATCCGGTGGGAGGCCACCTCCGGAGGAAAGTGTTTCCCCGGGGAGGAGTGATCAGAGGAATCCCTGAAGTGGTCCTGTTCATTGATCCAATTACCAGCCACCAGCTTCAGCTTCGGCATCTCCCATTCGGAACCCATCTCCAGCTCTTTCAGAGCTGCGGCATATTGGTCGGCGAAGGTATCCCCAGCGCCGGAATCCTTCTTCTTTAGGCTCACCGACGCAATGGAGTCGAAGTTTGAGTGGCTCGGGCTCATGGGTACCGAGTACTTCTCCTGGACCTCGACGGCCTTCTTACCGGAGCAGGGGCAGCTCCTCCCCAGGAGCCATCTGCAAGCCGAGGCGGACGAATTACCCTTCCTCTGCTCGTCGGACGGGAAAGCTCTCACGCTAACAGAGAGGGAGCCGGGGGGATTGGTCAGGAGCCCCGACCGGCTGTTCCAACTCGCCTCCGACGAGGCCGTGGGGGTCGCGTAGTGGGACCCGCCGTGCCGGCTCCTCCCGCCGCCATCGACAGAGGAGAGAGAACAAGAGTCCCTCGGGTCGGGAGAGGCGTCGGCTCGGCCGAAGGCCGAATCCTTTTTCTGTGATCGACCTTCTTCCGGGCCGACGCTGTCTTCCTCGTTGGCTTCGTTGAAGTAGCGCTCGGCTTCGAAGATACTGAGCTCGCTGTCCTCTCCCAGTCGACGGAGGCGGCCGTGGTTGTCCCCGGAGGCTCGCGGGCGGAGTTGAGCGGTGAAGCCGCCGGGTTCCCGGGAGATGAGGGGTTTGGGAGGGAACGGGACGGCGTCGTTGGAGTAGAAGGCGGGTCTCTGTCGAACCCCGACGTCGTGACCCGCTGTGACTCTGTACCTTTCCATCCCTCCTTTCTCTCTCTCTCTCTCTCTCTCTATCTGTCTCTGTGTCTGTGTACGGTGGAGCGGAAACAAAGGTAAGGTGATGGCACTCCGAGACCAGACTGGTGCGTGTGTTAGTTCCGAAGGGCTCCGGCAGGCTATTTGTAGCCGTGGGGAGCGTTGAATCCCCGGCCTCAGGTACGTATTTCTCCTTACGGAATACATGCATTTAGCCACACTTGACGGATACGTGTATATACTAAGGTGTGCACCGTGGTGGTATTCATTGGGTAACATCATCATTAAAATTGTGTCACATCAATAATTAAAATAAAAAATTAAAAATATTTTATAAATGATGAAATTGTGATATATTTTAATTGATATGTTACTTTAATATATTATCAAATAATATTACTAAACTATTTTTCTGACTATATATACACAGCAGAAAGCATCTCCGTACGCGGGACGGCTACGTATAAGAAGCCAAAATAAGCATCCGTCACCTGATGATAACAAAGTTGGGGGGGGGGGGGGGGGGGGGGAGTGTCTGCAAAGCGTGCTTCTTCCGGGAGGCGGTCACAAATACACACAGAAACATAATTTACTAACGTATCTTCTAAATATAATTTTTAACACGTCAACCAAAACACATTACAACCCCCTCTTTCATGAGATGCTTTTGAATTTTTCATGGTAGATGACGATGTGAGACGTTTTTATTGATTTGTCTCAAATTTGATGTCAAAGAAAAATATTAATAGATCAATTTTCATGCAAAAATTCTGGGTGTCGATATAAGGACAGGCTCCCCCCACCCCCGAAGATAAAACTCTCTTTCTGTCTGTACAACTGTGAGAAAGGTGGACATGTCTTTAATTTGCAGGTTTAGTCACTGTACAGGATTTCGCTATTAACTTCAACCCGTTTGTTACCTTGTGTTAAAATTATAATAATAAAGATGAGCATTCATCGATAAAAAAAAAAGTATCCGGTCAAGATGTCAATTGATCGGATGTTTAGATCCACACGTTGATAAATATGAGGCTTACCATCTGACCAATCATATTCGGTGCCGGGTACTTTTTTTTATTATCTATTTTCACAAGTAAAAATGTTATTCAACAGAGATATTCACAATAGTTCATTTAGTTCTGCTGCTATTGATCACCCAATTCCCGTCTAATAAACTTTTTACAAAAATCGTGAACTCAAATATTAAGGAGTCTAACTAGGACTACTAATGGATATCCGTTTTTTCGATTTTTCGACCTGTTTTTTGACTTTTTCGTATCTATTTTTTTATTTTCAATTATTTTCTATTTTTTCGTTCCGTTTTCGATAAGATATAATTTTTATTTATTTGCAAAATATATACTCTTAAAATATTATTTTTTAATATTAAAAAATTTTAGACTAAGTATTTAACTTCTCCTTAATTTGTAAATAGAATCTAATTAACTTGTCTTTCTCGTAGTATTTATTATGTCTATTATTATCAATAACATCTCTTTTACTATTACTCATAATGGAACATATATCTATTATTTGATTGTACTAAATATTTTCGATTACTTTCCGTTTTCGACTTGTTTTCGATTTTTTTATAAAAAATAGATGCGAAAAGTGTTATTTTCGATTCCGACTCCGACCCGTTGACAGTTCTAAGTCTAACTAACATTTTCATTATTGCTCTAAATATTAACATGCTCATGTTTATTCTTCAAAAGAATCAATCTCAAAATTGTTGGACAGATATACTTTTCTTACGGCCACAACATTTGGGTCAATGATTGCCCGTCGGATAAGGTGTTGATCAAGAAGATGCTGGTGATGAAGAAAATTGTTATCCTCATTGCCAATGTCTTCATCCCTAATCCCTGTATGTTTTTTTTTGGGATCGTTCATGTTTATAATAGTTAGAGATTTTCCGGGTTCTCTATTTATATATATGTCGCATAATTCCTTTTTTGACCTTGAGCTAGCCTTGAATTATCCAAAAATTCTAACCTTCCTCTTACAAATTCCCCCGTGACCCTGTATATTTTTATCCTTTCTAATAAAAACTTTATTAGCAGAAAGACATTCACAAGATAACGTATGATCAAGTGAGATACGAGAGAGCTAGTTATTCGACGGTCGAATAATTAGCCGACGTAGAAAGGTCGCGCGCTCGATCTGATATGTCGGACTTAAGGGCTCCATTGGAGGCCCCACGACCAGGGACGGGCCTAAAGTATAGCTAGTGGGGTCACGTGACTCCACTGAATCGTAGAAGTCCTATTAAAAAAACTAAATTCTACCATTAGTGACTCCACTGAATTAGAAATATAAATCTATAAGTGTATCATTAGTGACCCCACTAAATAAATTTTATGGATTCGTCTATGCCCACGGTGAGGACGGTTGTGGGGCTCCTGTGCCCGACCAATCAATCGGGTGCATGGCATTTCCACCTCATGCGAGTTATCCGGTCGTCCTAGTAACTAACATTTCTCTATGTAAAATATGAGATGCATATATAATACGTCATGTTTCATTATTCAATTATGCTAAAGAATAGGTCTATCCAAGTGTGGAAATGAGTGCAAGAAACCTAAATTTATACTCCAGCAAACACCCAACTGACTGAGCCAGGTAAGTCCTCTCCCCCCTCTTAGAATCGGATTTAGGATGTCTCTCTATCATGAGACCATGTCTTTATCAATCAACTTCCTCGGAAGGTTCTCCAATCGTGAAAAATAACCTTCTAATTATAAGATGCGTAGCAGTCAATTGATCGAGATTCCTTACTACGATCGACCACACTTAAGTGTGCGCGAAGATTTTTCCTGTTATGAGCACCGCTATTTACCATTTACTAAACATAATTAAATGAAGTTTAAAATTTAGTACATCGCACGCAGCGTGTCTTTTACACTAATCTCTATCCAGCAAAATAATAATAAATATATATACATACGAGTGATATTTTTGTAATTACATATGTGACAGGGTTCTCATTATAATTATCTCAGCCACCAAACTTTACACCCTTCCACCCATGGTTGGTGGTATTATTAAATCGGACCCAATCGAAATTATGTGAAACAGTAAGAACTATAAACGTGTCGCACCAATTTGACATAAACAGGATCCAAAATTTAATAATAATAAATTATTTAAAAAAATAACTAATTAATATATCAAACTATGTTATACTTAAATTTTTTAAAATATAATACGGCATATCCGAATCACATATCAATGTGGTACGAATCCGTAAACTATAATGAGAACTACCTAAAGATGTGTTTTAAGTTGAACACATCTTATAAAAATATATCACATCAATCTTAAGATATTTAATATATCCTCAAAGTTGGGTTATATCAATTTTAAATAAATATTTAATATTAAAATAGATTGAGAATAAATTATTTTTTAAATTTTAAAAATATCTTCACTTATTTTAAATTTATGTATCAAACGTGACGTAAGAGTTGACGTTTACATGGTGTATCCAACTTAATACGCGCGTGCACTAAATTTTTTACAACCATAATTCCACCCTTACATTCCCTTAGTGCATTGGGAAGAAGTAGGGCTGTAAACGGGTCGGTTTCGGAACCGGAAACACAGATTCCGATACCGATTCCGATAACCGAAATATGGTTCCGATTCCGATTCCGATAAGAATAGTTAATTCCGATTCCGTTCCGATTCCGATAACATTACCGAAACCGAAATTCCGATAAAGTAAGATGTTTACCATAATTTTACCTTGAGTTTATGGTAATTTATCGGAATAACCGATACGATTCCGATTATTTTTTCGATTCCGATAACTTATCGGAATATCCGATACCGATTCCGATAAGCTATCGGTATCATTTTCCGATTCCGAAACCGATAATTTTTATCGGTATCGGGTCGGAATATCGGATTATCGGGTTCCGTTTACACCCCTAGGAAGAAACAACCGCAGGGAACTCGTGGGCATAGCGTGTGGCCGCATCACCACCGTTAACTACTTACTGCAAGCCCCAGCCGCGGATGGACTACTCAGGCGCTTCTTGGGCCTCCACACCGAAAAATAATAATAATAGTAATTATTATCCAAAGAGCCAAATGGGCCGACATGTTTGTTTCCTTACTATTATAAATTCCTTCTCCAGAAACGCCGCTTATCTGGGCTGGCGTATCTATCGAAGAAGACATGTGGACCAGAATTCGCCACGCCATACTCCCCTTCTCAGACCGGGAACTGTGGACCGCTACCCCCCACGTAACCCCGGATACAGGTAGTCCGGGAATCAACGCCACACCTACAGCTAACTCTGATCTCCTGCTCGCTTGTCCATAGTCTTTGGATAGATCGGGAGATATATATATATATATATATATATATATATAATCCTTATCTTGAGATCTTTAGGTTGGCTCTCGCTCTATTGTTTAAGTAGGCATGATTCACCTCCTTATTTAGACAGAGTGCGTGCATTAATTTGAACGGAACATACTACCATTTAGTTGTGATGAGTCCATTCGGTACTTGTCGTCCGATCGAGCAAAAGCTTGATGCGTGTGTATGAAGATATTCTGAATCATCGAGCGATATTGATCAGTGGGTAGATCCGTACAATTTTTACCGCACTCGTTTTGTCGTTGTCATCTTATTATTTGATTGTGAGATCCAGCTGTTTCAAGATGAACATCTTAAGTTTGGTTGTTTCTCGAACTTGAGTTCACATTTTTTTAATTAGCCGTTTAAAGGTGAAAATTGTGAAAAATGGTCTTTTTTAAAAGAAAACTGTAGCAATGTATTTTTTTCTTACAGGGGAAAAATGTAGCAATGTAGATCATGAAGAGAGTACTGGATTTTTTTTTTTTTGAGTGGGCAGATGGGAGAGCGTGGGGGAGTACATGTATAATTCTTATGAGCTTTAATCTTCTGAGTAGACTGAGTCTATATTCGATATTAAAAAGAGGGGTGCTAATTAATTAATCTCCCGTATAAATTTTCGTAGATATAAAATTTTAGAGTTGCGGATCTCCCGGACCTTCTGTTTGCGAACGACAAATCAGCCATGTTGGCTTTGCTGTTTGCACAGAAGAAAAGCATTTCCCTATTAACAAGACATGTACCTCTTCATATAAGTGCATGCATCGAAAGATTCTATAAATCATGATTTTGATTTAAGACTTGTCGTAAGTTGGTATGTCCGCAAGAGCTAGCTTAAATCATCATAAAGGTCTTTTCAATCTAGAAACGTGTCTAGATGCTGCATTTTTTGAAGCACCTTTTTTTGTTGCTCTCATTTTGACTGTCTGGTCATAATGTTATATCACATAACTTGTATGATCAAGATAATTATAACTTAAGTATACCACTTTAGACTCGCGAATATTAAACTTAAATTCACTTTTCTTCAACTCAGATATATGCAGCAGAAAAAAGAATGTGAAGATCAAAAAGTAGAAAGAAGTTGCAGCATATATAGAGAAGAAGAGAACGTACATGTAGGTTTTCTTTTGGACAGAGGAGTGCTTATGGGGAGAGTCTATTCAAGAGTTTATAAAATCCTGTGAGATTTTAATTACTTTGGTGTATTATTCATTATACTATTTTTTTATCACAACCTTTTTCTCCATTTAATTTGATAATATAATTGCACATAAAATAGAGGACATACACTTGTGAATGAGAGAAAGAAGTGAGGATTTTTTTTTTGACTTTGCTCTCCCACTTTAATGGTTGCTGTCTGTTACTTCGAAAATAGCTACTTAATTTAACTTCAACTATGTAAATTTTTTGTTTTTTTATTTTTCATCAAATGAATAGCATCTTTTTATAAAAAATCCAATTATTCTTAATATATATTTGAGAATCTCATTGCTATTACTCAAACAAGCATGAGTAAATATCAATCTTAAGTTATCATCTGGATTTCATAGAATCTTTTAATCAAACGGGCGGCGATGTAAGAATGCCAAAATGTGTGGTACAAAGTGCGTTCTTTTAAAACTTATGATTCTTATAGATAGCACTTTCCATGTGAAAGTGTTACGTTATTAGTTGTGGTGGGGATGTTCATAATAATATAATACCAAGACGAAAAGGCAAAGGATTGATGTTTACAAAGCCAGTTTTCTTGGCAAATCTTTTATAAGATCGATAATGCCGACGAACTTTATGGCCTTTTTCATTCATTTCTTCAGACATGGGACAAGTATTTGTACACCCATGATGGACAGCTCATCAGACCATGTCAAAAAACCTTTCTATGTGTCTTAATTTAATTCTTTTATTTCCCTTTTAACTGACATTAAATAAATGGGATAAGTAAAAGAAAGAAGAAGAAGAAGAAAACATCAGTTTAGTTAAAGAGCTTAGAGTAGCATGATATACAGAGCAAAAAATCCTAAAACAAGCAGTATGATCTATGGAAGAAAAGTTTATTTGGCACCAAGAGGTAATAATATCCTTATACAGAAATATATATAATTCACACTTTTTACATTACATAGTCACACTTTTTTCAATTAGGGTGATAGAAAACAGCAAAAGTATGATGAGAAAATATTTTTATTTGTGAAACAGGTAGAAACATTATTTGATCTTTGATCTAATTGGTCGAAAAATCAAGATCCATATATACGTCACACCTAACCACGATCAATTAGTGAATAATATTTACTATCTATTTCACAAGTAATAAATATTTACAAATATGATATCAAAGTTTAGAATATTTTATTTTCGCACCTGATTAAGGCCGTGTTTGGAGATGAATTTCAAAAAATAAAAATTGAGAAAATCGGCAATCGTGCGGAGTTTTTGATCTACAAAAGATAAAAAAGAAGAAAAAAAATGGAAGCGACGACCCTTCTCTCTACCTCTCTCCTTTCTCTCTACTTCTCTTTTTCGTCTGGAAATTTTTCGAAAACACTGGTAAACTCGCTTCGACGTGCGGTATTTTTTTTAGAGAGAAATTTTGTGCACTTGTGTAAAACGCACAAGTGCAAGTCATATGAGTAAATTTTACACAAGTATAAATCACATGTGTATATTTTTATCTATGTGATATTATACACATGAGTTTTTTACTCATGTGACACCATAAAAATTAATGCCACATAAATAAAAAATTTATGTGAATTATACTGTAAATTTTTTTCTTTTCTCTATCTCTTCCATCACGTAAAAATCACAACGTACACAAGTTGGAGCCGATGAATCAATCGTTTGGAAGCATCACAAATCTTGTCAAATTTTTTAAATTCTAAAATTTTTCAAACTCCACTCGAAACGCTGCCACATTTTATGAAGTCAGTAAGTAGTTCTAGGGATCCACCACCATGCTCGGCATTGGAGCTCCTATCCGTGGTCTCCCATTGTTTTGGGGTAGTGCATATATTTTAGCTGCTCGAGCATCTTCCATGTAAGGTGGCAGAGACTGACACACGAAAAAAAAAAAAGAAGACTGACGTATCTGTTTGGCTGACAACCGGCTCAGGAAAGGACACCTGTCCTTACATTTGTACGCCTTCCCTCCTCCACACCCTTCTCAAGGCTTGGTAGAATTTTTAATGTTATTTTCTGATTTACCTGATCTTATCTTGGGTATAACCAAGGCGTGCGTGCCTAATACGTCAACCTATCTTGTGCGATTTTTTTCAGCGGTACTCCCCATCAACAGTATATACTTATCTTGCTGGGGGGTCCATCTGATGTGCCACTTGATCAAGACACTTTTAACCTTACGTTGTTGTACTCTTTGACGGTATAATAGTTATCCCAAGGAAAAATGGCCAAGAAGTCAGCATGGAATGGACATGAAGAGATCTGTTGCTGGTTCCAACGCCAAGAAGTCAGCATGGAATGGACATGAAGACATCTGTTGCTGGATTAGTTTAGCAAAGATGTAAGTAATTAAGGGACTTGGGCTTCCCTCAATTTTGAAGATTAGAAATTGAGTGGAGTTATTCTTACAATTTTGAAAATAATTCTATTCTATTCTCGATCTATCCAAATATCTATCAAATCTGAGTTCTAACCATTTGTGTGCGTTGTGGGATTGCTCAAGATGTCCTTTCTAATGGCGATCGATGAATGAAGCGGCCTCTTCCTCTTACTATTAGCGGATGGGTATTCGCACGTCGTTCCTTTCCAAGTGCAAAAGGAGTTACTCCAAGATTGTATGATCATCGGGAAGATCACACTCCAACATCTACGGCTCTTTATTATTCGGAACAAATAAAATAATCTAATCGAACGGTTCGATTTAGTTTGACTTGGTATTCGATTCAGTTTAGTTTTATAAGTCGAATCGAATTAGATAAATTGACTAAATTACAATTTTATATGATAATAGTACTATTTTTATAACATATAAATTATAAATATAAAAAACTCATTATCTAACTAAATATAAATATAAATATGCTTATTGTTTAATTTTTTATTTTAAACATATAAATATTAATAAATTTATTTAAATTGAATACCAAAAATTGATTTGAACCAAACTCAACCGGAAATAATTCAAATTCAATTCGATTCGGTTTGAAAGCTTCATTAGATTCAGTTCAAATTAGCCAAAAATATTAATCAATTATTAATATTTTTTTTCCAAATAGTAATGTCGGGATCGATTTCATGATTAATAGACAAACACATGCAGGTAGACATATAATATGGCTGGACAAGATCAGCTAGCTAGTGTAAAACCCACAAACTTAAAATTTTCTGACACAACCACAGACTCTAGGAAACTTTTTGTTGTTGTTGTATCCCTGTGGCTGCGCCACTTTTCCTTATTGTATCCCTGTGGCTTCGCCGTACCGACCGGATCGACCGTACCGCATTTTCCGTGGCACGGTACGTATCGAAGCGTACCGTACCGTTGAGATATGGTGAAAAATTGGCATGTTGTGTTGAAACCCATTCTCCTCTTGTAAGCACATTCAAATAATATCTATTTGTGTTGAAATTTTAGCTATAAGCTAATGTAACGGTTTTACAAATTATGATGATTTTAGTTTAATTTTTAGAATTTATTTTACACTGGGTGAAAAATCACTCGGAAAATAGTTGCATCGGCTTAATATCGAAATCCGTACGTCAACAATTCCGGATATTTACATTTCTGATATCACCACATTTTTTTGAAAATTATGATGTTCTCAAAATTTATTTTCAGTACAGTTTTTTGATGTCGCCCCGTCGGAGCGCGCACTTCTGAGTATGACATTGAGCTATCATTTATTAATGTTAATTAATCCCATATATTAATAAAATTACTATAATTTGTATCATCTCTTAATTAGTTTATGTTTGAAATTTTATCTCAATTAGACACTAATTAGACAACTTAAGTGCACACAGAGTTTGTCGCGGTACGACGAACTCTCTATGCGCGTACTTCAACGGGACGACATTTGGTTTCGAAAATAAAGTCAAATATGAAGTCATCATAATTACTAGAAAAATGTATTGATTATAAAAATATAAATATCATGAGTTATTGATGCATAGATGCCGAGATTAGGTTGACCTAATGATTTTTGGGACAGTTTTTACTTGACAAAAAATTAATTTAAAAAATTAAACTAAAATTATTACAATTTGTATCACATATTAATTAGCTTATGTTTGAAATTTCATCTCAATTAGACACCATTAGATCCCTTAGATGTTGAGATTAAGTCGATTTACTAATTTTTGGGATAATTTTTACTTGATAAAAAAATAATTTAAAAAATTAAACTAAAATTACTATAATTTGTATCATCTCTTAATTAACCTATGTTTAAATTTTCATCTTAATTGGACATCGTTTACATCACTTTAATACACCTAATATGAAAAAGTTATGAAAAAAAAAAATTAACCGAGCGGACCAAACCGAACCGGTCCGGTCCGTGGTGTGCAACCGGGGCGGCACGGGCGAACCATGAAAGAAGGGTTGAAGCTACATTCAAACTGCATAAATTAAAAGTTTTTTTTAAGGCCAAAGATGACTATTTTTTATTGATAAATTGAAATAGAGTTACATAAGATCTACCCATCATAGACATTAGAGACCCCGAGAAAGATATAACTAAAACTCTAAAGAGAATCTGTCCCAGGAGTGGATTCGCCGGAGAACAGCCCGAGGACGTAAACCCGGTCGACGTGAGCATCGCTCCATTTCTTCTTCATCTGAATCCATTTCAGATGCCTCCGAATGAAAAGTAAACCCCAGCATGAAAATGTTCTCCGCTTTAGCACGTTCAGTAATTAACATAGCCTTCATCTGAAGATCTGAAATTGGAGCTTGAAGGAGCGTATATAAATTCACTACAAGAGAAAGCGGGCTTACCGACGGATATTTCGACGGATTTTTCCGTCGGTAATTCCGACGGATATTCCGACGGCTATATGTCCGTCGGATAATAAGTCGAAAGTTCCGACGGAAATATGTCCGTCGGCAATATCCGTCAGTAATTAAATAATACCGACGGATCTTCAGACGGAATATCTGTCGGTAAATTTCCTATGCCTTCACCCGCGAACCCCGCTCTCTCTCTCTCTCTCTCTCTCTCTCTCTCTCTCTCTCTCTCTCTCTCTCTCTCTCTCTCTCTCTCTCTCTCTCTCTCTCTCTCTCTCTCTCTCCTCTCGTCGCGGTCGCCGACGCTGCTCCGCCGCTCGCCTTCGCCTTCGCCGCCACCGCTGCGCCTTCGCCGCCGGCGCCCCTCTCCCGTGAGTTCCACCTCCCCCTCTCTCCCCAGCCCCACCACTTCCTCTCAGCCCACCTCGCCTTCGCACCCCCCACCCGGCCCCCCCCCCCCCCCCACCCTGCCTGCACACGCCCCACCTCCCCCTCTCCCCTTCCCCCCGCCCCCTCCCCTTCCCACACAACCCCCACCCCTGCCCGCCCCCTCCCACTTCCGACCCTCCCCCCTCCACGACCCCCACCCCCCCCGCCATCCCCCCCCCCTCCACTTCCGCCCCCGTCCCCTTCCGACCCCCTCCCCTTCCACGACCCCCCACCCCTACCTGCAGCCCCCCCTCCCACTTCTGCCCCCCTCCCCCTCCACGACCCCCACCCCTGCCAGCCCCCCTCTAATTATAAGATGCGTAGCAGTCAATTGATCGAGATTCCTTACTACGATCGACCACACTTAAGTGTGCGCGAAGATTTTTCCTGTTATGAGCACCGCTATTTACCTTTACTAAACATAATTAAATGAAGTTTAAAATTAGTACATCGCACGCAGCGTGTCTTTTACACTAATCTCTATCCAGCAAAATAATAATAATATATATACATACGAGTGATATTTTTGTAATTACATATGTGACAGGGTTCTCATTATAATTATCTCAGCCACCAAACTTTACACCCTTCCACCCATGGTTGGTGGTATTATTAAATCGGACCCAATCGAAATTATGTGAAACAGTAAGAACTATAACGTGTCGCACCAATTTGACATAAACAGGATCCAAATTTAATAATAATAAATTATTTAAAAAAATAACTAATTAATATATCAAACTATGTTATACTTAAATTTTTTAAAATATAATACGGCATATCCGAATCACATATCAATGTGGTACGAATCCGTAAACTATAATGAGAACTACCTAAAGATGTGTTTTAAGTTGAACACATCTTATAAAAATATATCACATCAATCTTAAGATATTAATATATCCTCAAAGTTGGGTTATATCAATTTTAATAAATATTTAATATTAAAATAGATTGAGAATAATTATTTTTTAAATTTTAAAAATATCTTCACTTATTTTAAATTTATGTATCAAACGTGACGTAAGAGTTGACGTTTACATGGTGTATCCAACTTAATACGCGCGTGCACTAAATTTTTTACAACCATAATTCCACCCTTACATTCCCTTAGTGCATTGGGAAGAAGTAGGGCTGTAAACGGGTCGGTTTCGGAACCGGAAACACAGATTCCGATACCGATTCCGATAACCGAAATATGGTTCCGATTCCGATTCCGATAAGAATAGTTAATTCCGATTCCGTTCCGATTCCGATAACATTACCGAAACCGAAATTCCGATAAAGTAAGATGTTTACCATAATTTTACCTTGAGTTTATGGTAATTTATCGGAATAACCGATACCGATTCCGATTATTTTTTCGATTCCGATAACTTATCGGAATATCCGATACCGATTCCGATAAGCTATCGGTATCATTTTCCGATTCCGAAACCGATAATTTTTATCGGTATCGGGTCGGAATATCGGATTATCGGGTTCCGTTTACACCCTAGGAAGAAACAACCGCAGGGAACTCGTGGGCATAGCGTGTGGCCGCATCACCACCGTTAACTACTTACTGCAAGCCCCAGCCGCGGATGGACTACTCAGGCGCTTCTGGGCCTCCACACCGAAAAATAATAATAATAGTAATTATTATCCAAAGAGCCAAATGGGCCGACATGTTTGTTTCCTTACTATTATAAATTCCTTCTCCAGAAACGCCGCTTATCTGGGCTGGCGTATCTATCGAAGAAGACATGTGGACCAGAATTCGCCACGCCATACTCCCCTTCTCAGACCGGGAACTGTGGACCGCTACCCCCCACGTAACCCCCGATACAGGTAGTCCGGGAATCAACGCCACACCTACAGCTAACTCTGATCTCCTGCTCGCTTGTCCATAGTCTTTGGATAGATCGGAGATATATATATATATATATATATAGATATAATCCTTATCTTGAGATCTTTAGGTTGGCTCTCGCTCTATTGTTTAAGTAGGCATGATTCACCTCCTTATTTAGACAGAGTGCGTGCATTAATTTGAACGGAACATACTACCATTTAGTTGTGATGAGTCCATTCGGTACTTGTCGTCCGATCGAGCAAAAGCTTGATGCGTGTGTATGAAGATATTCTGAATCATCGAGCGATATTGATCAGTGGGTAGATCCGTACAATTTTTACCGCACTCGTTTTGTCGTTGTCATCTTATTATTTGATTGTGAGATCCAGCTGTTTCAAGATGAACATCTTAAGTTTGGTTGTTTCTCGAACTTGAGTTCACATTTTTTTAATTAGCCGTTTAAAGGTGAAAATTGTGAAAAATGGTCTTTTTTAAAAGAAAACTGTAGCAATGTATTTTTTTCTTACAGGGGAAAAATGTAGCAATGTAGATCATGAAGAGAGTACTGGATTTTTTTTTTTTTGAGTGGGCAGATGGGAGAGCGTGGGGGAGTACATGTATAATTCTTATGAGCTTTAATCTTCTGAGTAGACTGAGTCTATATTCGATATTAAAAAGAGGGGTGCTAATTAATTAATCTCCCGTATAAATTTTCGTAGATATAAAATTTTAGAGTTGCGGATCTCCCGGACCTTCTGTTTGCGAACGACAAATCAGCCATGTTGGCTTTGCTGTTTGCACAGAAGAAAAGCATTTCCCTATTAACAAGACATGTACCTCTTCATATAAGTGCATGCATCGAAAGATTCTATAAATCATGATTTTGATTTAAGACTTGTCGTAAGTTGGTATGTCCGCAAGAGCTAGCTTAAATCATCATAAAGGTCTTTTCAATCTAGAAACGTGTCTAGATGCTGCATTTTTTGAAGCACCTTTTTTGTTGCTCTCATTTTGACTGTCTGGTCATAATGTTATATCACATAACTTGTATGATCAAGATAATTATAACTTAAGTATACCACTTTAGACTCGCGAATATTAAACTTAAATTCACTTTTCTTCAACTCAGATATATGCAGCAGAAAAAAGAATGTGAAGATCAAAAAGTAGAAAGAAGTTGCAGCATATATAGAGAAGAAGAGAACGTACATGTAGGTTTTCTTTTGGACAGAGGAGTGCTTATGGGGAGAGTCTATTCAAGAGTTTATAAAATCCTGTGAGATTTTAATTACTTTGGTGTATTATTCATTATACTATTTTTTATCACAACCTTTTTCTCCATTTAATTTGATAATATAATTGCACATAAAATAGAGGACATACACTTGTGAATGAGAGAAAGAAGTGAGGATTTTTTTTTGACTTTGCTCTCCCACTTTAATGGTTGCTGTCTGTTACTTCGAAAATAGCTACTTAATTTAACTTCAACTATGTAAATTTTTTGTTTTTTTATTTTTCATCAAATGAATAGCATCTTTTTATAAAAAATCCAATTATTCTTAATATATATTTGAGAATCTCATTGCTATTACTCAAACAAGCATGAGTAAATATCAATCTTAAGTTATCATCTGGATTTCATAGAATCTTTTAATCAAACGGGCGGCGATGTAAGAATGCCAAAATGTGTGGTACAAAGTGCGTTCTTTTAAAACTTATGATTCTTATAGATAGCACTTTCCATGTGAAAGTGTTACGTTATTAGTTGTGGTGGGGATGTTCATAATAATATAATACCAAGACGAAAAGGCAAAGGATTGATGTTTACAAAGCCAGTTTTCTTGGCAAATCTTTTATAAGATCGATAATGCCGACGAACTTTATGGCCTTTTTCATTCATTTCTTCAGACATGGGACAAGTATTTGTACACCCATGATGGACAGCTCATCAGACCATGTCAAAAAACCTTTCTATGTGTCTTAATTTAATTCTTTTATTTCCCTTTTAACTGACATTAAATAAATGGGATAAGTAAAAGAAAGAAGAAGAAGAAGAAAACATCAGTTTAGTTAAAGAGCTTAGAGTAGCATGATATACAGAGCAAAAAATCCTAAAACAAGCAGTATGATCTATGGAAGAAAAGTTTATTTGGCACCAAGAGGTAATAATATCCTTATACAGAAATATATATAATTCACACTTTTTACATTACATAGTCACACTTTTTTCAATTAGGGTGATAGAAAACAGCAAAAGTATGATGAGAAAATATTTTTATTTGTGAAACAGGTAGAAACATTATTTGATCTTTGATCTAATTGGTCGAAAAATCAAGATCCATATATACGTCACACCTAACCACGATCAATTAGTGAATAATATTTACTATCTATTTCACAAGTAATAAATATTACAAATATGATATCAAAGTTTAGAATATTTTATTTTCGCACCTGATTAAGGCCGTGTTTGGAGATGAATTTCAAAAAATAAAAATTGAGAAAATCGGCAATCGTGCGGAGTTTTTGATCTACAAAAGATAAAAAAGAAGAAAAAAAATGGAAGCGACGACCCTTCTCTCTACCTCTCTCCTTTCTCTCTACTTCTCTTTTTCGTCTGAAATTTTTCGAAAACACTGGTAAACTCGCTTCGACGTGCGGTATTTTTTTTAGAGAGAAATTTTGTGCACTTGTGTAAAACGCACAAGTGCAAGTCATATGAGTAAATTTTACACAAGTATAAATCACATGTGTATATTTTTATCTATGTGATATTAACACATGAGTTTTTTACTCATGTGACACCATAAAAATTAATGCCACATAAATAAAAAATTTATGTGAATTATACTGTAAATTTTTTTCTTTTCTCTATCTCTTCCATCACGTAAAAATCACAACGTACACAAGTTGGAGCCGATGAATCAATCGTTTGGAAGCATCACAAATCTTGTCAATTTTTTAAATTCTAAAATTTTTCAAACTCCACTCGAAACGCTGCCACATTTTATGAAGTCAGTAAGTAGTTCTAGGGATCCACCACCATGCTCGGCATTGGAGCTCCTATCCGTGGTCTCCCATTGTTTTGGGGTAGTGCATATATTTTAGCTGCTCGAGCATCTTCCATGTAAGGTGGCAGAGACTGACACACGAAAAAAAAAAAGAAGACTGACGTATCTGTTTGGCTGACAACCGGCTCAGGAAAGGACACCTGTCCTTACATTTGTACGCCTTCCCTCCTCCACACCCTTCTCAAGGCTTGGTAGAATTTTTAATGTTTTTTCTGATTTACCTGATCTTATCTTGGGTATAACCAAGGCGTGCGTGCCTAATACGTCAACCTATCTTGTGCGATTTTTTTCAGCGGTACTCCCCATCAACAGTATATACTTATCTTGCTGGGGGGTCCATCTGATGTGCCACTTGATCAAGACACTTTTAACCTTACGTTGTTGTACTCTTTGACGGTATAATAGTTATCCCAAGGAAAAATGGCCAAGAAGTCAGCATGGAATGGACATGAAGAGATCTGTTGCTGGTTCCAACGCCAAGAAGTCAGCATGGAATGGACATGAAGACATCTGTTGCTGGATTAGTTTAGCAAAGATGTAAGTAATTAAGGGACTTGGGCTTCCCTCAATTTTGAAGATTAGAAATTGAGTGGAGTTATTCTTACAATTTTGAAAATAATTCTATTCTATTCTCGATCTATCCAAATATCTATCAAAATCTGAGTTCTAACCATTTGTGTGCGTTGTGGGATTGCTCAAGATGTCCTTTCTAATGGCGATCGATGAATGAAGCGGCCTCTTCCTCTTACTATTAGCGGATGGGTATTCGCACGTCGTTCCTTTCCAAGTGCAAAAGGAGTTACTCCAAGATTGTATGATCATCGGGAAGATCACACTCCAACATCTACGGCTCTTTATTATTCGGAACAAATAAAATAATCTAATCGAACGGTTCGATTTAGTTTGACTTGGTATTCGATTCAGTTTAGTTTTATAAGTCGAATCGAATTAGATAAATTGACTAAATTACAATTTTATATGATAATAGTACTATTTTTATAACATATAAATTATAAATATAAAAAACTCATTATCTAACTAAATATAAATATAAATATGCTTATTGTTTAATTTTTTATTTTAAACATATAAATATTAATAAATTTATTTAAATTGAATACCAAAAATTGATTTGAACCAAACTCAACCGGAAATAATTCAAATTCAATTCGATTCGGTTTGAAAGCTTCATTAGATTCAGTTCAAATTAGCCAAAAATATTAATCAATTATTAATATTTTTTTCCAAATAGTAATGTCGGGATCGATTTCATGATTAATAGACAAACACATGCAGGTAGACATATAATATGGCTGGACAAGATCAGCTAGCTAGTGTAAAACCCACAAACTTAAAATTTTCTGACACAACCACAGACTCTAGGAAACTTTTTGTTGTTGTTGTATCCCTGTGGCTGCCCACTTTTCCTTATTGTATCCCTGTGGCTTCGCCGTACCGACCGGATCGACCGTACCGCATTTTCCGCCGTGGCACGGTACGTATCGAAGCGTACCGTACCGTTGAGATATGGTGAAAAATTGGCATGTTGTGTTGAAACCCATTCTCCTCTTGTAAGCACATTCAAATAATATCTATTTGTGTTGAAATTTTAGCTATAAGCTAATGTAACGGTTTTACAAATTATGATGATTTTAGTTTAATTTTTAGAATTTATTTTACACTGGGTGAAAAATCACTCGAAAATAGTTGCATCGGCTTAATATCGAAATCCGTACGTCAACAATTCCGGATATTTACATTTCTGATATCACCACATTTTTTTGAAAATTATGATGTTCTCAAAATTTATTTTCAGTACAGTTTTTTGATGTCGCCCCGTCGGAGCGCGCACTTCTGAGTATGACATTGAGCTATCATTTATTAATGTTAATTAATCCCATATTAATAAAATTACTATAATTTGTATCATCTCTTAATTAGTTTATGTTTGAAATTTTATCTCAATTAGACACTAATTAGACAACTTAAGTGCACACAGAGTTTGTCGCGGTACGACGAACTCTCTATGCGCGTACTTCAACGGGACGACATTTGGTTTCGAAAATAAAGTCAAATATGAAGTCATCATAATTACTAGAAAAATGTATTGATTATAAAAATATAAATATCATGAGTTATTGATGCATAGATGCCGAGATTAGGTTGACCTAATGATTTTTGGGACAGTTTTTACTTGACAAAAAATTAATTTAAAAAATTAAACTAAATTATTACAATTTGTATCACATATTAATTAGCTTATGTTTGAAATTTCATCTCAATTAGACACCATTAGATCCCTTAGATGTTGAGATTAAGTCGATTTACTAATTTTTGGGATAATTTTTACTTGATAAAAAATAATTTAAAAAATTAAACTAAAATTACTATAATTTGTATCATCTCTTAATTAACCTATGTTTAAATTTCATCTTAATTGGACATCGTTTACATCACTTTAATACACCTAATATGAAAAAGTTATGAAAAAAAAAAATTAACCGAGCGGACCAAACCGAACCGGTCCGGTCCGTGGTGTGCAACCGGGGCGGCACGGGCGAACCATGAAAGAAGGGTTGAAGCTACATTCAAACTGCATAAATTAAAAGTTTTTTTTAAGGCCAAAGATGACTATTTTTTATTGATAATTGAAATAGAGTTACATAAGATCTACCCATCATAGACATTAGAGACCCCGAGAAAGATATAACTAAAACTCTAAAGAGAATCTGTCCCAGGAGTGGATTCGCCGGAGAACAGCCCGAGGACGTAAACCCGGTCGACGTGAGCATCGCTCCATTTCTTCTTCATCTGAATCCATTCAGATGCCTCCGAATGAAAAGTAAACCCCAGCATGAAAATGTTCTCCGCTTTAGCACGTTCAGTAATTAACATAGCCTTCATCTGAAGATCTGAAATTGGAGCTTGAAGGAGCGTATATAAATTCACTACAAGAGAAAGCGGGCTTACCGACGGATATTTCGACGGATTTTTCCGTCGGTAATTCCGACGGATATTCCGACGGCTATATGTCCGTCGATAATAAGTCGAAAGTTCCGACGGAAATATGTCCGTCGGCAATATCCGTCAGTAATTAAATAATACCGACGGATCTTCAGACGGAATATCTTCGGTAAATTTCCTATGCCTTCACCCGCGAAACCCGCTCTCCTATCTCTCTCTCTATCTATCTCTCTCTCTCTCTCTCTCTCTCTCTCTCTCTTCTCTCTCTCTCTCTCTCTCTCTCTCTCCTCTCTCCTCTCTCTCCTCTCTCTCTCTCTCGTCGCCGGTCGCCGACGCTGCTCGCCGCTCGCCTTCGCCTTCGCCGCCCCGCTGCGCCTTCGCCGCCGGCGCCCCTCTCCGGTGAGTTCCACTCCCCCTCTTCCCCAGCCCCCCACATTCCAGGCCACCTCGCCTTCGCACCCCCCACCCGGCCCCCCTCTCCACCCCCCCCCCCCCCCCCTCCCCCCCCCCCCCCCCCCCCCCCCACCCCCCCCCCCCCCCCCCCCCCCCCCCCCCCCCCCCCCACCCCCCCCCCCCCCCCCCCACCCCGCCCCCCCCCCCCCCACCCCCCCACCCCCCTCCCCACCCTGCCCCACCCCCTCCCCTCCACCCCCCCTCCTTCCCACAAACCCCCACCCCTGCCCGCCCCCTCCCACTTCCGACCCTCTCCCCCTCCACGACCCCCCACCCCCTGCCAGCCCCCCTCCCCTTCCCCGCCCCCTCCCCTCCGACCCCCTCCCCTTCCACGACCCCCCACCCCTACGCCACCCCCTCCACTTCTGCCCCCCCCCCTCCCCCTCCACGACCCCCACCCCTGCCAGCCCCCCTCCCCACTTCCGGCCCCCCCCCCCCTCCACGACCCCCACCCCTGCCAGCCCCCCTCCCCTTCCGCCCCCTCCCCCCACGACCCCCACCCTGCTTGCAGCCCCCCTCCCCCTCCACGACCCCACCCCTGCCAGCCTCCCTCCCACTTTCGGCCCCCTCCCCCTCCCGACCCCCCCCCTGCACTGTGGTTAAAGTCATTAGTATTAGTTTAGAGGGGGGATAGACTGTCTGTCTTGCTAAATTTATTTTTGGCCTATTTAAGATGGGTCTATTTTAATCGGTTATCAAATCGGTTCATAAGGTAATATAATAAGTTTGTCATCAGTGGTTAAGATCTTCTATTGTACATCTTAGGTCTTACAAGATTAAATATTCGTCCTCATATTTATACATAAAAAAAAAACTAAACCCTAGACTCACATATCTCTCTTTTCAAATTTTATCAATCTGTCTTAGGAGAAGTATCCCTTAAAAAGCACCCAACAATATTAGGACTGTAAACGGGTGGGGTTCAGAATCAGAAACATAGATTCTGATTTTGATAATCGAAATATAGTTTCGGTTCTGATAATATCGGAATGGTTAATTTTGATTCCATTCCGATTCTGATAATATTATCGGAACCAAAATTTCGATAAGTTAAGGTGTTTACCATATTTTTTTCTTTTAAGTTTATGGATAATTTATCGAAATAATCAATACACATTTCGATTCTGATTGTTTTTCAGTTTCGGTTCCGATTTTGATAATTTATAAGAATATTCGATACCAATTTCGATAAACTATTGGTATCATTTTTCAATTTTGAAACCGATAATTTTTATCAGAATCAGGTCGAAATATCGAGATATAGGGTTCCGTTTACACCCCTATCCAACATGCACATAGGTGTACAAAAAGTGTACAAATGGACAGACTACTTAGATCCCACTCGATTAACCAGGATTCTATATTTGTCGCCATCAATATGGAAGTGCACATATTTCTAATGTTATTTTTTTAATTTGAATAAGAGGGAGGAGAGCTGTGAGTGAGAAGCAGAGAGTGATACGGTGGCCCAGACCGAAGGAATTCCAAACATAGCACTTTTTCTATTGTTGAACAGAGTTTTTGGGACTTTAAAACACCTCAACTCAAACATCACTGATATGATATGATATAGAAAAAATAAGATTTTAGAATAAAACTTGATGCACCACATGCACTGTGGCGCATTTTTTTACCCCCCTGCGGTAGCTATATAAGATTGTAGGGCGTCCGTATACCCAAACAACTCGATCTGGCTAAGGCCATTTGACCCATCAATGTTGAGCTGTAGCCTAGAGGACAAGTATGTGGTTTGGTCGGTCTGAAGCCTTTCTTTTTTCCCCTTGGGGATCTTTGTCACAGTGAAGAGTACAACTCAGACATTAGAAAGACTCACCTACTTAACCTACAATATTTAAATTTGGTGGTTGATCTTAGCTGGGGCAGTTGGCTTGTTGTGTGTTTGAAACTCCTTCTACTTCCCATAAAAGTACGTTTACATAGTTATATATTTCGGGTTAATTTTTATGTGTGGAAGGATTAGGTAAGTAAGAGAAACTACATACATACATACTAACGGACAGTGATAAGACATTAGCTTTGAGGCAGGAATCTTAATTAAGCCGTGGTCAAGAGGAGGAAGGAAGGTCATCTGCTAGCTAGTATATCATGACTGGCACCTTGCACGAGTTGCCTGATCATTTTGTCATCGGGTTTTATGAAAGAGATTCTGCATACGTACGAAAATTATAATTATGTATGTGTACATGTATATACCGATTAATTTCAGAGTGATGTACGCATGGTTTCCCGCTGCATGCCTCGGACTTATTATGCATGGGATATGCGTTTGTAAAGAAGCCAAATACAAACACCAATGAGGTATACATCCCAATTTAAGGGAAAAAAAATTAGTACAAACTCTTCCTTCTAGATATTAGTTTCTTTTACGTTTAATTGTTCACTTTCAGTTTAATGATTAGTATTACACATCTTATTTTAATGTATTTGTTTAGTATTGCACATGTTTATATGTAATTCATGTACATGTATGTATGAATTTGGTTTATTATTGCACTTGTTCACATGTATGATTTTGTTTTCATATTCCTTTCATATTTATTTGGGTTTTAAATTTGATCTATGCATGTATAGCATTTTTTCACTGCACACACCTCACGAGTGCGTGTTAAGCCCGTGTCAATGAACCTTCCCATTCTAGACTTTGAGATTGATGTGCACGAGTCTTATTTTCAATGATGAGAACGTGTATATCTAACTCAAAGTCTTGAATTGTCCTATTTTGGACAGTCTGTGAATGTTTGATCGCAGTTAGGTGGTCATTTATTATGTGTTTGTATTATTCGTTGAAAATTTCGAGTGCGTCTACTCACTCCTCTCTGATATACCTTATTGATTTAGAATATTTTCTTAACCACTTATTAGTAAGTGTTTAAGAAAATATCTTAATCAATAAATATTTTGGTATATCGGAGAGGTGTGGGGAGATGCTGCCGAAATTTTTAGCAAATAATACAAACACATAGTAAATGGTCATCTGAGTGCGATCAAATATTCACAGATGGGTAAAAAGTGATAATCTTAATAATATTTCCTACCTATTCATTTTGACTTACTCGAATGATGTGAGGGTGTGTTGGATTTTAACTCGTGACATGACATTTAATCTGTGTAGGGAAAATGTCTTATGAGAATCGGTCATGGATGTACTGTGGAATAGTGAATGGAGTTGTGACCGAGGAGTTTAAAGACGGAGTTGACAGTTTTATTGAGTTTGCATTGAGTAATTCATCAGTAGCAGTTGATCTGATGGGTAACATCTGATGTCCGTGTTCGGCTTGTAAGAACAGAAAGTGGATATCGACATGGGATGTGCAGCATCATTTGTATACGAGAGGATTTGTTGCCCATTATGAGTTATGGTCGTCTCATGGTGAGTTGAATATTCAGTCGTCTGCACCAACTAATTACTTTGCCTCCACAAGTACGTACGTAGACATGGTTGTCGATGTTGCTGGTCCGGAGTTCAATATTCATGAAGATCAAACAAATGAAGAAGTGCCGAATGATACAGCTCAGAGATTTTATCAGTTACTTCGAGATGCTGATGAGCCATTATGGGATGGTTGTGAGAAGCATACACGGTTGTCTGCAGTGTCGTAGCTACTGAATTTGAAATCTGAATTTCATATGAGCGAGAGTTGTTTTGACCGGCTTCTCTTACTCGTCAAGAGCATGCTTCCTCAATCAGAGAGGTTACCTGCTAACTTTTACCGTGCGAAGAAGATGGTGAATGATCTGGGGCTTGGTTTTATGAAAATTGATTCATGTCCGAATCACTGTATGTTGTACTACAAAGATGATGCAGATAAGACATCATGCTGTATTTGTAAGCATGATAGATTCAAGCCTAAGAGAGGGGACAAGTCAAAACAGAAGGATGTTCCGTATAAGTCATTGCGGTACTTTCCGATCACACCCAGATTGCAGCGGTTGTTCATGTCCTCGAAGATAGCTGCACATATGACTTGGCATGCGGAAAGAGTCCATCGTGACGAAGGTGAAATGAGTCATCCTGCCGATGCTGAAGCTTGGGCTCATTTTAGCTGTAGTCATCCTTACTTCTCAAGGGATCCACGCAACGTGCGGCTGGGTTTATGCACAGATGGTTTCAATCCATTCGGAGTCTCGGTGGCATCTTACTCATGTTGGCCAGTATTCCTAACACAGTATAACCTTCCGCCAGGCATGTGCATGAAGCGTGAGAATCTGTTCCTTTCATTGCTGATTCCGGGTCCAAAAAGTCCAGGAAAAAATATAGACATATATCTTAGACCGTTGATTGATGAGCTGAAATTGTTATGGTCAGATGGTTCTCTCTTATGATGTATCTAGAAAACAGAATTTCAATTTGAAGGCTGCATTAATGTGGACAATAAGTGACTTTCCAGCGTACGACATGTTATCTGGCTGGAGCACACATGGGAGGTTGGCATGTCCTTATTGCATGGAGGATTCTAAATCATTTGTGTTGAAATCTGGGGGAAAATCGTGTTGGTTCGATTGTCATCGTCGGTTTCTATCGATTGACCATCCTTTCCGAAAGCAAAATGATTCTTTTATGAAAAATACAATTGTGATGGAGGAGATAGATATGGAACGGGTGTCTGGTGGAAACATGGCGAGGCGGGTCCAGAATTTACCGACTGTAAGACAACTAGCTGGTAGTACCCGACAAATCCCTGGCTTTGGGAAGGATCACAATTGGGTGAAGCAAAGCATCTTTTGGGAATTGCCTTATTGATCAACACTTTTGATACGACATAACCTAGACGTCATGCATATAGAGAAGAATGTTTTTGATAATGTGTTCAACACAGTTATAGATGTCAAAGGCAAAACGAAGGATAACGTCAAGGCACGTTTGGATTTGAAAGTACTTTGCAGACGTCCAGAACTAGAGCTGCAGCATGTTAGTGGAAAAGTGGTGCAACCTAAAGCTGCATATGTGCTTGGGGCCAGACAGATTAAGAAAGTCTTGCAATGGTTGAAGCAATTGAGATTTCCAGATGGATATGTCTCGAATATTGCCCGTTGTGTAAATGTCAACGAGGGAAAAATATACAGAATGAAGAGTCATGACTGCCATGTTTTCATGCAAAGATTGATGCCACTTGCTTTTCGTGAGTTGTTGCCGAAGCAAATATGGGGAGCAATGACTGAGCTGAGTCAATTCTTCATAATTTTATCTGCATCAGAAGTCAGACTTCATGACTTGCAAAATATGGAGCAAAATATAATACAGACAGTCTGCAAATTAGAGAAGATATTTCCTCCAGCATTCTTTGATTCAATGGAGCACCTGATCATCCATTTGCCATATGAGGCTAGGGTCGGAGGACCAGTACAATTACGATGGATGTATCCATTTGAGAGGTATATTTCTATATCTCAATTTATTCACATTACGACGATCTTTTATATTTCATATATATGCATTTGAATTATTGTCGTAGGTGCATGCACGATCTTAAGATGAAAGTCCGCAACAAAGCACAAGTTGAGGGCTCCATTACCCAGGCGTACCTCATTGAGGAGATATCAAACTTCTGTTCGATGTACTTTGACACAGAAATACGAACCCGACGCACTCAACCTCCACGTAATGATGATGGTGGAGATTCTAATGTGTTGGACCGACTCTCTGTATGCAAGTGTCCCGGACGGGCGTTCGGATATTCTTCTAGTCGCGCACTGGAAGACAGAGAGTTGGTAGCTGCGGAAATCTACATCTTCATGAATTGCACAGAACTAGACCCCTACATTGAGTAAGCTCTCAACACTTATGATGTACATCATTTGATTGCAATGCTGTAGAACTGAAAGGTTGTGTGACATTTACATTGCAGAGAGTTTGACTCGGTCATTCTGCAACGGAATCCACGTCTAACGGACGTGCAGGTTGAAAAGGAACAGGAGAAGTCCTTTCCTACTTGGTTAAGATCTCGAGTATGTGTCTAAATATTTTGAATTCGAGGATGATGACGAAGATGATGCTGAATTAAACATGTCTTCAGCATCTGATGATGAATATAGATAATATACCCTATATTTTGTAAGAATTTCCTATTGTTGCTAATTATATGTTCATATTAAATTGCTACTTCAAATTTGAGTGTTGATGACATGTTATATCTTTATTTATCTCAATAGAGATATGGTATGTGGAGGACGGAGTCGGACGGTTTCCACGTCCGTTGGCCGAGGGTCCGCGACCCCGTCCACGACAGGTATATGTATATGTAAACACAAAACTCTATATATTATTGTTTATATTAAATTCACGAGATCTAACGTACATATAATTTCTCAGGGTCTGCCTCCCCGTCCGCGTCGGTCGTCCCAGCGACAGGTATATACATATGTACACAAAGAACCAGATGGATATCATTGTTCATATTAAATTCACGAGATCTAACGTACATACAATTTTGCAGAGACTGCCTCCCCGTCCACGCCGGTCGTCCATGCGACATGTATACGTATATATTGTTTTTCAATTTAAATTCATATTTTCTAATGTGTATATAATTTTGCAGGAATCGCCTCCCCGCCGAGCACGCGAGCAGTGCCACCTTTCTCTTCTTCCTCACCACCAGGTACATGTATGTTTCTATAGATTAGTATGTTTGTTTTCTTATAATTTATACAATAATAGTGTACTAAATTGTTTTCAACAGAGGTGGAGAGCCAGCATCCAGTAGCTGAGGAGGGGCCTCAGCTACCGGACGGAAGCCATGCTGGATCTCAGGGTAAAGTTGATCACTTCAAAGTTACTGTATTTGTTATTTATGTTATACATTTCATGGACACAATTAATGTGCAATTGCAGGGGGAAGATAGATCCCGGTTCTGCTTCCCGTTATATTACGACGTTGGTCCACGCACATATTCCAGGACCAATGGATGCATGGAGAGAGTTCCCGTTGCCCGTCCGGGATTTGTTATTTGACATGTTCACAGTATTTTTAATGTTTACATGAGTTAAAATCATTTATTTAATTACTATCTCTGTTAGTGCAGAAAGTTGAGTAATTTTATTTCTTTACAGCGGAGGTTCGCGTTTATGAGACCCGAGGATCTCCCTCGAGCTCGCACCGTCTGGGAGTCTACTGCCCAGACTAATTTAAGAAAGTCGATGTGGGAGGCCCGGGACAAGGCAATGAAGACCACAGGCAATCGGGATCCTATGGCTTGGCTAGATTACGGCCCTGTTTGGCTGAGGAGGGACTATTGGGTGTCCCTTTGTGAGCGTTGGGCTGCTGGACCATGGCAGCAGCGGTCACAGGTGGCAATACGCAACCGATCAACTCATCCGGAGAAGAATGTGCATACTAGTGGGTCCGTATCTTATGCGACTCATAGTCAAAAATTGGTAAGCATATTATTGTTCAATTGCTTAATACATTGATTATTATTGTGAAACTAACTAATTTTTTTGAATTGTAAGCATCACGAGTTCGAGCGTGCCCCTACATTTCGTGAGTTATTTGATCGAACTCATAAGCGGAAGGGGACGGATGACTATGTTAGCGAGAGTGCCCGTACGATCGTTGTAAGTCAAGCTATAAATTATGAATTCAATTAAGATATTTAAATAATTTATGGACAATAATTTAATTTTAATTTGTTTAGAAGGAGACCTATGACAGGACGATGGCGGAGCGCTATGCAGAGGGCACTCCCCAGCCAGAATTGGATCCAGAGGCTTGGGTCGACGCAGCGGGAGGGCCGAGGAAGGGTCGAGTGTACGGCTTTGGGGACAGCCTGGATACTCATCCAGTGTTGTCCTCATATGCGAGTTCGATCGCTTCTCCAGCATACGCGAGTTCATCTACTGCGCCCCCCGTCAGTGGTGTAGAGGAGATTAGAGGCCTCATTTGGGAAGAGCTACGGGCACATCTACAGACACAGCAGACAGAGCTACAGACGCAGTTCGGCGATATGGTTCAGCAGTTGATCTCAGCCATGCAGGGAGTACGCCCCACACAGCCAGCACCTCAGGTCAGTATTAGTATTAATTTTATATACTTTGGATGAGATGAAACCACTAAAGAATGTCAACAGGGAAAAAACAGAAATTTAAATTAATTAACCTAACATAAGTGTAAAGGGCATTCAATTGACGGATCTTAAAAAAACTTAAGTCTAAAGGGTCAAAACACACAACCCGAGGGTCCAAAATCCCAAATAGGGATCGGATCGGCGTGCCGTTTTCTCCGACACGACCGGGTGGATTAAAGTGATGTGTGGGAACTGACGGAATCCAATTTGGATCTCCAGATTGGGTTGGGCATTGAAATGCCATATCTAAAAAACAGCCTAGTATATATAAAGGGTCAAAACACACAACCCGGGGGTCCAAAATCCCAAATAGGGATCGGATCGGCGTGCCATTTTCTCCGACACGACCGGGTGGGTTAAAGTGACGTGTGGGAACTGACGAAATCCAATTTGGATCTCCGGATTGGGTTGGGCATTGAAATGACGGATCTAAAAAACAGCCCAGTATATATAAAGGGTCAAAACACACAACCCGGGGGTCCAAAATCCCAAATAGGGATCGGATCAGCGTGTCGTTTTCTCCGACACGACCGGGTAGGTTAAAGTGACATGTGGGAACTGACGGAATCCAATTATTTGGATCTCCGGATTGGGTTGGGCATTGAAATGACGGATCTAAAAAACAGCCAAGTATATATAAAGGGTCAAAACACACAACCCGGGGGTCCAAAATCCCAAATAGGGATCGGATCGGCGTGCCTTTTTCTCCGACACGATCGGGTGGGTTAAAGTGACGTGTGGGAACTAACGGAATCCAATTTGGATCTCCGGATTGGGTTGGGCATTGAAATGACGGATCTAAAAAATAGCCAAGTATATATATATAAAGGGTCAAAACACACAACCCGGGGTCCAAAATCCTAAATAGAGATCGGATCGGCGTGCCGTATTCTCCGACACGACCGGGTGGGTTAAAGTGACATGTGGGAACTGACGGAATCCAATTTGGATCTCCGTATTGGGTTGGACATTGAAATGACGGATCTAAAAAACAGCCAAGTATATATAAAGGGTCAAAACACACAACCCGGGAGTCCAAATCCCAAATAGGGATCGGATCGGCGTGCCGTTTTCTCTGACACGACCGGGTGGGTTAAAGTGACGTGTGGGAACTGACGGAATCCAATTTGGATCTCCGGATTGGGTTGGGCATTGAAATGACGGATCTAAAAAACAGCCAAGTATATATAAAGGGTCAAAACACACAACCCGGGGGTCCAAAATCTCAAATAGGGATCGGATCGGCGTGCCGTTTTCTCCCACACGACCGGGTGGGTTAAAGTGACGTGTGGGAACTGACGGAATCTAATTTGGATCTCCGGATTGGGTTGGGCATTGAAATGACGGATCTAAAAAATAGCCAAGTATATATAAAGGGTCAAAACACACAACCAGGGGGTCCAAAATCCCAAATAGGGATCGGATCGGCGTGCCGTTTTCTCCGACACGACCGGGTGGGTTAAAGTGACGTGTAGGAACTGACGGAATCCAATTTGGATCTTCGGATTGGGTTGGGCATTGAAATGACGGATCTAAAAAATAGCCAAGTATATATAAAGGGTCAAAACACACAACCCGGAGGTCCAAAATCCCAAATAGAGATCGGATCGGCGTGCCGTTTTCTCCGACACGACCGGGTGGGTTAAAGTGACGTGTGGGAACTGACGGAATCCAATTTGGATCTCCGGATTGGGTTGGGCATTGAAATGACGGATCAAAAAAACAGCCAAGTATATATAAAGGGTCAAAACACACAACCCGGGAGTCCAAAATCAAAAATAGGGATCGGATCGGCATGTCGTTTTCTCCGACACGACCGGGTGGGTTAAAGTGACGTGTGGGAACTGACGGAATCCAATTTGGATCTCCGGATTGGGTTGGGCATTGAAATGACGGATCTAAAAAACACCCAAGAAACGATGGATCTAAAAATAGTATGTAATTAAACTTGAGAAATAATCACATATTTTAAATTTAATTTTTGAAAATAATATATGTCTTTTAATTATTATTAATGTTTCTCATATTATTATTTTTAATATAAAATCCACCTCCGGCACCTGACAATGACGAGGTAGGGACAGCAGACAATCCGACAGATCTGTCTTGACTTTTATATTTATTATTTTGTATGATTTTATATTTATTGTATTTTATGTTGATCGTGAGTATTTGTGAAATTTATGAATATTGTAGCAGGTTTGAAAAATCTTTTTTATTTGTCAATTAAAAAAAATATACAGCACATTCCGACGGATCAATTTCCGTCGGAAATTCTAAATTACCGACGGAAAATATCGGTCGGTAATTCCGTCTATGGTTCTGACGGCAGTTTCCGACGGGTTTATTGATTTACCGACAGATTGTCTGTCGGTAAATACTGACAGTATTTCTGACGGTATTGCCGACGGATTAGTCCGTCGGTGTTTTCCGACCGATTGCCGACGGATTGCCGACGAAATTCTCTTCTATCGGTAATTTCTGACCAACAATTTCCGACGGACCATTTCCGACGAGCTTCGGATGGAAATTTGTCGGAAGGATTAGTTTCCGACGGAATGCCGTCGGATTTCCGACGGATTCTTTCCGTTGGAAAACCCGCATTTTCTTGTAGTGATTATCAGTTGTACGAACAGGATTGGGAGATCGTTCTCTAGTGATCGATAAACAAATCCTGACTCTCCCTTTTCGAGAAAGACGTGAGAGACAACGTCTAGAAGACGAACCACTAGAAAGGGACCGGAGTTCTCTCCATTAGAAGGTTTAACCAGCGTAGCTATTATCTGACGCACCACTTGTGCAAAAGTGGGAGTAGATACCTGTGCAGAAAAAGTAAAACTGATAAATTATAGCAAAACCAAAGCCGGGAAGAAGAAAAATAAGTAGGACTACAAAACTAGCAATCCCTCATGTCTTTCAAAACTTTCACACATTCCTTAACTGGCACAGCCTTAGCTTTTAAAGCATTTAATATTTTTTAAATATAAAGCTCTCGCCTTAATGCAAATATGCAATTCCCTTGCCCATATCTGATGATATATCCGGCTCCTCCTCTAAAAGCTCCACCTTCCTCCTTGCATGCCCCATCGAAATTCCCTTTATACCATCTATATATCTTCTGGTTTCTTCCATTTCACATGTTTGCCTAATGGCAGCGCCACTTGTGTGGCCACATTTGTGATCCTCTGAAACGCCACATCACGAAGGGATCGCATTTTGGAACAGTAGCTGCATAATTTTTTTCTTACCACATGATGAAGGGTAGAAGAAAGCATCTGTATGTATGGTATACACTATACAAATATACATCATACAGGCAGGGCAATGGAGGTTGCGTAACCCCCCACAATTATTGGATGTTTCTGTCTGGCCAATGAAACCTATCACTGCTGTGGTCATGTGGGCACAGTGCAGTCGTTTTGTCCTGCCTACGACAGCTAGACATGGGAAGGAGATCCAAGCAATATCCTAGTGTCTGAAAGGAATATAAATTCTGGATAAACAAAACTCAAATGAACCCTTATTTAAAATTAAGCCATAGTTTTTGTCAGTAGTATAAGATATATTATTATTATTATTATTATTTTAACTAAAAATTTTCACAAAAGACTAAAGCAATCGCTTTTTGTAAGTTATCCTATACCAAGGGTTCTATTGTTCCTAGTTATGATATGTGTGGAGGCATAAAAATAATCTCATGATCTAGATCGTTGGATCTCTATCAGTTTCTGCATTTGTTGATGGAGAAAATATTGTTAGGATTTACAACCAAGAAAAAGTAATCAGAGAGTCTCGAAAGTGCTTAAGAGGAAAAAAAAATTGATACTTACGTAAAAAATTATGAGGAAGGGGGTAGCCGAGCAGAGAGAAAAGAGTTGAGTACTTCTTTATGCGGGTGCAAAAGTTTCAGAAGTGGCTTATCTTCTTTTACCTTTATCATTCTCTCTTGTGAGAGTGAATTAAGTGGTTTCTCTTGTTCCTGTCATCTCCTTAATTACATACTTAAGTTGTCTAATTTTGGGATAATAAAAGATTCATGTAAGGATAGAGTGGTTTAAGATATATATATATATATATATATGTGCCAGTATACTTTCTAACCAAACTTGTCTAGTGTGGGGGTGCCTTCCCATCATGACTAAGTTTTAGAGTTGCAAGGGCATAACGTCTAGCAGCAAGCATCGCAATAGAGATATGTCTAGTTGCCGATGTAGCCATGCTTTAGCATTGCAAGAGAGAATTTTGTCGTGGCTCACGGGACTCCGTAGTCATGTGGCTCTAAGAACTTGTTCTTTGATAATTAGTAGATCTTCCAATGACGATAGATCCAGATAGAGGGTGCTCTTGCCCGTTCTAGGTCGAGTCTTCGAAAGTCTGGCGAATTGAACTATAGTGAGGTGGACTCAAGCTCTTAGGCTAGCTATGAAAAATAAGACACTAACGTCCCATTTGGTATGGGGATAGAAAAACTGGGGATGGGAGTAAATTAATCTAAAGATATATTATCCACATCCTTAATCCATTTATTATTTGGTATTTTTAGGGATAAATTTTTGAAGATAACATCATCTTTAGTTTAGTAGAAATGGTGTTAGTACGAGGATAAAGTCCTTGTTTTCTATCATTATACCTCCTTTGTTTGGAAGAAGTGGTGTTGAGTGAATATATATTTTTTATCATTCTTTCGTCATCAAGAATGACATTAATTTTAAGGTACGATAAAGAGCGTACAATTTCTTTATATTTTGTAGTGACTTTTGAGATTTGGTAATATATATTATATTTTAGTAACTATTCATTGAATTTTTTAAAACGTAAACCATCATTATTTCTGAAGCGTAATGTATATTACATTAAAATAGTTCTAAAAAATATAAAACAAAAACATGAAACAAAGTGGACCCCTTCACCCTTTTCAGGTTCTAAAAAATATAAAATAAAAATAAGAAAACAGAGGAAGAAATAAATGAGGATAGAAGATGGGGATAAGTTATCCCAACAAAAATATGAGATGACATATCCCCAACTTACACTTATCTTTTGAGGGTATCCTCAAAATATCTAAATCATTTTTATCTCCATCTTTTTTTTTGACATGTCAAATATGAAATAAAATTAGATTCATCTTTATCCCCAACTTAACTCCTTATCAAATAGGGCTGAACTTCCCCTCCAATGAACTCGAGGAAATAAGTTGTCTGAGGCCACCGCCGACCATATTCTCCCTCCATAATTTTATTTTTATTTATGCCTTTGGTGGTATCTCTGAACCCGGGTAAAAACGAACATGTATTCTCTCTCCATAATATGGATATGGACACACCAATATGATTAGGAACCAAGAAGGAAAAGGAGCTGCAAATGTAGGTAAAATGGGCCATGTGCGCCCAGTATGGGGTGTCGATGGACACTGGGTTGGTGTAGGGCCGTAGGCGATAAGTTTGTCGGTACGTCCGTCCATGATGGGTTGCGTGGGCCCCCTTGCCGCCATCTGGCCTCACCTTTCGGCTTTCGGATCCTCTTCATGGGCCCATTGGCCATAATCGTAGCCCATCGTATCTGTATAGAGCAATAGCCTTGCTGCAGTATTTTTGCTCCAGGACTTATGACACCCTCGTGGTGTGCAGTAAAAAAAAAAATTTTTAAATGTTATGTTGACTTCACGCCCTACTCAAAGTAGGCTATATATAATGCATATAAAACTTAAGAAAAAAAATAAAGGATTGTAATGATTAATCCACCATTTTCAGTCATCATTTAAGAGTGTCCGTACTCTTTTTTTAATGAGCCATTTTAATTATGGAGAAAGGCTTTCTGCACTTGTGAAAGTACATAAATATCTAGTCATCTTATATTTTTCCTCTCTCATTAGTGAAAAAGAAGAGAGAGATCTATGTGGCAACTTTATTCCCACCAATAGGAGGGAGAAAATGCAGAATGACTAGGTATTTCTGCACTTCACAAGTGCAGAAAATCTTTCTCTTGATCATGATGTGCACTATATGCTACATCGGTGGGCTATATAAGGTCAATATAGTTTTAAAGTGCAGAATATATATATATATATATGTATATATATACTATAATATTAAAACACAGTTCCCTGTTTCCCGCCAAAACTTATCCAAAGACACGTGTTAGTACCAGATTAATTTTCTCCACTTTTTTTGAATTTAAATTTGAATTCAAAAACTTTTTAAAAATTTATGCGCCGCTTTTTCTCTCTGTTTTGTAAAGTTGGTGCAACTATTACTGTAGCGCGCCACTGTAGCAATCACCGCGCCACAGTAACAGTAATTATTGTAGCTAGCTACAGTAATTATTGTAGCATCTTTGCGGGATTTTTCCCTTTTATTTTTAAATTTTTATTTTAAAAATAGATTATATAATATTATATTTTATAGTTTTTTAAATATAAAAAATAAAATTATTAAAAAATATACATATTATTGTGCAGTGGCTCGCACGCAAGGTTGGTCACCCGTTTTTTTTTTTCTTTTGAAATGGAGGACAGCCGACCATGCGTATGTGCTGTCGTCCTCTTCTGTAAAAAAAAAGTATTAACTTTTTAAATCTTAAATTTTTTAAAATTATTTTCTATTTTTGTCAAAATTATTTTCTGACCACATGACAAACAGAGAAACCTCTAATTATTTTTACTCTCTTCTCTCTCCTAAAAATTCTCCGTACATATAACTATTCAAATTCCTCCATCTTTCTCTCTCTCTATTATTTTTATCCATTTTTAAGTTTTACCGATTTTTTGCGGTCATGCCGCTTCAATTTTCAAAATAAGAAGTTGTAGGGGCCGCCCCTTCAGACGATGGCCGCCCGCACGTGCCGTCGCTCTGCCTTCTGTGCTTCCTCCTCCTCCTCCTCCTCCTCTCTTCTTCTTCTTCTTCTTTCTTCTTCTTCTTCTTCTTCTTAGGAACAAGACGATGACCGGGCGTAGCGTTACTGTAGCGCTACAGTGGAAGACGGTTTTTTTTTTTTTGCTTAGTTTTAATTTTTTATTTTAAAATTTGATTATGTAACATTATATTTTCAATTTATAATTTTTAAATATAAAAAATAAATCATTAAAAATTATACATATTACTGTGTGCTGAGTTCGAGACCGGCCCGAACGGTGACCTGCTACTCACCAAACATACTATTGCATCGATGACTATCGTAGAAAAATATGATCTGCATATACACAGTAGTGAAAAGTCTATCTTCATGTCCAGAACAGTGAAAGTTTATCTTGATAAAATTTATTATTTAATTGTTCTATTTATTTTCATATTTTTTATCATATTTTATACTAACATAATTATTTACAAATAGTAGCCACTGGGTACAGTTGAGGTAGAAGATTAACTATTTTATAGTTTTATAGATTTTATAAATATTTAACTATTATTCTTATATTTGACTACTATTTTATATTTAACTAATATTCATATAAATAATATATTTTATTTTTAATATTTTATAAATATTCACCATACATCGCACAAGTGTAGAACTATATTTTTTTAATATTTTATTGATAATTTCTCTTTTATCAATATATATTTCTTATGAATCTTAAGATGTTCTTATAATATATGTTGTTCTTTTTTTGTTTATTATCATTATCTCTAAAAAAAAATATGTAGAAATTTTTTTAGATATATTAAGATATTAAAAATATTTATATTTATATTTAAAATCTTCTCGTACATCGCACGGGGGTCCAACTAGTATATATATATATATATAGTGTGAAGTAAGTGTTCCTGATCATTCCATATACCTACATATTATTGCATGTCTTAGTGGGGAAGGTAAAATGATACCAACCAAATGTTAGCAATAATCCCTCCATATTCATTTCGTATTTAGGGAGTAAGATGTTGTTTAATTTGCTGTAACCCATATCGAATGACAAAAATAATAATGAGTTTATAGTAGTGGAGGCCTCTCTCATCATCACTTTAAGATTATAAGTTGGAACACTTCCGCACTTGTATTTATGATTCCCATAACAAAGGCTAAAATCGACATGCATAATTTAATATTTGAAGTGTAGTACATATAGAGCAACTTTTGATATATGAGATTGTTACTCTACTTGATCAAAGACATGTTCAAATTAACATAGGATATCAAGTTTCAGGCTAGTCCAACTTAATTGATTGACACCCTGATGTTTAGGGATGCATATATATATAGACAACCGTACTTACCACACACACACACACATAAATCACAATATTAATTAAGCCATTCATTTGATATGTTTTGTAACATCGTGGTCATCTAAATTCTAGTTTAGTAAATTTTATGTGATTGTTAGGTTAATGTGTGGTCATTAAGTTGTGTTTTAGATTTTAGAGAGTTGTGTGGGAGTTGTGGTCGGGAATTAGATCCACACAGTACTCAAGTTCTCTGTTTGAGAACGTAAACGAAAACGACGTTGCATTCATAACGTGGCCTTCATCTACATTGTGATCTCGATACCATATGTTCTTATTCTTCGGCTACATGTGCGACACATAGCGCATGCTAGGTTGTCGTGTGGCGTTGCGTTCATGAACGCGACGGCCAGATAAGTAGCATTCTAAACACGACGGTAGGCCCCGACGCATTCTTAGTACCAAGGCTTAAACCCCTGTTTGGCAGCCAAACAGGGCAAACATCCCTGTTCAGCAGAGGTGAGCTCTTTGGGTGGATGTTCTTGACGATTTTGGCTCGGGAACTCGTGTTTTGACGTGGTTTCCATGCGAGGAGGATGATCAGAGTGTGGGAAACACCGATCGAGAGTCGTTCTTCATGTAAGTAGGGGAATTCTCTCGTTTTATTATATGGTTTGCATGGTTAAATGTATGGAAATGGTTCTTTTGAGGTATATGCATATTTCCTCATTGAGTTAGTTGTTCACAGTGATTGTATGAGTGTAAAAATGATGGTTTCTTGGGATTTTCGAATGGAACCTGTGTACTGTGCATACTGTCTGAGAACGTGACGGGCTAGATGGTCGCATTCAGAATGCGGCCTTTGCCTCCAACGCATTCTCATCCAGAACACGGCATATCAGGGCGTTACGTTCTTAACGCAACCGTTTCCCCTATCGCATTTTGGTTATTGAGGCTGTTAGGTCTCTAGTTTATAGCGTGGATCCAATGGGGTCCTAATTTCTGGTGTTATTTCATTAGATTAGTATATTTGAATATCCATTTAAATGTATTATAGCAAGAATGATCAAATGAGTTTCATATGAAGAATGTAATTGTTTGAAATGAGATTTAGATAATGGAGTGATTGGTTTTATGCATGTTCTATGGTTTAGAATGGTTTCAGTCGATGGTTTGGGCCTGTGTGGCCATTCTTGAGGTGCTCCTTGTGAGACTTGCAAGTTGGGCGATATGTCTAAGATTGTGTCCCATCACTTGGACATCTTGTGAGGCATCCGAGTTGGAGGACGATTTGGTGTTTCCTAACGTGGTTCCCTTGCCTAATGCTTTAGTGTCGCGTCAGGGGTTTGTGGTGTGTTCTGCCTTTCTATGTATCGAGTTTCTTTGTGGTTCCGGGGTTGACCTTTGAGTCAACAGTACCTCAGCTTATGTACCTTATGATTCTATGGTATTGTGATAGTGAGAATAGTGATTGATGGCATTTCGTATAAAGGTTAATAATGTACATGTGGTTTACCAAGTTCGGTGGTCCGACGCTTATTCGGAATGCCTATCTAGTCAGATACCCCAGGTTCTCTGTGAGCTAAGCATGTTAGTGGTTGGGATTTTTCTCGATATTGTGCATATCATAGAGGTTTGTGTTATCTTCCTGGACACTCTCACTCGTTTGTCAAGTTGTACGTCTGACAGAGGAAAAGATGACAATGGGATAATGACTTGTAGTATAGTTAGTTTTCAGTTCGGCCACTTGTAGAACGCTCGTGGTTGGGGGCACAAACACCAGTAGACGTACTGGGCTCTAGCTAATCCCTTGTTCCCATTTGCCTCACTCTACGATCCTGAACTCTTTAAAGGTGTGATAGACGTAGATCTACAGTCCGCCTAGGGTGCAAATGGTGTTGGTTGGTCTCTACAATTTGTTTATTCTTATTGAGGTGAAGCCACAGTTGAACCTTCCGTCCGTGGTTGCGAGACTAAGAGATTTTTCTTGTATGCACTTGTTCGGGTCAGATACTAGCATCATGAACCAGTAGTCGTGACCCGAGTGGTAGTGTCGTTCCCTTCCGATCGACTCAAGATTCTAATTTTCTTCATAATGTGTGGTGTAGAAATTGAAAGAGTACTTTCTGTTTATACTTCCTATTTATAGTTTTCTCTATTCCCTTTTCAGTGTTGTTTGTAGTACTGATACTACCTTAGTGATTCTTGAAGTAGCAATCTATTTTTTTTAACTGTGTAGTTACTTTTATTTTTGTTAATAATAAATTTTCATTAATAATTAGTGTAGATGCTTAACTATTGTTACTGTTGAGATCACTTGTGTTAATTGAGATCATACATTAATTCTCGGTACTTGTTTCTTTTAAAGTGATTGCAAGTGAATCAACAGGTGACATTGTGTGTTGCTTTTATTACCCTTACATGTAGTTTATGTACGTTGTTTTGGAGAGTTTTCCTACAAAGTCTGAGACTTTGTGAGGCTCTCACCCCTACATCCTCCCTTTTTCAAGTGTTCTAAAAGACATGGTTCTTCAGGTAGATATGTACCACCAACAGTAGCGTGAACCGTTGCTTCTGTTGCACACCTCGAGTTATGTCCCAAATTGTTGTACTTTCTTTGACATATATTCATATATTGGAACAATGTAATTTTATGTAATTATGTATAAATCATGTACTTGTCATGAATCTTTATATCATTATGGTTGTCTTTTATATTTTACTAGTTACGTGTATAATATCTCTGGTGAGACTTCAATTTATTCACATGCAAGAGACGGATCTGAATATGAATTGAAATTTTTTTGGACATAAATATCTAAAGTCGTTACATATTTGATACGTAAGAATAAATTTTCAATATTTGTAAGTAATTTATCAATAAACGAGAAGACTTTATGTAACGTCGCGTGCTTTACGGATCCATGCGGATCATGTGTGTAATGGTTGTGTTGGCCGTTGTGAGGCCAGTGTGAGTTGGTTGTGTGGAATGTGTGGTTTGGATGTGTGGCTTGTTCAGGTGAGGTGCAGGTTTGGTCCTGAAATGAAATAGGACATGCTGTAGTTGAGTTGGAGTTGGCGGCCATGGGTGGTCGTTGACTTGTTGGCGTCCAGGTAAAGTGCCGTTGACTGCATGAACTAAGCGGCAGTAGATGTGGACGTTAATGGTGGCGGTTGCTCTAGGCGGCAGAGGGGTTGACGCCAACCTGTGAATTCTGCAGGTTATAGGGTCACCCGAGAGCAGGTTTTCCACCTGGTTCTCTTTCTCTCTTGCCCCAGCTTCATGCCCTCGTGTCCCTAAAGCTTCCAACAGGTACAGGAGAGTGGTTGGAGGATCGTGGGACGTGTGGTGTTGCCAAATCACGGGAGAAAACGTCATGGCGTGGTGCAATTCCCGTGGGAGCTCGCGGAGGGTTCGGTGTGAACCGGGAGATTTCGGGAGGTTTAAGCGTGTTCTGAGGTAGGGAATGACCCTTGTAGTCCCTGTAGGTCGTGATAATGTAATTAGATAACATGAATCTGCATGAAAATGGTGATTTCGGGTCATGGTATCCATGCGAGGATAATGGGTGGTTTGATGATTTTAAGTAGTAAAGCATGTTGTTTTAGTTTAATTATAGTGCATGGAAGTTAGAGGAGCAGTTTCCTACTATTTCCTCAATGGTTTCGGGATCAGGAATGCATGTGGGATCGGTTAGGGTTTCTGCAGGGATAGAGGCTGTAGATCTTGGCGTCAAGATCGATTGACGCCAGGTTCATCAGCCAGGATATAAACGGCCAGAGTTATTGCCGTTTACTTATTATAAGCGGTAGTCGATGTTTCCGCCAATTAGTGAATAAGCAGAAATGATTATTTGTGGTATTTACCGATAATGAATGGTGTGTTGGCACCTGTGGTGCACTGAGTGCACAAGGTTTCTGTATCTAGCATACGGAGTATGCAGTGACTTACTTACTTTCGTGGCTGCGCGTTGTTTACGCGAGTCCAATTGGGTTCACGTGTGGTGGACCGTTGTTACTTGAGGTTTCACGTGGTTTGTGTGTGACGTGCACGTAGTTTTGTGTACGTGGTGAGTAGTACGACGCCTACCGTGGTTACCTCTCCAGTTGGGTGCCCCAGGTTCTTTGTGAGCCAGGCTGTTAGCTCGGGGCTTTGTCCCGGTACTTGTGTTGTACCGTCGAGGTCTGTGTCGTCTGACTTGGACACCCTCACTCTTGTGCTTGAGTTGTACGTCCGGCTAAGGGAAAGACGACAGTGGGACAGTGACACTTGTGTTTGTCTTTAGTCACTTGTAGCGCGCTCGTAGTTGGGGGTACGGACACCAGTAGACGTACTGGACTTCAGCTAGTCCTTTTCCAGTGCCTCACTCTAGAGAGTTCCGGGCCAGGATCTCTAGAGGTGTTAGGCATGGGCCTGTGACCGTGTGGTCCGCAGGTGGTGGTGTTTAGTTGGTCTCCACAGTTGCTTAACCTTTTCACGTGGAGCGGCAGCTGAACCTTTCGTCCGTGGCTGCGAGACTGAGAGGTAGACATGTGTAAGCTTGTCCGAGTCAGTTTCTGGTGTCGCGAACCAGTTCACGTGGCTCGTACTTGGCTGTCTCTACTTTAGCTTGTACACCTGTACTGGTTTGCCGTTTAATTATTACAGTTGTTTCTCGTAGTCGGCAGACGGTGAGTACTTTTACAACTTTTATATCCTGCTTAGTTGTTTTATAAATTGTTGATACTGTTTACTGCTTTCGTACCTGTGGTTTTGGTTTGCTCGGTGTTGGGGGAGTTCCCTACTGAGCCAGTGACTAGCGAGGCTCACCCCTACCCCCCACAGGTGAGAGCGAGGAGGACGTTTCACGACCGACGTCCAGTTCAGAGCCGCGCCGTAGCGGTGCAGGGTCGGTACCTCCAGCTGTGTAGTAGCAGCTCCAGCAGTATAGTGTAGTTAGTTGTTTATTTTCTTCAGTTGTACCTCGGGGTATGCCCCAGGCTCTTGTACTTCCTTTCAATTTTGTGGAAATATGGCTATGTAACTTGTGAAATATATATAAAATGTGATGTGTTCCTTTGTGTTTACACGGACTGTGGTTTGGTTTTCCTAGCGAGGTTTCGACCCGTTCGCGGGAGGCGGACTCGGATCAAGTACGTTATCGGTTTAACGGGTTTGGTCGAGGTGTTTCGTCACACTTTAACCGTAAGTGTTAAATATAATTAGACCACACAATCTCAAAGTATTTAATTAACATTGTTCTCTTTTTTTTTCTCCCTATCAATAGCTAGCAATAGAACATCTCAAGATGCCATGTTGGTTCTTATATATGTAAAATCTCATGTATATTCTCTCATTTACCGCAATCCACAAACTATAGATTTCAACAATAAGAACATGATAATGGCGCTAACCCTTCTCCTTATTTAGCGTTAAAACCTCAGCACCAGTATTTCTTTGTCGTTCACCTTGGCTTTCAACAGGATGATGCATTCTATGTTTATCTTTATAACTAACAATATTAAGATCATGTCTTAATTTATTACTAATTTAGTCACCAGATATATATGGTGACATTTAAAAGCTTAAGTTTTTGACCAGCCACCTAGCATGAGATTAACCGTTGAGGGTCGCTTTAACAAGTATTTTATCTTTGGATATATATAGGGTGTAAATACATGGTTAGTATTTACCTGACTTTGGTCTAGTGGTATAGGCTAATCATCTCGTCGTGATAGGGAGGGCTAGAATGGTATCCAACCTAGAGAGAAGTGGAGTAGAATGTTATCCCACACTAAGTCAAGAAAATGATTGTTTTTTTTCTAAGTGGCAAGAGGTAAAAATTTATCTAAAATTTGAGCAACAAAAATTACCTATCCTATCTAAATTTGTTGTTAAAAATATATGGATTCATTTATAAGTTAGCCTATACCAAGTTAAGATAATCTTAGAACTTATACCCTGTCTAGCATAGGTGACTTTGGGAAGATAACTTTCTACTGCCAAAGTTTTGTCGAAATCCTAATCTATCATGAAAGATACGTTTGGTACGAACCAAGATAGAAACATGGACATTGTGATCTGAGTTATAGTTTTCACCCATTTAGCTAAAGTTGGTATTAAGGGTCATGGGTGGTATTATGGGCAATGAGTGGTCTGTTAACTACATACATACTTTTGGGATGTATCTTATTTGAATATATATCTCTAAAATCTACATATTATATTCTACATCTCTATGTTCTATATATTTATTATAGTTGTTCTTATTGTTTGATTTTATTTATTTAATTTAATTATAATAAATTAAAATGACAAAAAACTTATTCTCCATAACTCTTAAAAAAATATTTTTTTTCTTTCTCTTCGAGTGGATTGGGTTCTCTCTAGTGTGAGTATCAAAGGAGGAGATGCCCCTTCGGCCCCTCCCCTTTTTCTTTTATTTTTTTTTAATCCCAAAATTTATCTAAGACGCTCGACCACCCTTAACTTTTCATTGCACAAGGTAATCAGTGAGTTGGAGGGGAGGACATCTACCTTACCTTTCACTTACAATTGTAAACCAATAAAAAAGTAAGAAAAGTAAGTTCATAACCATACACGAATATAGGGTAAATCGATTTTATTCAAACGAGCAATGCCTTTAGTTTTCAAAGGAAGATCTTTATTCTGGAAACAGAAAGAGTCACGCATTTGACAGTCATAGGTAGTCAAAAATTTAGCAAGAGAGTTGACTTCTGTATACACATGAGTAATCTTAGAATTACAGAGTCCCTCTCTCTCTCCAATAGACGTGGATTTGTTCACAAAGTTCCCAACCCCGTACACATCTCTCTTTCTCTCCAATTGCGACCTTCAACGATGAGTCCAGATCCTCCCAATATATGAGAGGATCAGACTCCATTAGTTATCAATGGGATGAGGGGATTGAGTGAGAGTTTTACCAAAAATCTAAAAAATTTCATTTTTTGATTTTTTTTTTTTTTACAAAACTTCCACCCAAACCCTCACCCCATTGGTGACTGATAGAGTCTGATCCTCCCATGTACTGAGAGGATACATACTCTTCAACAATCGTGAGATGAGATCAGCCGACTCCCTTTGTTTTTGCCATTCATGACCACTTAGAACAAATAGTTATAGAGACACATCACCTCATCTCTTTCTTTATTCTCTCTCTATATCTTGCTCTGTAACTCTATCTCTCTCTCTCTCTCCCTTTCTCTCTTCTTAAGAAGAATGTTTTAGTAAATTTATCTCTTATTTAATAGCTTTGTTAGGATGATAGTAGAATATTCCTACCAATCTCATGGCTAGTTAACCGTAGGGACATAATCAACTTTTTTTAGATTTTAGGTATATAGAGTATATAATATGCGGATTTTAAAGATTTTAGAGGTATATGCTCAAATATGATTTATTTTAGGGATATGTTTGCAACTTTTCCAAACTCTTTTTGATGTTAGGAAGGTTATTTTTATGAAAGAGCTAACCTATTACAATATCTTCAGAAATTCTTTATAAACTAGCTCCCCACAAGACTTGAGCATATAACCCCATCTTCTATATATAGAGGTTAATTAACCAACAAGACCACTCATTCCTATATCATTAGGAGGGTCGTAGGCTTCATTCTTGGAGAAGTTTTCTTAGCTCATATTTAAAAATCTAGAGATGTGGGCCTAAAATTTAGGGGTTAGTGGGAAGGGTGGTGATACTTCATACTAGATAGGAGTTTGAGTGATGATTGAATTTGAATTAAGAAGTCTCACACTTCACGTGGGCCTAAATATTATATTAGATTTAATTCCTTCACATACGTACAACAATTGCTTACCAAGATGTGAAATTAATATTACTTTAAAAAAATATATGGTGGAGTATTTGACCAATCTTCTAGCCAATTAAAAAGGAAGTCTGCACACGAGAAATTTGTTTACCCGACAAGGCACTTCATCGGTATTTGGTAAGATGTCTGGACTCTGGAGTTTTGACGTCGTGAGGTACCTAAGTTGTCTCGGGTGCTGACGTCAGGTAAACAAGTCTTTCTCTTCTCCTAATGCGTAGAAGAAGATAATGTGTCTGATTCTACAAACAGACGGAAAGAAATTAATGTGAAGTTAAACTTTTTCATAGTCAAATTCAAGGGAAATAAGTTTAAATTCCATTGCCGACTTCACATCGGAGACATTATCAAACAAGCAAAATAAAAAGATACATAGTCAGGAAAACAAAAAAAAAAACTGTGACGCCATCCAATCCCATTAGTATTAATCGAATGAGACACAAGTAATATTGTGCCTAATTAACCTTGCGACTCCCAATTAACCTGAAACATATATGACGAAGTCGATATGAGATCCGCAAGAACTTGATCAGATCGATTTTGAAGACTCGAGATGTGAGCTCTGGATTGTCTGGAAGGAGGGGAAATGGAGAGGCCGCAGTTGAGTGGAGGTTATATCGTAGCCGACGTCTCCTAACCCAGCAAAGAAGTTGGATCCGAGGTGGAGGTTCTCAAATTCGACTCTCTGACGCTTAAGTCAGTTTTCAATAGCACAGTGGTAGGTAGAGAGGAAGAGAGAGTTGTGAAAATATGTAACCTAGATATCTAGTGTGGATCCAGCACCCTTGGCTTTACATGCAATGGGAGAACCCTTTTTATAGTAGACTCTTCTTAGAGCCATTGTTTGGCTTGTCGTTGCCAAATTGACGACCTTCTCAGATCGGGCATCTTTGTTGAGGAAGGTCGTAGTTGTATGCGCGGTGAGGAGGGAAAGTCATCTCCTGGCATGTGCTAAACGTGGACCATGACGCCAGCTTCCTAAACAAGCCCCAACCTACGTTGTGCTTAGATCGACCTGAGGATTGTAGACTGTTGCGATGCATTGGGCCGCCAAGGGCCTCTTGGGTCGCTCCTTAACGGGTCGAGGCGGTGGCTCATAATGGACTGAGCCGGTGTCTTATGGTGGGCCAAGACGGTGACCTATCAATATAAACCCTAAACGGTATAATATATATATATATATATATATATACACACCTTGAAGAAAAAGAGTCGAAAAAGACATAGCACTGGCTCTAGTTATTTTCTTTTGGGTTGGGGGCACGACGGGATAGTGGGTCGCTCCTTAACGGGCCGAGGCGGTGGCTCATAATGGACTGAGCGGGTGTCTTATGGTGGGCCAAGACGGTGACCTATCAATATAAACCCTAAACGCTATATATATATACCTTGAAGAAAAAGAGTCGAAAAAGACATAGCACTGGCTCTAGTTATTTTCTTTTGGGTTGGGGGCACGACGGGACAGAGTGGCGCCATCGTCTTATACAACTCCTGTGCATCCCTCCTTGATACCAGTCAGCGTCCACATGAGTCCTATTGAACACTACTACTTCCAACACACTGATATGACAGCGTACGGTGGACCTCCACCTCTGGAGCAAATTGTGCACCCCAGCCAGGTGATAAGCTTGGGGAAACACCTCATATTCTTTCATGTACATAATATGTTGAAACATGTGGAATGCTACAGCTTCCTCTTGCTCAGCTGGGTAGGAGAAATGCTTCAAGAGAATGTGGGGTCACTCCAGTTGATGACTATTGTACTGTTTGTTGTCAAGTTCTTAGCCATTATGCCTTCTATATGTATATATATATTAATGGAATGGTATGTGTGAGTGAGAGAGAGAAGAGAGACGAGTAGTCGGCATTTCTTTCACGTACGTACGAGGAATGAATACGAGCAAATACGATGGATCCTCTCACAATTTCACCTTTGAAAGGGGTACACATGCAAAGATATGTCAAAACTAAAAGACTTGAAGAATGAGATAGACCGTATGAGGTGACGCCCATTATTGGTTCCATCCAATTCAAGGAAGGAAGGCCCCGTGGATGAGATGAGAAATCTCATCTAATGTGACATGTACGAAAAGCCCAGTTCATGAGATTATGACTGATCAAGAGTGATTGCTCCAGAAAGCCATGAGAAGTGGGGTAGTTCTGGTTGGCAGGCTGTCTGTGCTGAACATGGGGCTGTTGAGAACTTGAGCGATGCATGCAACATCTGAAGGAAGAGTTTGATCGAAGTACTGGTGATCTGTGGAGGCCAGCTCGTCAAGTGGGCAGGATTGGTTTCTTTGTTATTTTTCTTTCTTTAATTTGTAAATTTTCATTCATGAGAGCTTGTTTGATGAGCCCAGTCTGAGTTTTCGTCCTATTCATACTTGTAGATTAATCAATACTTTTTATGTGTGTTAGATCAGTTGACCTGATTTTTTGAATTGTGTAAGATATATGAGCATCTAAATCTTAATTATTTATAATTTTTGATAAAAAAAATTTATAAATCTGACAAATTTGAGTATTAAACTCCTCCTATCTAAAGTACAACAGATCATCCAACCAACCAAATCACTTCTGATAAACATAGATTAATCAATATATTGAACATCCATCAAGAATAGAGGTGGAACTTTATTAGGATCGTCTTGTAGCACAGAACTACATATCTTTTAGAAGAGAAAGATAGTACAAACAAAACCAGTACGTCTTAATGGAGCTTAAACCACAATCGAGCATAATGAAGTTTTAAACATGCATCCATGGTACTTCTGTTAGCATCTTAATGCTTATTAGCTCATTGTCCTTTGGGTAACTGTCTGCTAGCTAAATCTGTGGTATGAGAGCTAATTGGAGATACTTTTCTCGGCTCTAGCTTGGGATTTAGATCTGTACTTGTGGACGAAATTGAAAAGGAAAGTTATATAAGATAATCTAGGGGATAAAACCTCACCCGGCTCAGATTGTAATGTTTTTGTTCCCAAGCAATGATAAGAGGAAATCTCCATGTTTGAATCCAAAAGTTCTCATATTCTACATTGCTCTTTGAGATAACGAAAAAGATCTACATTCCCTCAAGCTCAATGTTTGAACTTCAGAATCTAAAAGAGCAACCCTCTGGAAATAGAAAATTTAAAATTAAAATTTTTTAAACTCTTTTTATCATGTTTTCTCATATTCTCATGGTTGTGCATTGCAGATTCAAATCTCGTCGGATGCTACACGAGCGATGGTGACGAGAGATGACCCTACAATTACAGAGCGCGGGCATGCCAGTCACCGAAGTGACAACGAGTGTTCTGCCTCCGAAAGTCGAAGGGCTTTAGGTCTATTGTGCGCACCGTTTGACTTCGTCAAACGAAAGTGAGTGTCGAGTCATGTACCAATATCCCACCGTTGTCTGAGCGCAACGATATTAATTACATCTCTCTATGAGGGAAAACCCTTGATTAGTCGCCAGAATTGAAAGTCTTGTGGCCTAAAGCGGAGACATCTGATGAAAGTGTAAAATGCAACTTGAATTTAGGCTGAAGTGCTAATGAGCAAAAATGTCTATTCAACAATTTTTTGGGTCTTTTATTTATTAATTATTGGATCTCTTTGTCTATTTATTTATTTATTTCTAAAATAGTTTTCAATGTGCTCTTTTCTATTTGAGATATGAAATGATCTATTCGTTCATTTGTTGCTTTACCATGCAATGATTTCAATTTGCCCTATTGTTCCATTTGAAACATGTAAAACGTGAGATGATCTATTTATTCATTTGTTGCTTTTATCGGGAAAAAGTTTCAATTTGCTCTTTTGCTCTTTTGAGGCATGCAGGCCATGGGTCTGTTTGCGATTCGGCGTTGCTTGGCCATTGGGTGGCCAATCGGCAGCACAAGTACATTCCATTCGGCAGGATGCATTCGATTCGGCGAGGCAGACCCATTCGGCAGGGTATGCATAGCTCGTTTGATTCGGCAGATAGATCAATTCAGCAGCCAGACCCTTTCGGTAGGGTATGCACAGTCTATTCGATTCGACAAGGCATGCAAGCAACAAGACAGATAGCGAATCGGCAGGATATGACCGAATCAGCAAGGCATAACCGAATCGGCGATCAAGATTGAATCGGCAGGATGGAACCGAATCGGCAGCATGTTGAAATGCTATTAAATCGGTTAAATCTTGAGGATTTCTTTTAAACGCCTTTTGCCGACTCGACCCTCACGGGAAAAATTTGGCAGCATCTCCCCTTATCTTGGTTGATGGGGGGGGGAGAGCGCGGTACACGCCCACCATAAATGGAGACGGAACCCAAAAGATAGGGTATATGCCGAAGGACGACATAACCCCAATGGCACATGATGTCGACCCCCAAGGCATGCCTTTGAGGAGGCCGGGTAATGCCGTGACCACAAGCAAATCCAAGCGGCGAATGGATAATATGTAAACCCACATATCCGGACATAGACATTACATTATCTAACCCGGGGTTTAGATGGGTCTCTTATCAGTCTATTGTCTCTTTCCTCGGCTGAAACCGCATAGAGCATGGCTTTGCTCATGCGGTTCGGCCATGGGCGTGCTGTTGCCTGTCGAATCGGCAGGCCATTTCCCGAGCTGGCCGAATCAACGGGACCACCCCCATACTAGCTGAATCGGCAGCATACGCCTCCTCCCTGTGAGCAGTGAACCAACACTGTTCAAGCTGGGCACACCCATGGGGATGGGACGATATTGGGCTGGAACAGCGATCCAATGGGCTTTTCACACTGGATGCTAAGCTTTGGGCATGAACATTGATTATTCAACACATTTGCTAGCAAAGGGGGGCATACCCCAAAACTGAAATGCTCCTAAAGGGGCTGTTTGAACAGTGAAAACACCCTTTTGGGAGGGGTTAAAATAGTGGGAAAACATGCTCCCCAAGGGGACTTGCGCAAGGCCCAAAGGGCTTTAACCATGGGGACGATATGCCAAGACACATGGGGAAGGGGAAGAAGGGGAGTTCATGCATGCCATTAGTGAGAGAGAAACATCACTCCACAAGGAGTGGTTCCCCATCCCGTGAGCATCCCCATTGCACAAGTAAAAAAAACTTTAAACCCCACCCATACATGATGGAAGAGGGGAATGCATTAAATGCAAGAAAACATAAAAAGACACATTTACATCAAGGAGGGGGAAAAGGGCACATGGACATGATATTTTCTTGAGAAGAAAATGAGAAGAGAGTACAAAGTACAAAAAAACAAAACAAAAGAGAACAAGAGAGGGGGAGATCCCCCACGCCACCTACCCTCTCTTTCCTCTCTTTCTCTTCACCCCAAGTGACAAGACCACTCAAAAAAGGTAGCTCTCTTCTCACTCTTTCCCTTCCTCTCTTTCTCTCTTGCTGTGTTTTTTTTTCTTTTACTTTCTTGCCTCCTTGCAGCTGCTTCACGGGAGAGAAAGAGAACAGCAACAGCAGCACCCTTGCCTTGGAGAAGAAGCCTTCTCCCCCTTCCACCCTCTTCCTCTCTTCCCAAAAGTCCCCCTTTCGGCCTTGGTACGCAGCCCTCTCCTCTTGGCCTCTCCAAAGGCTTCTAGAAGCCCCTCAATAAGGCCCCTCACAGCCTCTTGCGCAGAAACCAGCTTTTACCATTTTTGAGGTAACTTTTTGGGGGGTGTAGCATTTGTTTAGGCTCACCCCCTTGCATGGGGTGATATGGGCCTTAGGTAGTGGGCCTCTTTGGGTCTTTGTAGGTGGGCTATTTGAGAGAGTTTTCTTCTCTATTTTATGAGGCTTTGTGGAGATTGAGCCAGCCATGGGGAAGGCCCAATAAGAATTTTGGGGTGCCCACAAATGCCCCCCACCCATGGGTGGTGCGAGAGGACACGCGAAGCAACATCTGCGGGTGCACTTTGACTTTTCGATTGGTTTCATCAACACAGGCGGTCTTTGACTTGCTACTGTACTAATGATCTCTTGATGTCTTGTCGTGTTAGTATTCACTTGATACCATTAAAATGATGACCGTCTTACATCAATAGCTTGATAATGCAGGTTGGCCATGCGCTTCTTAGACTTGTATATTTAATGATTCGACAGCCTCTTAATTTGTTGGCACTATAAACCAGCAGCACTGGGTGATTCAACGTGGTTGGGGAATCAACAGAGGGTACCACAAGTTGATAGGCTTGAGGGGATGCCGCGATTTGGCGGGGGGCTCCCAAAAATCGGCACATGGCTCTCACAAGTCGGCGGAGCTTAAAACGGTAAGCTTGATTTGGTGCAGTTGACGAATCAGTATGAAGCTCCCCGAGTCGGTGGGCTCAAAGTGGTAGCCACGATTCGGCGTGGCCTATGCGAGTCAGCAAGGGCTCGCGAGTTGATGAATAGACCCGATGGGGGTAATGGAGACCATTGAATTGACGGCTTACTTGAGAGCTTGTGGCCTTCATGAGTCAGCCAACCATTGTGTCAATTGGATTGTGTTGGCCTATTGTATGAGCTGGTAGTGCATGCTGGCTTGCTATATAATCTAGTGGATCCTGCTGGACCTAGTAAGTGACATTGCTACTTTCTTACCGTCTTACTGACTGGTCACCTTGAATGCGCAACAATCTTAGCATGCAGTAGCACTGAGGTCTTAGTAGCAGGAAGTAGACCGTCTCCACGTCGTTGTCACCGACTGTGATAACCAGACTGCCACTTTGGAGATCTTGTAGTCCTCATCAATGCCGCTTTGCTCATAGCTAGATTAATGTGCTCTTGTCTTCCTCTTTTGACTTTTATTGTGTCTGGATATCGACAAATTTCTTCAGTGTTCTCCATCCAGAAACTTGAAAACTATTAGGACGCATTCTCTGTTGACACATGTTTCGTTGGTTGTCGACCAACTCTATGAGAAATTTCCCTCCAGAGACTTGAAATTTGTTAGAATCCACTTCGTATATAACGAAGTTTCACTTTGTCCCATATGAGATAGAAATCCGATTGGAATGAAGACAAATTTCGACTAGTACGAAGATGAGCTTTGGCTGGCATGAATATGAAGAGGAGCCTCGGCTGGCACCAACATGAAAATGAGCCTCGGCTGGCACTGATGTGAAGATGAGCTTTGAGTGTCGAGTACCACTTCTGTCAGGGTTTCCTTTCTAGGACTCGAAGCCTATTTGCCTTTGGTAGCTATCTTTTGATCTTTTTTTTTATTTTCACATTATCGAATTGAGCGCCCTTTCGGGTTTTCACTCAACTCAACCCCCTCTTGCTTTTGCCTACGCGCCTTTTTGGGTTTTCACGTAGCGGGGTACCCAATTTTTCCCATGGCGTCCTTTCAGGTTTTCGCCATGACCGGGTTCTAGCTCTTTTTACCCTTGTCCAGGGAAACCTAGACAAGTCCAGCGAGGCACCTCTATTTTAAGCCTCTTTCTTTGTTTTTTTTATTTTTTTACATGTATATATATATATTATAAAGAGATATTCATGAGTGAAATATAACTCGACCACCAATCATACTATGATGTTGGTAGATGATGTGAGATTATTTAGATAGATTGCGAAATGATAACCTAGAAAACCTATGTTTTAACTTCAATAGTTGTTCTAAAGGTAAACATCTATTGGTCAGCCAAGGCAAGAAGTCAAGGCTGGCTTTATTTGGAATTTTGCAAAGGCAGAGGTTATCTAAACCTAGGGTCCTACTTTGCGAGAGCAAGTATATATTAGCGTGAGGCATAGATGGCAGGAGACAGCTTGTCCAAGTTTTGAGGGTTTTTTTTTTTGACCAGAGAATGCATAGTTAGATTTAGAGAATGTATAGCAAAAAAAAGATTTTTTTTTTAAAAAGCAGAGACGGAACTTCTCCTTCTTGCCATTTTGACATTTTGACTTCATTTATTTTCATTTTTGTTACACATTACTGACCCAAGTGCCCTTTTGGGTTTTCACCGGAGTCAGCCCCTTCTTACTTTTGGCTACTCGCCCTTTCGGGTTTTCACGTAGCAGGGTTCCCAATTTTGCCCACGACGCCCTTTCGGGTTTTCATCATGGCTGAGTTTTTCTTGTCCTTTTACCCCTACTTGGCAATGAAACCAAAGTAGGTCCGACGAGCATCTCTATTTTTAACCATTTTGTTCATCATTTATTTATCATTTCATCATTTTTTTTAACAGAAATGTCGCAGGATATACACTGCGAGCATACATTCAATAGTGTACCCTCAGAATTCTTGAACATGAAAGATTGGAGGGTGTATGTCTTCGAGGTAATGCCAAATTTAGTTCCATGAGTGGTTGAATCCTCCTGACGTTGAAGCATAATGACACCATCTCGAACCATCGACCAATGTGAAGGTGGCTCCACCATATTGACTTGGGGGATCTTGGACATGAAATGTCAAAGCTCAATGTTAAATCTCCAGGACCGCCGCAAAAAGGGATGTGATAATATACGGCTCCAGAAAAATAATCTGGTTATATAAACATCGGACATGACAACCCGATTTTAACTCTTAAATCCTCGGAGATCTCACGTGGCAATTATCCCACGGGCTGAGATCGAACAACAATGTTTAACTTGTAGTTGCAACTCCTCGGAGATGGATGTTTATGCCCTTGGAGACCCCAGATGTGGGAGATATTCCACAACTGAGAATGGACTACGACACTTATTCCACAGTTGCTGCTCCTTTAAGATTGGTTTGTCTTGTATCCCTGGAGACCCCAGATGTGAAAAGTATTCCACAAACTGAGAATGGACTACGGCACTTATTCTGTAGTTGTTGCTCCTTTAAGATGGATTCTTATATCCTCAGAGACCTCAGACACGGAACTAATCCCACGAATCGAGGCTTGACTATGGTATTTATCCCGTAGTTGCAGCTCCTTGAAAACAGATTGTTATATCCTCGGAGACCTCAGACGCGATATTAATCCCACGAACTGAGGTTGGACTACGGTATTTATCCCATAGCTGTAGCTCCTTGAAGACGGATTCTTATATCCTTGGAGACCTCAGACGCAGTATTAATCTCACGAACTGAGTTTGGACTACGGTATTTATCTCGTAGTTGCAACTCCTTAAAGATTAACTTTTTATCTTTGGAGACCTCAGATGTGGCGACATTTCACGATCTGAGGTTAGATTACAGTGCTTATCCCGCAGTTGCAGCTCTTGGTAAGTTGATTAAGAATTCGAGTACGGGAGCCCAATACGTGAGCAGATAGACCCGACTCCTTAAATCAAACGTTCTTTTTTTTTGTGCATTTCTTTTGTCATGTTCATTTTCATGATTAATTTTCTCTTTTTTCTTTCTTTTTTTTTCTCTTTTCTTTTCTTCTTTTTACTTTTTTTCTTTCTTCTATTTTTTTTTCTCTTTTCTTTTCTTCTTCTTTTTTTCTTTCTTATATTTTTCTTTTTCTTTTCTTTTCTTCTTTTTTTTTTTTTTTCTTCTTCTTTTTTTTTCTTTTTTTTTAAATGAAATTTCATTCCATCCTCTCTTTTTAATCATTTCATTTTTTTCATTGATGATTTTTTTTTACTTTATTTTATTATTTTCTATTCATTTCATCACTTTTTTTAATATATATCTTTTAGAGGCCTAAAATGTGGTAAACATTCCACAAAATGAGGCTGGATTACGGTACTTGTCCCGCAGTGTTTGTTTGTAAGAGATCAATCTTGATTTATATATTTGGAGACCCTGTGCGTGGAAAACATTCCACAACTGAGAATGGACTGCGATATTTATCTCGCAGTTGCTGCTCCTTTGAGATCAATTTGTCTTTTATCTCTGAAGACCCCAGATGTGGAAAATGTTTCACAAACTGAGGATGGACTACGACACTTATCCCGTAGTTGCTGCTCTTTTGAGATTGATTCGATTTGTATCTCTGGAGACCCCTGATGTAGAAAATATTTCACAAACTGAGAATGAACTACGGTACTTATCCCGCAGTTGCTGCTCCTTTGAGATTAATTTGTTTTGTATCCTTGGAGACCCCAGATATAGAAAATGTTCTACAAACTGAGAATAGATTATGACACTTATCCTGCAATTGTTGTTCCTTTGAGATTAATTTGTTTTGTATCCCTGGAGACCCCAGATATGGAAAATGTTCCACAAACTGAGAATGGACTACGACACTTATCCCGCAGTTGCTGCTCCTTTGAGAATAATTTATCTTTTATAAAATTCTTTTGCTTGAAATGTCTTTTTAATATATTTTGGAAATGTTGGGCACAGAGGCCCGATTTGAAATTGTGAGGGCGTCGGAGCTCGATTTTGAAATTATGAGGACACGGAGGTCCAATTTGAAAATATGAAGGCTTGGAAGTCTGATTTTGAAATATGTGGACACAGAGGCCCAATTTGGAAATATGAGGGCGAAGAAACCCGATTTAAAATTTGTGAGGGCGTAGAGGCCTCGATCTTTTTATTAAACATGTGGGCGCTAAGGTCCCATTTGAAAAACATGATTTTGAGTTTTGAAACATGAATTTTCAAATATGACTGACGCATCGTTACTTTGAAAACGTCGATTTTGTAATTTGACTGGCAAATTTTTGCTTTTGAAATATGAATTTTAAAATATGATTGACAAATTGCCGCTTTTGAAATATGAGTTTTAAAATATGATTGATGAATTGTCGCCTTTGAAATATATTTTTTGAAATATGATTGGCAAATTGCCAGTTTTGAAATATGTCATTTGAAATATGATTGGTAAATTGTCAGTTTTGAAATATGTCATTTGAAATATGATTGGCAAATTGCCAGTTTTGAAATATGTCTTTTGAAACATGATTGGCAAATTGCTACTTTTAAAATATGATTGACAAATTGCCAGTTTTGAAATATGCCTTTTGAAACATGATTGACAAATTGCCACTTTTGAAATATAACTTTTGAGACATGATTGACAAATTGTCAGTTTTGAAATATGATTTTTTTTTTAAATCATAAGCGGCAAGCTTGCCGATTTGAAAACATAACTTTTGAAAATATGATTGGCGAGTCGCCACTTTTGAAATATGAGTTCTTTTGAAATCATGAATGACAAGTTTGCCAATTTTAAAATATGACTTTTGAAAATATGGTTGACGAGTCGCCACTTTTGAAATATGAGTTCTTTTGAAATCATGAATGGCAAGCTTGTCAATTTCAAAGTATGACTTTTGAAAATATGGTTGGCGAGTCGCCACTTTTGAAATATGAGTTCTTTTGAAATCATGAATGACAAGCTTATCAATTTCAAAATATGACTTTTGAAAACGTGATTGGCAAGTAGCCACTTTTAAAATATGGGTTTTGAAAATATGATTGACAATTTGTCAAATTTTTTAATGCAAATGACGCCTGAATAAGAATAAATCATTCGGCGGCTTTATGAGGGATCCGAAAAAAGAATATACACTCAAAATCCAGCAAGAAAACCCATGTATGAATATGGACGGTGAAAGTCTGGTGCGATATGATCATGCGGGCTCATATCATCGCCCTACAGAAAATATGTAATTTTGTTGAGGTATTATTTGTCTCAGAACCATAGTCCGACTAGTGTTATGGTTGGCCTATTTATTTTTTTACTGCTCGTCATTGACGATAATACCTCAGGTGGCCCTAAAAGAGCCGATCGAGATAGCCTCGATGATCGGGTCTCATGCTGGGTGGTCGGTGTGACTACCTCAGCAAGATGCTTTCTTTTTTTTGTCATCAACTTTTTTTTCTGTTTTCCTTTTGAATGAATATTTACATGAATGAGCATTACAAGTCCGACAGGCATCTGCCCCAGAATAACTCACTTCCGACAAGCTAGTCCTTGTTTGCTTGTGATGGGCCGAAGATCTTGAGGTTTCTCCAAGGTATATGGATTTTCCTCCAGGGTGAGTGTCTTGAGCTGTTTATGCTCTTCTGGCTCGAGCATTATAAGTTGCATTTGCGCCCATATTGGCTGGCCCGTCTGCCGTATGCTCTTCTTTTCTATTGCATTGGAGCCTCGTGAGGGCGCGTCGGGTCCACCTTGTACTCGCCAGGCCACTTGCAGTTCTTATTTTCTTATTAATGCTTCAATTTTGTCTTTGAGGACATAGCAGTCCTCTGTAACATGTCCCAGTAGTTGATGATATAAGCAGAATCGGGGATCATCTTTTTTCTTGATGTCCTCTATCCTTTTAGGCTCGGGTGGGACAATTTTGTTATGTCGACGTGCCCATTCAAAGAGGGTTTGTGTCTTTTATTTTGGGAAAGAGTAGGGCTTTTGCATCTTCTCTTGTAACGAGCACTTTTTACTTCGCTACATCGGCCTGGCAGAAGAGGAGCCAGCTCCACTCTTTTGTTGTGTAAAGGCTTTGAGGTTCACAGCATAAATATCTGTACCTGCTGGCCTTTTTCCAAACAATCTATTTTCCTGACTTGACGCATTAGTGTTGCCCAGCTAGTTAGCCCAGAGGGGGGGTGAATGGGTTAGCAAAAAATTGATCTTTGATTAATACCTGTTCACTAAAAGGATTACACAACAACTTAAACGAGAGTTGGAGTTAGAGGAAATGAAATGGCAAACACACAGACTCACAACCACAAGACACAAGAATTTTTATCCTGGTTCGGAACTCCTCTCCACAGGAGACCTACGTCCAGTCCCTAAGCAATACCTCAGGATTTCACTATCAAGGGTATAGTCCCCCTTAAGGACACAACAACACCCAGCTTAGTTGGTCTTCCTTCACACCCGAAGGGAACAACACCCTGGAAACCACCAGGTCTTCCTTCACACCTGAAGGGAACAACACCCTGGATACCACCAGGTCTTCCACTAGATCAAACTGCAACAAGCAATGATCTGAAGGACCTAGCACTGAGAGCAAGAAATCTAAATCTAAGCTCACTCTCAGAACTACACAAGCTCTCTCAAGATTTTCACAAACTAGTTGAGAGCAAAAGAGCAAAAGTAAAGTGGAATGATGGTTCTTGGCTCTGGACTTTTCAGAAGAAGAATTTGAATGCTTGAATGTGCGATCACCTCTAATTTCTTCTATTCTGCTGACTTGAATTTATATCTTCAATTTGAAATCTAAACGTTGAAGTGTCCGTTGTCTCTCTTTTGAGTAGTCGTTAGACTAAATGACATATGGAGTCTTGGAAGCTTCTAGTCAATAGTCTTTTGATTACTTGAGCACGCAAAGAGATAAATCTTCAGAAATATCCGTTAGTTTCTATTTGTTTAATGTTGTACTATGAAGCTGGTTCAGAGGTCTGCATAAATGTCAATCTCAAATAGTAGACAGCTAAGCTGTCTCTGATGTCAGTCAACGTCAGTAGCAATAGACATGAAAATAGTAATGCCAAATAGCTTAAGACTAAAAGACGTAATCAGAGTAGGCACGATAAAGGATGATATAGTCCGCATGCATACAGAGATACGTTCAGATCTCATAAATGCAAAAGCGTCAGAGAGATGTCTACGTGGTCTTTGACTGGTCAACGTTTTAAAGATGAATAAGATATCAAGATATGAAATCCATAGTTATATGACTTATGAAGTCGTTATGAATACTGACAAGTCATTATAGAAAGCAAATCGTTATGAACACTTGTCAAGTCGTTATGAACTCTAAAGAAGTCGTTATGGTAACTTATGAAGTCGTTACAACAAGCAAGTCGTTATGAACTTTAAAGAAATCGTTATGATAACTTATGAAGTCGTTACAACAAGCAGGTCGTTGCAAGTTCTAAAGAAATCGTTACAGTAACTTATGAAATCGTTACAACAAGCAAGTCGTTGCAAGTTCTAAAGAAATCGTTACAGTAACTTATGAAATCGTTACAACAGGCAAGTCGTTGTGCTTTCTAAAGAAATCGTTACGGTAACTTATGAAATCGTTACAACAGGCAAGTCGTTGCGCTTTCTAAAGAAATCGTTACGGTAACTCATGAAATCATTACAACAGGCAAGTCGTTGCGCTTTCTAAAGAAATCGTTACGGTAACTTATGAAATCGTTACAACAGGCAAGTCGTTGCGCTTTCTAAAGAAATCGTTACGGTAACTCATGAAATCGTTACAGCTAGCAAGTCGTTACGAGTTTCAAAGAAATCGAAATCGTTATGGCGCAAGTCGTTACGAGTTTCAAAGAAATCGTTACGAGAACTAAGGAAACTGTTATGGTATCGATTTGTTTGCAATTTGGTCAGAAAGGAAATCGATCATAATACTTATAAATTGAGAGTCTTACCTGATTGTCTTGAACTTTCTTTTGCTTTTATTTCCTATCCTCAAGACTCAAGTAATTCATTAGTAATGTTTTGTTAATCATCAAAATTAATATATAAATAAATGAATTATTTTATATGGAGAAAGTTTAGTCATCAATTAGTAGGGGGATATTTGGAAAGGAATTGTTCGATCTTGGCCACAACTTTATTTAGCCAATCGACGGACTTGATCTCAATACCGATCATCTTTTCTAGGACATGCCTGCTCAGGTTTTGCTTGCATATTTGAATGGCATCCTCTGGATATAGTGGTTGTAACACCCTCCTCCGTCTTCTCACATACATACATACATATCCTTTGATCAAAAGAGGAGTTATACTGACAAATATCGTTATAGATAGATATATCCATGCAATGCACAAAACTGGCAAACCATTCCACAAAGGTATCTTCGAACACATTATAATACCCAAAGTGACAAAGTACTAACACTCATTATTTACAAAAGTCAAGTTCCTCTTGTACAGTTAATACATCAACAACTAAAAGAAACTATTAAAACTACGATATTCTTCTTCATCTCTTCATCGTCCGCAACGGAATTAGGATTTACATGTAGTTGAGATTATACACACCTTCAATCTAAAAGGGTTGGAGAAAACAAAGGCATGAGTCTAAAGGACTCAGTAGGTATAAGTAAACATAGAGTAGAAGCTTCATTTGCAGAACTAAATGAATATTCAAATAGTGCATATGTAGATCAAAACATAACTGCTCATGAATTTCATACTTAACATAAAAATGTAACCCAAGCTAATTTCATGACGGGCTCAAACAAATATCAGAACAAAAGTCATATTTGTCTTCCAAAATTCATATCATAACTTGATTTCAGAACAAACTTGACAGGCATCACTGCTCTCAAGAGGTTACTATATAATCATAAATACATCCTCTGTGCCTAGGCGATTCCAGCACCTTAGATCTTGTTCATTGCGCAAGAACGGGGTATAATTTTTTTATTACCCACCATCGTCAGTCTATTGACTTGGATTTACATACGTACAAACTGTCGCCCTCAGCTAATCACAAGTAGCTGGTGCTACTACAAGTGATCCTAAACCCTCTTTTGAAGAGAGCATTGTCTTCAGATCATAAACTTCTTTTCATGAGCATAACGGAAATGAGAAATCCAAAGGTAGTTTTGGTTGAGAATTAATACAAATATCTTAGTGACAAAGTAGCTCAGAGTTCAAGAGTATAAGAAAGACAATTGGCTGAGACAGAGTTATGACTCAAGCCAATAACTTCAGAAGATTTGAATCATATAAGAATCCAAAAGAAAATAAAGATCCATAATGGTCATCACAAATTATTCACATCTCATGAGGTGTTCAAACATATGAACTCTCAGGTGATCAGGTTTTATAGACTCAATTACCGAATACGGAAGACTAGACTCAATCGGAGTACTATTCGTAATTGACAATGTTAAGAATAATTCAAGGAAGGTTAAGGTACATAATGTGGGTAAACTTTGCTATGGTATGACAGTAAATACCAAGGAAAATGAGAGGGTAACTTTCTTGGCTTTTAGGATGAAATTTTAGCATGGATTCGGACATGAAAGAGTGCAGAAATTCAAATCAGAACTGTAGCTATCAACAGCCAGGAAGGGGCTATCGACAGGTAGCAGCTGACAAAACTCAGGATTTCTGGTTCTGTGGGTATCTTTCGACAGCAAGGGGCTGGCTGTCGACAGATAGCTACAGTCCAGAGATCTGGTGTTCTGGAAGACATGCGCCTATCGACAGCTTTGGGCTGGCTGTCGACAGGTAGCAGCAGAACTTTCGAAAATGATTTGTAAATATGTTCTAAGCACCCTAATTATAGAACTTATAAACCAAGACATGTTTTATATCAAATGGAAGAGTCTAATTAGAGTTCTCACAGTGGTTTATATACTAAATAAGAGAGATGAAACCAGAGGTTTACATTTCAAGCTTGTCTAGCTAGAAACTAGACATAATGTAGTACTGGAAGTATGGCCCTTATACAAGGATTAGATGGAAAGATTTCCAAAAGATAATCAAGGTATTTAATGCTCCAAAATAAAGGTTTGAGGTACAACTACTAAATGGAAAGTAACCTCATTGTTCTAAAGATATCGAAACTTTTAGCAAATCTCTATAACATAACTATGGATCATGGGTGGAAGGAGAAATTGGGAACCTACTTGATCTGAAAGAAAAGTGAAGGTTCTTCTTTGATAATCACATAGTTCCAAAGGTGGTTAGGAAATCAAACAAAAGAATCTGAGGTTACAACCTCGTATATAACTTAATCAAGACTGGTTAGCCGGCTCAAAGGCAATCTCGTATGAGACTAAATTCTTTCAACATGAATAGAGAATAGAAGTTAAAGGAAAGGATGAGAACCTACTTGATATTGAAAAAGAAATAAAGATTCTTCTTCTCCTCCTTGTTGAACTAATATCAGTGTAAGGAAAAACAAAAGAAACTGCAGAAATCTCCAGCCGACGCAGTTGAAGGAGTGGTGATTCAAAAGAAGGAACAACAGCAGCTATAATAGGCAGCTGCAACAGCAACAACTCAGCAATCACAGTAACAGAGGATGGAAATATTTATTCGATGGATAAGGAGTGAGTTTTTATAACTCCTCCGGACAACATGCATGTCGGCACGTCGGCTCACAGGTGTTGAGGTAAAAACCTCATTTCTCCACCCACAGCCACGTCTCCCATGCATACACTCTCTTGGTTACACGCAAGTAACCTTAATGATAACCCAACCCCTTGGCTAAGCCTTATCCTAATGTGTGTTGGCTTCTCCTAAGCCTTACACATAAATCACCCAAAAATCCATCCCGTAATTGACCCTGAATTCAACTGGCCCAATAATCCCTATGTAAAGGTGTTCAAACAACGTCCGTTTGTGTTGAAATTTCAACCATAGCCTAATGTGATGATTTTACAAATTATGGTGATTTTAGTTTAATTTCTAGAATTTAGTTTCCACTTGATGAAAAATCAGCCCAAAAATAGTTGCGTCGACTTAATCTCAAAATCCGGTCGTCAAAATTTCTGGATAATTACATATTTGATACCACCATATTTTTCTAAGAATTATGGTATTCTTAGATTTCATTTTCGTTACAGTTTTTCGGTGTCGTCCTGTCGGGGTGCGCACGACCGAAAATGATATCAGGGTATGATAAAGTGTTTTAAACATACTCTTAATCCTAAATATCTCAATTTAAGTCTAATTGGTTTGCATAAACAAGAATTTATAAGTAAAATATGATATTTAAAATTCGAGGGTATTACATTTCTCCCCCTGTTAAAATAAATTTCGTCCTCGAAATTGGTAAAGTTTACTTACCGAATAGTTGTGGATACTTTTCTTTCATTTCTTGCTCTAATTCCCACGTTTCTTCCTCCACGAGTGCATTTCTCCATAAGATCTTTACCATAGAAACTGCTTTGTTTCTGAGAACTCGTTCTTTTCTGTCCAATATTTTTATGGGTTCTTCTTGCATGGTTAAATCTGATTGTATTTTCACATCTTCATGGTTGACCACATGAGAGGGGTCCATTATGTATTTTCTCAACATAGATATGTGAAATACATTATGAATATGCGACCAAGAGGGCGGTAGAGCTAACTGATATGCTACTTCTCCTATTCTCTGCAATATTTCAAAAGGTCCTACATATCTTGGACTGAGTTTCCCTTTCTTACCAAATCTCATGATACCTTTGGTTGGAGAGATCTTTAGAAATACATGATCACCTATGTTAAACTCCAGTGGTCTTCTTCTCCTATCAACATACTTCTTCTGTCTATCTTGAGCTATTAGTAATCTCTTCCTGATTAGCTTAATCTTCTCTGAGCAGTTCTGAATTAATTCTGGCCCAATGAGACTCTTTTCTCCCACTTCTGCCCAACAGAGAGGTGATCTACAGGGTCTACCATATAATGTCTCATATGGTGTCATTCCAATACTTGTATGGTAACTATTATTGTATGCAAGCTCAATCAAGGATAGGTAATCATCCCAGCTACCACGCCAATCCAAACTACAGGCTCTTATCATATCTTCGAGTGTTCAGATAATTCTTTCTGATTGGCCATCGGTTTGTAGATGATATATTGAACTGAATTTTAATTGTGTACCCATGGCTGCTTGAAGACTTTTCCAAAATCTAGCAATGAACCTTGGATCTCTATCCGAAATTATTGACAAAGGAATTCCATGAAGTCTCACTATTTCCTTAATATATAATTGAGCCAAATCTTCTAATGATTGTGTCTTTATAATTGCTAGAAAATGAGCTGATTTAGTTAATCTATCCACAATTACCCAAATAGCATCATGCTTCTTTCTTGTCTTTAGAAAACCCATCAAAAAGTCCATAGTTATCTGCTCCCATTTCCATATTGGAATTTCAATTAGTTGCATAGGCCTTGCTGGCTTCTGGTGCTCAGCTTTTATTTGTTGACATGTCAGACATTTACTCACAAATTCTGCTATGTCCTTTTTCATTCCATGCCACCAAAACTGCTTTTTCAGATCCTGATACATTTTAGAGCTGCCAGGATGAATCGAATACTAAGATTTGTGCCCTTCCTTCAATATTTCTCTTTTTGCTCCAATTGTAAGAATTCCACTTCTTTCCTATCCTTGACGTGTGGTGGAGTGTATTTCTCATACAGTTCTCTTAGGAACTCTTCCCAACTAATATTATCCCTTCTATTTCTAAATGTATTTCTCATGGCAGATTGCCACCATTCATCTGCTCTATCCTGTAGCATGTAAGTTGCCAACGTGACTTTGTCTTCTTCTTCGCATCTTATTGCCTTAAATATCTTTTCCATTTCTCTAACCCATCCCTCTACAGCTTCAGGCTGGCTATTTCTTTTAAAGGCTGGAGGTCCCTCTTCTTAAATTTTTCTAGCAACGATGTTCCAGAAATCCTTCCTCCACTCATGTCCTGTTGGTTCTTCATTAGTGTTTGCACCAACCCCTGAAATAACTGCATAAATGTAGCAAAATTAGGAGTCCCAGTACTTCCTTCTTGAGAATTTCCGATCGGTAGTATATTGGGAACTTCCCCCCTAGAACTTTCTTTAATTTCCTCATGCCTATCTTCATTGGATGTGTCGATAGCTTTCTCTTTGTCTGCCATTTCCTGGAACACCATCAAACACATCCAATTAATTCATGCTAACCACTTAAATTGTAAGAACCAAAATGATCTTTAGAGATTCTAGAATACACACAAATGTTTTATTTATTTCCTTTGTGAAAATGGTCATAGAGATATCTATCACCCATAACCTTTGCTCTGATACCACCTCTGTAACACCCTCCTCCGTCTTTGCACATACATACATACATATCCTTTGATCGAAAGAGGGGTTATAATGACAAATATCGTTATGGGTAGATATATCGTGCAATGCACAAAACTGGCAAACTATTCCACAAAGGTATCTTCGAACACATTATAATACCCAAAGTGACAAAGTACTAACACTCATTATTTATAAAAGTCAAGTTCCTCTTGTACAGTTAATACATCAACAACTAAAAGAAACTATTAAAACTACGATATTCTTCTTCATCTCTTCATCGTCCGCAGCGGAATTAGGATTTACATGTAGCTGAGATTATACACACCTTCAATCTGAAAGGGTTGGAGGAAACAAAGACATGAGTCGAAAGGACTCAGTAGGTATAAGTAAACATAGAGTAGAAGCTTCATTTGCAAAACTGAATGAATATTCAAATAGTGCATACGTAGATCAAAACATAACTGCTCATGAATTTCATACTTAACATAAAAATGTAGCCCAAGCTAATTTCATGACGGGCTCAAACGAATATCAGAACAAAAGTCATATTTGTCTTCCAAAATTCATATCATAACTTGATTTCAGAACAAACTTGACAGGCATCACTGCTCTCAAGAGGTTACTATATAATCATAAATACATCCTCTGTGCCTAGGCGATTCCAGCACCTTAAATCTTGTTCATTGTGCAAGAACGGGGTATAATTTTTTTATTACCCACCATCGTCAGTCTATTGACTTGGATTTACATACGTACAAACTGTCGCCCTCAGTTGATCACAAGTAGCTGGTGCTACTACAAGTGATCCTAAACCCTCTTTTGAAGAGAGCACTGTCATCAGATCATAAACTTCTTTTCATGAGCATAACGGAAATGAGAAATCCAAAGGTAGTTTTGGTTGAGAATTAATACAAATATCTTAGTGACAAAGTAGCTCAGAGTTCAAGAGTATAAGAAAGACAATTGGCTGAGACAGGGTTATGACTCAAGCCCATAACTTCAGATGATTTGAATCATATAAGAATACAAAAGAAAATGAAGATCCATAATGGTCATCACAAATTATTCACATCTCATGAGGTGTTCAAACATATGAACTCTCAGATGATCAGGTTTTATAGACTCAATTACCGAATACGAAAGAATAGACTCAATCGGAGTACTATTCGTAATTGACAATGTTAAGAATAATTCAAGGGAGGTTATGGTACATAATGTGGGTAAACTTTGCTGTGGTATGACAGTAAATACCAAGGAAAATGAGATGGTAACTTTCTTGGCTTTTAGGATGAAGTTTTAGCATGGATTCGGACATGAAAGAGTGCAGAAATTCAAATCAGAACTGTAGCTGTTGACAGCCACGAAGGGGCTGTCGACAGGTAGCAGTTGACAGAACTCAGGATTTCTGGTTCTGTGGGTATCTGTCGACAACAAGGGGCTGGCTGTCGATAGATAGCTACAGTCCAGACATCTGGTGTTCTGGAAGACATGCGCATGTCGACAGCTTTGGGCTGGCTGTCGACAGGTAGCAGCAGAACTTCCAGAAATGATTTGTAAATCTTTTCTAAGCACCCTTATTATAGAACTTTTAAACCAGGACATGTTTTATATCAAATGGAAGAGTCTAATTAGAGTTCTCACAGTGGTTTATAAACTAAACAAGAGAGATGAAACGAGAGGTTTATATTTCAAGCTTGTCTAGCTAGAAACTAGACATAATGTAGTACTGGAAGTATGTCCCTTATACAAGGATTAGATGGAAAGATTTCCAAAAGATAATCAAGGTATTTAATGCTCCAAAATCAAGGTTTGAGGTACAACTACTAAATGGAAAGTAACCTCATTGTTCTAAAGATATCGAAACTTTTAGCAAATCTTTATAACATAACCATGGATCATGGGTGGAAGGAGAAATTGGGAACCTACTTGATCTGAAAGAAAAGTGAAGTTTCTTCTTTGATAATCACATAGTTCTAAAGGTGGTTAGGAAATCAAACAAAAGAATCTGAGGTTACAACCTCGTATATAACTTAATCAAGACTGGTTAGCCGGCTCAAAGGCAATCTCGTATGAGACTAAATTCTTTCAACATGAATAGAGAATAGAAGTTCAAGGAAAAGATGAGAACCTACTTGATCTTGAAAAAGAAATAAAGATTCTTCTTCTCCTCCTTGTTGAACTAATATCAGTGTAAGGAAAAACAAAAGAAACTGCAGAAATCTCCAGCCGACGCAGTTGAAGGAGTGGTGATTCAAAAGAAGGAACAACAGCAGCTATAATAGGCAGCTGCAACAGCAACAACTCAGCAATCACAGTAACAGAGGATGGAAATATTTGTTCGATGGATAAGGAGTGAGTTTTTGTAACTCCTCCAGACAACATGCATGTCGGCACGTCGGCTCACAGGTGTTGAGGTAAAAACCTCATTTCTCCACCCACAGCCACGTCTCCCATGCATACACTCTCTTGGTTACATGCAAGTAACCTTAATGATAACCCAACCCCTTGGCTAAGCCTTATCCTAATGTGTGTTGGCTTCTCCTAAGCCTTACACGTAAATCACCCAAAAATTCATCCTGTAATTGACCCTTAATTCAACTGGCCCAATAATCCCCATGTAAAGGTGTTCAAACGATGTCCGTTTATGTTGAAATTTCAACCATAGCCTAATGTGATGATTTTGCAAATTATGGTGATTTGAGTTTAATTTTTAGAATTTATTTTTCACTGGGTGAAAAATCACCCCAAAAATAGTTGTGTCGACTTAATCTCAAAATCCGGTCGTCAAAATTTCCGGATAATTACATATTTGATACCACCATATTTTTCTAAGAATTATGGTATTCTTAGATTTTATTTTCGTTACAGTTTTTCGGTATCGCCCTATCGGGGTGCGCACGACCGAAAATGATATCAGGGTATGATAAAGTGTTTTAAACATACCCTTAATCCTAAATATCTCAATTTAAGTCTAATTGATTTGCATAAACAAGAATTTATAAGTAAAACATGATATTTAAAATTCGAGGGTATTATAGTAGTCGTATGCATCTCATGCTAAGATCTCTCCACCTTTTGACATAGTCTAGAACCAATTCGTCACTTTTCTGCCTGGTTGCATATAACTCGACCAGTGTGATTTCTCTTTCAATAACATAGAATCTTTCTATGAACTTCTTTTGCATATCTAGCCAGTCTATAATGGATCCAACTGGTAAATTTGAATACCATTCGAAAGCCAGTCTAGTCAGGGAAGACCCGAACAATTTGAGCAAATATGACTCATCTGTGGCCAGATCTCCCATTACATTGACATAATGTGCAACGTGCTCTTTTGGCGATCCTTGCCCATTGAACTTTTCAAACTTGGGTGGTTTGCTGACGCCAAGAGGTAATCTCTTTGCAGCATGGCACACAGGGTATGGTACCTGGTACACCTCAAATAGGGCTTGATCAGACTTGTCCATTCCAGATAGTTTTGTTTCTATGATCTGTTCCAACATTTGTCTATTCATAATCGGTGTCCGGACCATGTCTGGATGAGGAGGATCCGACTACATTCGAGCCATGGTGGCAGACCCTTGATGTGTTGCTTGGCGGGCTATGGGCCGCTCTGGAGCTATTCGACATGGGATGCCCCCAGTAGTGCCTGATATTGACGGAAGCATTGTTGGATGTAATAGGGTGTGGGGCAGGTTGGTGTCAACTTGCGATGTTTCCACCGTGCCCCCTACTTCTCTTGGTGCAAGAGCATGTGCATCCCTTTCTTCAATTTGCTTCTTCAACATTTCAATTTCCTGTTGGTATCTTTGTAACAATGCTGCCACAGTAAGATCATAAGTATGAGTGCTAGGGATATCAGATGTCACTTCAGCTGGAGCTCCTCCTAGAGGGGTGGGTGGCAGATTGTTGATATTATCTGTTGCTATTATATCTGCAGCCTCTTCTTGGGCCACTGAGACTATTGGGGCTTTACCCTTAGCTTCTTCCCTCGTGACGGGAGGATTTGGCCCTTCATTGAGCCTCAGAAATTCATCTTGCTCAGGGGGCATATCCTCGTGTTGACCATCCACTATGGTCATATAGCAGGTGTATATTTGCAGAGCTTTGTCTATTCTTTTGGCTTCTTTACATTCTACCTCGTTCTTGGGTGGATGCATCCTTTCAGACCTATCCTTTGGCATCTCGTGGGGTAGCTGCTGATATAGAGAAATTACATTTACAGCTTTTTGCCGAGCCTCCTGTCGGGCTGGGGCTTCATGTGGGCATGGCGGGTCCACCTTGTACTCGCCCATTTGCAATTCTCCCTTTGTGATCAAAGACTCCATGATGTCTTTGAAAACATAGTAGTCTTCCAAAGGATGCCCCAGGATCTGATGGTATAGACAGTACCCGGGATCATCCTTCTTTCCTACTTGCTCAGGTCTTTTGGGCACTGATAGTGTTATTTTGTTGTATTCAGTTGCCCATTCAAACAGTACCCTTGTCTTTTTCCTTGGGAAATGAATAGGGTTTTTTAACTTTATCCTGAAAAGGAATGATACGCCTTGAGCCTTTGGACGTGGTACTAGAGGGTCCAGTTGTAGATTTACTTGCATCTCTCAACAGCTCGAAGGCCTTAAGATCTTCAGTGTGTACCTCCCTTTTGGCAGGCTTCTTATCAATTGATTTCTCCCTTTGTCCCATAAATGAGCTACTGGGATATCTTTTCAGAAATGCTTCAATTTCTGCCACAATATTATTTGTCTTGTCACCTTCAGACTTCTCCTATTTGTCTAGCCGGTCTGGTATAGATGCCGCCAGGAGATTTGAATGTGAATGTTTGCTCGACAAGGATGCACGAGGTGTCATCTAACAAGGCGCATCTAGAGTCAAACGCACTATTGCATCGACATAGTGCATATCATGACATATGGGGTATGGAGTTTGGCGAGTATTAAGTGTAGTAGAAGTACTATCACACGTTTCTATTAACTTCATCAAGCCGCTCATGAGTGCTGGATCTGTTAAATTCAAGCGATTGTGGGCCGACTGTAGTGTTAACCCTTCAGCTTGTGAAAGCCCTTGCCATGTTGATTGTTTCGAAGTCTCTTGACATAGATTCAGGGGTGAAATGCCCCCAGTGTGGCTTGACATTGGTTGTGTCATTGTTGGTAGGATTTGGGGCGAGCTGATGCTACCTTGCAATGCTCTGATTGCGCTCTCTTTTCCTTTTAATGCTATGATGTATTCATCTCTTTCTTAAATCTGTTTTCTCAACATTTCAATTTTCTGTTGGCATTTCTATAACAAGACGATTGCAGTAGGATCATGTATAGACATGGTAGGGATGTTGGTTGTTGCCCTAACCGAAGTCTCTTTCAAGGAAATAGGTGGCAACTTGCTATCTTCCTCAAACATCATTGTCATTGCAGTCGCTTTTCTGACTATTGGAGTCTTGCCGTCAGTCTTTCTCCTTCTGGCAAGAGAATCTGGCTCTTCAGTGAATTTGGGTGGTTCCCCTTCTTCTTCAGGGGGAACCCCACACCGGCTAAGCATGCTAGCCATATAACAGGGGAGAATGCGCAACACATCATTTTCTTGAGCCAGTGGCTCACGACAATTTCCTCTTTCTCTTTCTTTTTCCTTTCTCTTTCAAATATTTTTTCTCTTTCTTTTCTTTACATTTTCTCATTTTCTTTCAATTTTTATCTTCTATTTCCTTTCTCACATTCTTTTCCTTTGTCGCTATCTTTCCCTCTTCCTTTTTCTTTCTCATTTTCATTTATATCTTCACAACATGATAGACCACCTTGGGCCACTTCAAGGGAAGATTTTGCCAGATCATAGAAATGACTAGACACGGTCAAGTTACCCTCATTAGCTGCTTGTATAAATGAAGGGATAGATATTGAACCCCTCCTCTGCAGCAGGGGAATATGAGCCAGACGCTCCACATTGGCTGCCTTGTTGTGGTATGCAGTGTAGTAGAAAATAGTCCCTTGCCGTGCATAAGATTTGAACATTGGCTAGCTGATCAACATCTATTTTGCCCTTTATATTTGTTTCATTGTCTTTGTCATGTTGTTGCTTTCTTGGTAAGAGGGCCTGAGTCTTCTTAGGCACCCAAGTTTGCTTGAATTTGATTTTCTTTCAAGGGTCAATTTGCTTTTGAATGTTTTATACATTTCTCTCTTTCCTTCTAATGCTTAGAAGGAATTTCTTGTTGGCACCACTTGATTTGGTTCCATCATGGCACGGCCGTTCTGCAGATGGATTCTAATGTTGCCGACTAGCATGCTCTTTCTAGAGTCAGAGACACATGCCTTGCTGAGAGTAGTAGTTGTAGCCTTCCCAGCACTAGCTTGATGCCCCCTGGATCTCTTGGCCTTCTCAGCACTAGCTTGTTGCCCCCTAGGTCCTTTGGCCTTCCCAGCACTAGCTTGATGCCCACAGGGTCCTTCGGCCTTCCCAGCACTAGCTTGATGCCCCCTGGGTCCCTTGTCGATTCTTCCATTGCCACGGTCCATATGATGCACCTGGCAACTGACTGTCTCTGTTGTCTCTTCAGCTATCTCATTAGTGTTGTTGTGCAGCACATGGACAAAAGCAACCCCCAAGAAGTTGGGGAATTCAACCACCGGAGGAAAATCTCCAAAGCGAGTCGGAACAGCAAGATAGCCATATCGGGCGTGGTCCAGAACAATTTGCGATCCAAAACGAACTTCAGCCAGAAGTCTGTTAGTTACCCTGTGAGTCAATTCAAACCAACAGCCAGTATTGAATATAGAGGCCACAAGGCTTTCTATTCTGGCAAAGATATGAAGGGAAGTTTGGTCCCACTAGGCGTGCCACACTGTGGAAATAGAAAATTTAAAATTAAAATCTTTTTTTTAGTTCTTTTTATAATATTTTCTCATGTTCTCATGGCTGCGCATTACAGATTCAAATCCCGTCGGATGCTACACGAACGATGGTGATGAGAGATGACCCTACAATTGCAGAGTGCGGGCATGCCAGTCACCGAAGTGACAACGAGTATTCTGCCTCCGAGAGTCGAAGGGCTTTAGGTCTATTGTGCGCACCGTTTGACTTCGTCAAACGAAAGTGAGTGTCGGGTCCTGGACCAATATCCCGCTGTTGTCTGAGTGCAACGACGTTAATTACATCCCTCTGAGAGGGAAAACTCTTGATTAGTCATCCGAATTGAAAGTCTTGTGGCCTAAAGTGGAGACATCTGATGGAAGTGTAAAATACAACTTGAATTTAGGCTGAAGTGCTAATGAGCAAAAATGTCTATTCAACATTTTTTTGGGTCTTTTATTTATTAATTATTGAATCTCTTTGTCTATTTATTTATTTATTTATAAAATGGTTTTCAATGTGCTCTTTTCTATTTGAGACATGAAATGATCTATTCGTTCATTTGTTGCTTTTACCATGCAATGGTTTCAATTTGCCCTATTGTTCCATTTGAAACATGTAAAATGTGAGATGATCTATTTGTTCATTTGTTGCTTTTATCGTGAAAAAGTTTCAATTTGCTCTTTTGAGGCATGCAGGCCATGGGTCTGTTTGCGATTCGGTGCTGCTTAGCCATTGGGTGGCCAATTGGCAGCACAGGTACATTCCATTCGGCAGAATGCATTCGATTCGGCAAGGCAGACCCATGCGGCAGGGTATGCACAGCTCGTTTGATTCGGCAGACAGATCGATTCGGCAGCCAGACCCATTCAGCAGGATATGCACAGTCTATTCGATTCGGCAAGGCATATGGGCAACAAGACAGATAGCGAATCGGCAAGATATGACCGAATCGGCAGCCTGTTGAAATGCTATTAAATTGGTTAAACCTTGAGGATTTCTTTTAAACGTCTCTTGCCGACTCGACCCTCACGGGGACAATTCGGCAGCATCTCCCCTTATCTTGGTTGATTGGGGGGGGGGAGAGCACGGTACACGCCCACCATAAATGGAGACGGTACCCAAAAGATAGGGTATATGCCGAAGGAAGACATAACCCCAATGGCACACGACGCCGACCCCCAAGGCGTGCCTTTGAGGAGGCCGGGTAATGCCGTGACCACAAGCAAATCCAAGCGGCGAATGGATAATATGTAAACCCATATATCCGGGCATAGACATTACATTGTCTAACCCGGGATTTAGATGGGTCTCTTATTGGTCTATTGTCTCTTTCCTCGGCTAAAACCGCATAGAGCATGGCTTTGCTCATGCGGTTCGGCCATGGGCGTGCTGCCGAATCAGCAGGACCACCCCCAGACCAGTTGAATCGGCAGCATACGTCTCCTCCCTGTGAGCAGTGAACCAGCACTATTCAAGCTAGGCACACCCATGGGGATGGGGCGATATTGGGCTAGAACAGCGATCTAATGGGCTTTTCACACTGGATGCTAAACTTTGGGCATGAACATTAATTGTTCAACCCATTTGCTAGCAAAGGGGGGCATACCCCAAAACTGAAATGTTCCTAAAGGGGCTGTTTGAACAGTGAAAATACCCTTTTGGGAGGGGTTAAAACAGTGGAAAATATGCTCCCTAAGGGGGCTTGCGCAAGGCCCAAAGGGCTTTAACCATGGGGACAATATACCAAGACACATGGGGAGGGGGAAGAAGGGGAGTTCCACAATCCCAAGACCTCATTTATTGAGGTTGGGATGGGAGTTTGTGGGTCTCATGCATGCCATTAGTGAGAGAGAAACATCACTCCACAAGGAGTGGTTCCCCATCCCGTGAGCATCCCCATTACACAAGTAAAAAAACTTTAAACCCCACCCATACATGATGGAAGAGGGGAATGCATTAAATGCAAGAAAACATAAAAGGACACATTCACATCAAGGATGAGGAAAAGAGCACATGGACATGATATTTTCTTGAGAAGAAAATGAGAAGAGAGTACAAAGAGTACAAAAAGAAAAAAAAAACAGAACAAAAGAGAACAAGAGAAGGGGAGATCCCCCACGCCACCTACCCTCTCTTTCCTCTCTTTCTCTTCACCCCAAGTGACAAGACCACTCAAGAAAGGTAGCTCTCTTTTCACTCTTTCCCTTCCTCTCTTTCTCTCTTGCTGTTTTTTTTTTTTTCTTTCTTTCTTGCCTCCTTACAACTGCTTCACGGGAGAGAAAGAGAGCAACAGCAGCAGCACCCTTGCTTTGGAGAAGAAGCCTTCTCCCCCTTCCAACCCTCTTCCTCTCTTCCCAAAAGTCCCCCTTTCGGCCTTGGTATGCAGCCCTCTCCTCTTGGCCTCTCCAAAGGCTTCTAGAAGCCCCTCAAAAAGACCACTCACAGTCTCTTGCGCAGGAATCAGCTTTTACTATTTTTTGGGTAACTTTTTGGGGGATGTAGCATTTGCTTAGGCTCACCCTTTGCATGGGGTGATATGGGCCTTAGGTAGTGGGCCTCTTTGGGTCTTTGTAGGTGGACTATTTGAAAGAGTTTTCTTCTCTATTTTATGAGCCTTTGTGGAGATTGGGCCAGCTATGGGGAAGGCCCAATAAAAATTTTGGGGTGCCCACAAACCCTTTAGTATGGGATCCAAACCACAATAATTGAAAATGTTTATGAGGTACTTCATATTTAAGCCTCTGATGTGCAATTTCACGTTCGCGAAGTTTGCAGATTATGACTAAGGTTGTTTGCATGCTCCAATTAATAAAAAAAAAAAGAAAAAAGGAAGCAAAATATCTTAATCAAAGTGAAAATATTGTGGAAAATATTGCCGGGAATGAAAGGGGGGGAAATCCTCTAAACTTCGTGAAAAAAAAAATTGCAAAAAATGTCAAAGATTTGTATTCATGTTCTCACATGGGAGAAGAGAGAGGAAAGATAGCAGAAAATGGGAAGGGAAACATTGGAAACATATATACGTATATATTCTTAGAATCTAGGACTATGTGAAAATTAGTTCAGAAAACAAAAAAAAAAGGGGGGGGAAACTTTAGTGATGCGAACGGCCCATGTCTAGTGGCCGAGCTTTCATTGCAGTCACACTGTAACGCCTTTCTGCAGTTTACATGATTATTGCCCAGTTTTCGTCCTCTAAAACGTCATGCAAGTATTTTTATTATTCTATGTTAAACCCTTCTGCACTTTGCACCTTACTGCTTCGCTCACCAATCTTTTGGAGAAAACCTTTGCTCCACGTGCAGAGAGAAGGGGGTTGCACTCTCCTAAGATTGGGGGTCCCCTCTAGACTCCTCTCTTGCCACGACGATTCCAAAACGACAGGAGCAAAACAGCTCTCTTTGAGCATTAGAAACCAACGGCAATGACCATTGGCCTGCCATGTTTAAAGAGTGTCAATTACTGTGTCGCATTCAAAGCGAGTGTCGATTGTACTGTATACAGGATCAGCATCAAAGTTATATCAAAGTTCAAAAGACTCCAGCCCAAAACTATCAATTCCTTTCTGTACCCTGAAGAGATAGATGTTCATCAAAATAGATGGGCAGATGCTAATCACGAGCAGTAATCCGAGCACATCGCAGCACGGGTCTACTGCCAAGTCTTCGTCACAGGCCATTCTAAGCTTTAATTTAGCAGATGTGTAAGATCCCGACGACTTGTCATATCATGCTCGTCGGCAGTGCAAGTTATCGTTTCGCCCTCAGTCGGCAGAAATTAGCAGCGAACCTGCGGCCTCCATTCCTGACAGTAGAGTTGTAAACGAAGCGGATATGAATTTTTCGATTCCGATCCGAATAGTTAATCGGATAATTCGTATTCGCTCCGAATATAATTCGAATGCGTAGCGGATAATTTAATCGGATAATTTTCAGATTCGGAATGGATACGGATATTTTCCGCTTCGAAAATATAAGCTTAATAAAATATATTAAGTGATCTAAAAATAATAAAAAAAAAAAAAAATAAAAAATTGTAATTTTTTTAAAAAGTCTAAATATAATAAAATACTCTATAAACAAAAAATTAACATTAGATATATTATATATTTATAATTATATATGGATCATTAGATTTAAAATTTAATGGTCAAAAATAACTTCATTTCGGAGCGGATCTTAAATAGAGCGGATCACCTGTTTCCATATCCGCTCCGTTTATTATCCGGATAATATCCGTATCCGAAATTCGCTCTGCCGGATATTTATTAAACGGATAATATCCAAATAATCGGATACGAATTTGAATCGGATCTGGATATTATCCGGATCCGTTTACAGCCCTACCTGGCAAGCACTCTTTTCCTTGATCAATCATCAACAGTGGAAATAGGAGTGGGATAAATACCAACTGCTGAACGGGGAGGATTGTCCTGAAACCCGGGTGTAAGTTGGATGGTGGCCCTCCAAGCTGGTAGGAATGTCGATGTTACGGAATTCAAAGGGAGAAAAAAAAAAGGAACAAAGGATCTCCTGAACAGGTTAAAGAGTAAGCTACTAGGGATCAAGACTAGATTAGATGATGATGATGATCATAGTTCGGTGGACAAACACCGTAGAAAGTGGCCTTGTGATTAGCCCTGCATGCATATTAGAATGAGGATGCATGTCCAAATTTTGTTGAGCATGTTTATAAAAAAAAAAATTCTAAAAACATTATTGTGGAGGCTAATTTCCCCAAAAAAGAAATAGTCAAGGACAACAATTCATCCCAAAGTTAAGAAGGGAGGACGCCTTTTGCTGCATGAGAGATTCGCTTCACAGTTTTAGAAAAAGGACAAATGCACACTGACGTAGTTACAAGAAGAGGAATCAAAACAAAGGTGAGCCAATATATATCATTTATTGCTCCCAGGATTCTCTGTGCCTGAAGGCACCAAGCATTTGCCGCAATGGACCTGAATTGAACGACCAGGAAAGTACGATAGGTTTGGAACCGTGCCCATATGGGCGTGGGCGTGGGCGCAGGCGGCAGGCGTACGTGTTTGTGTGTGTCTATACATAGAGAGAGAGCTCGTTGATATAAGAATCCTCTGCCACAAATCAACTACTTTCGACCACGTAGCTGCTTCCTTTTCATGTACAACAGGCACCTTGACACACGGAAGGCAGATATGGTGTCATGCGCTTTGAAGGGCAGTGGACTGCGAGGTCTCCAGGTTTCGCTGATTTTAGGCAAACAACCTACAGAAAGTAAGGAGTTTCAGAATACCGAATACCTAAAACACCGCCAAACGCATAAAGGCATGATGCAGGTGGGACACAACTGCTTAGTTCCTTATAGAAGCTGTGTTCACATCTCACCATTAACTCCCATGGAAAAGCAGTGGCGAGAGGACAGAAGCCCAAAAGGAACTGGTCTTCCTCCTATGATACTAACGAGATTGGAGGGCTGTCATGGATAAAGTGGTGACTGCTATCCGTTTCCTACTAATCTCACAGCGCAATGGTTGTATTCCCTTCTACGTCCATAGTATAAGCATCATATCCATGTTGGGCAGGATACTGTTCATACATTTGCTGGACGTAGATGAATGACAAGGAAGCAGACTGTCCAATCCCTCTTAATCATACATCATATTTCAAAGTTCCATGTTTTTCGCCTTCCCTTTCAGCTAAATTCTTCTTCTAAGATCTACGAGATTACAAACCATAAAACTAGCTTTACCCGCAGATTAGAGCACAGTCAACATGTCACTAGCTGCTGTGACTAAGTTAAATCCCAATGACGATTTAAAATAAAAATATGCGACACGTTTCAGAGATTGAATCTCAAAATGAACTGGCAAAGGTAGGAATAAACTTCTATGTCCGTCAGAACGACGAACTCTCACGGGGATATTAAAGCAGTTGAAAACATTAGAATTTAGGGAATTTTAGTTTCAGATTGTCCATCCAATCTAGATATTTATCTATAATCCCTCACAATTACACATTTCTTTTCTAAACACCCTTCTCAGGGGACCTTTTTGTAAACATTTCAGAGGCTTATTCTTACTGATATTGGTGATTTCACTACAGAGATTTGAGGACTTCCAAACAAGTATTCACATTGAAGGGGCTAATGAGAAGACATGAGATATTACCGGAAGGTTTTTTTTATTTTTTTGGAAACTAAAGATTACAAGGGTTGAATACTCAAATTTCCTAGAATTTAAGTTGCATACACCTAAAATACCAAAACAGTTTAAGACACGTGCTGCAATGCAACGCCAGAGATGATGGATATAATATCTACACCACCGAGCCCATACATTTTGCAAATAGATGTATTTTCCTCTCCCATGTGTAAGAGAAATAAGCAAATCACATGTCCATTCATGTTTCTTGTGTTCGATTCTCCCATCCCCCACCATCGCCAAACAGATCGCTTGAATCAAGACCATTTTTTTTTCTCCTGTTTGGAACCACATGTTTTTTTTAAGTGGATGGTAACACATATATATTAATGAACGAGGAAATAGAATGTACAAGTATAGGTGAGACACCAAAAAAACAGCACCCACCACGTATACAAGGAGACCCACACTAACTCCCCAAAAAACCAAAAAAGGGAAGAAGTAGATGAATTAACATTACAAAAAACAACAGCCCATTCCTTCACTCTAGCACAAAGAGAATCAAAACAGCATCCTGATGACGTGACAATCCTCTAAATATCTGACTATTCATCTCGCACATGTTTAAGGGAAGACATGTTTAAGGAGGGCATGAAATATAATATGTAACCAGTACAAATCGATACCAGTTGGAGTACTGATCATCTCGCAAACTTACACTTGTTCCTCCTGAAGAAGTTTGTTACCTCTAATTGAAATTCATAGTGGTAGTCAACAAGTTTTCCTTGTTATTACTCCTTTTCTAAAACTCCAAATCTGATCTTGTCAGAAGTATATCTTGATAATATTTTGGTGTTTACAGCCTCTATTTTAGTCGGAGAGAATCAGCCAGCAACAAGGAATCCCATCTCCTCTCCAACTGTATGTCTGTAGTCCATTTCCTACACGTCACTCCCTAGTCTAATGGATATAATCCATCAATCAGGATGTAAAGCATTGAGAACAATAGGCAGAAATGCGCATTTTTAATTGCAAAGTTTGAAGAGTTATAGTTGGCATGGTCCTGCACTTTGCTTTTCCTCCCAGAACAAGAACGGCAATTATCAAAATATTCTTCACTATCACTCTTTCCTAGAAGATAAAATCTTCAGAAATAAAGAACCTGATCATTGACAATATCATGAGCTAAAGCTTGTAATAGAAGAATCTAGTACCAACCTTTTTCCTGATATCACAATAGTCCAAATGTTCAATGACATTAGTTGAATCTAAGGTAAAAGCAGCTGTGATGCTTCTTCTCATAATGTATCTTCTGTTCATCTAGTTAGATAATGAAACACCAAAGCTAAACATGACAAGCAGGACCCAGCAGTTCCCGGATGCAAAAATTGGCAAAGTCATCAATATCGTTTGTATTTCTGATGTGTGTGCTGGATATGGCTGATTGATTTTGAACACGGACAAATAAAAGAACATTTGAAGCCCTTGTCTCATTAGGTCTATTAAAATGATAGTGACCATCAATCATCATTGCCCATTGTTGACAGGTGCTGATGCTCACTTGAAGCCTAGACATTGGCTCGGAACTCTGACAGTTTCTCGTACTCCTTTGAGTATACATGAGAAATGAGATTAAAAGGGACGGAATGGACATGCTGCTCTGTTGCTCTTTCAACAGCACATCTCATCTGCTTAACTATCAATGTAAAACCTCCCTGCAAAATCAAGCACTTCCAAGAACCAGCAATTCATGATTTGTTAATGCCCAATCACCTCACTAAATTTTTCGCCTTTCACCTACAACCCATAGGAACATGAAGGAGAAGAAAATCTCTCATCTATGGAAACACCTCCTCAACAACATAACTTTCTCCAGAGTATAATGCAACTCCTGCTGTACCCCATGCAGGCGGCAGCCGCGGCACTTGACCTGCACATCCAACAGTAGCATCCAACAGTTGCTCTTGTCATGGTCACATGAGAATATCACTTGCCAAAATTGTTGCATCACGTCCACGCCCCTACCTCTCTTAGGAAAAAAATTGGTGGTTTCTCTAGGTCCCATCTCAAACCATCTCATAGGAAGGGGTGAAGGGTAAGGTGCACCAGTTAACTATTTAGGCAGTATGGATATTCTCTAACCCTAAAAGAACTACAGCTATTTTCTTTCCTAAAAATTGGCCCATGCTCTAACCGTACACAAAATGGACCACACCACCCTGTCGTCAGGATTTTGTAAACGATTGAAAATTCCTTTATTTATTCAACCTGCATATACCAAAGGATGGCATGTAAAGAAAATCGAAAGAAGGCTCATCAAAACAACACATATTACTAAAGTGGTTCATCAAAACAGGTCCGTGGATAATGAACTTCTTCGCTAAGCATCAGAGAATGTGACTTAGCATGTCTTTCATCACCAATCAGCATGCCTAGAAACTTATATATTGGAGAAGGAAACAACTAAAAAGAATTAGAAAATTATAAGTAATTTATTTCTTCGCTTGGAAGAAAGATATTATATATATATATATATATATATATATATTATATATGGCATACTCCTTTTTCGGTTAACAGACATCACTATTAATTGTATGATTAAAGAATGAAACTAATGCATATCAATCACAATAAGAGCGTGCTTCAAAAGGTCTAAGAAAAGTCCATACAGTTTTACCGACAATATAAATCATTTCATACGCATACCTGAAACAGATTGCGCAATTCACATTGAACCTGATGTGAAACTGCAATATGATATGTTATACTTCATCTTAACGGCTGACTCAGGGAAGGATGATTCTGATGTTTTACTTACCAAGCCATCTGACCACCAGCTTCCGCGACATAAACAGTAGAAAGAGAAGCTGATGTGCCTTTTCTTCCTCTCAAATTTGCCACGATGGATCAGTATTCATTGAGAAGCTGACATGCCTTTTCTTCCTCTCAAATTTGCCACTATGGATCAGTATTCATTGAGAAGCTGATGTGCCTTTTCTTCCTCTCTAATTTGCAACTATGGATCAGCATTCCTTGTCGTTAGTTTGTTTGAACTTCTCTACCATAAGCGTAGAAAAAGAGGAAAACCAAAGGCACATAACGTTGCGAGGAGACAATTTTCAATTGATTGTGACATATGAAACTTTGTGTCAATCAGTTCAATTGCAAATTCTTTCAGTATATATGCATCTATCTTCATCAGACAAAATCTACTGCAGGAAACAAAGTTATCAGTCAGAACATCACCAAGTTGCTGGAGACCCCAACCACAAATGGCTCCATCAACAGTCGAGTCAGAAAATAGAAGATGACACCAAGCGTTATGGAGATTGGAAGAGCCGGTAGCGCATGTCGGCATATCGACAGCAAAATGAGAGTGCATCCCAACCCAGATATGATCGCAAGATAGCACGCATACACAGTCATCAAATCGTACATTGCCGCCCGACCCACGAGCACACTGTAGAAGACGAAGTCCCCAAAACCCAGTTTGATTCCTTTCGTCATCTCGATCACCTCCACGTCACCAGAAGAAGAGTTTCTTCTTCCTGTACTCCCCGTCTGCTGCCCACCACCAAATCCCACCAATGGCGACCTCTCCTCCTCCACACTCTCTATTTCCACAAGCGAACGATCCGCATTTGTGCTCTCAACAATCTCCGCCTCCAGATTCACGACCTCGATGGCGGAGCTGCGAACTGATTGCGGCAGAGGCTGCAGCTCGAGAGAACCCGTGGCTGGCCGGGTGGAGACGTTGGGCCGGGCCTCGTAGACGAGCGCCGGAAGCTCTTCTTCCCGGCTCGACGCCAGCTCCACCAGAAGCTTGAGCGGCCCGCCGGGAGCAAGCACGGCGACGAGATCATAGACCGCAAGCGCCATCAGCAGCGTCCAGGTGGTCCACTCGGGGAGCTGGGTGAACCAGACGGCGACAATGATGCCCAGAGCCACCATGTAGGCCTGCCGCAGCAGGATCGGCACGCCGGCGGAGAACACCGACAGCACCCCCACCACAGCGAAGTTGAAGAGCAGAATGGCGCAGGTCACTGAGTCCAGCGGGACGGAGAAGTGCTTGAGGAAGGAGAGCAAGATTGAGCCTCCCATGGAGCCGAGCACGAAGAAGGCGGAGAAGCGCATGTAGTTCTTGAGGAAGTTGGTAAAGTTGTAGTAGTAGAGCAGGAGGAGCAGAAAGGTCACGGCGGCGACGAGCGCCACGAAGGCGGCGGCGTTGAGGAGGGCACCCTCCAGCTTCTGCACCGGGGGGTCGGCAGGGGACTCCTGGTAGACAAGGGTGGCGGCCGTGGTGGCGCCGGGGTTGGCGCCGGCCGCGAGATCGGAAGAGGGCGGCCCGAGGGAGTAGACGATGAGGACCACCAGAAGCATGCAGATGGACACCGGCGACATCACCCCGATGATGTCGATGCCGAGGGTGTCGAGGACGCTGGGGTCCATGGCGGTGGCGCGATCCGATCGGGACAGCGGCGCTGAGAGGTTTCAGCTGCTGCGGGGCGGGGGCATCGCCGATGCGGGCGTAGAAGAAGGATCGGAGAAGGCGCTTCCTTCTTCCTCCTGCTCGATTTGGGGAAAAGAGGCCTTGGAGAATATAGAAGGCACTGAGAAGGTGGTCGCGGCGGGGGCGTGGAGTTGTTGGGAGTTGAGGAGTGGGAGGGGCACTCCATTTGATCTTGTGAGGATCCACGGATCTGACGGTCGTAAACTTGTATTCGATGGATTGTGGAATGCTGGGGTGTCAGATTTTATTCTGCTAATTTTTTTGACAAGTTACTTTTATTTTGTCACTAAATAAAAATATATTTCATATTATCTCTGGCCGCTCTAGTATTATGTAGCTTTTGTTTTATGTGGGTGGCAAAATCAAATTGTAGGACACCTTGGTACCTTGCCCTCTTTGTTCGTGGATTTGATTCTTTCCAAATCTTATGATTGACCCAGTTGGTTTTGGGTCCCTCCAAACAATGTTAGCCATGTTACATAGATCTATTGTGTCTAACTTTGTTAATATGAACTCAGATCGAAATATATTGTATCGGTATATTTTAATTCAAATAATATAATTATATAAAAAATATAATAAATTAAAGGGAAAATTAATTGGGGGTCCTTGTCAGAGCCTGGTACTTATTTCCTCATCCCTGTCAGAATACCGGTTGATGTAAAGTCCCTGCTTTTCTCCAGGTTTAATTTCCAGTCCCTGCTTTTCAGATGTCACCATTTACGGCCCTCCACACACGATTTCCGTCTCCTTGGCCTCCGTCTCTTTTTCCCATTCCCGTCTTACCCTTCCCTCCTTTTTTCCATCGCCTGTTCCCCAAACGACGCTGACGCTTCGGTGGCCCGTGAACTCTGACCCATGCGAAGTTACTCTTACATACCCTGCCAAGAACTGATACAGCAACCATTGACAGCACTTACAAACCGCCTTTCGAAGGCCCGTGAACCGTTCTTCACACTATAAAAGGAACCCTGGGTCATACTTATCCTTCATCACAAGCTTCTCGCTCTTCTTCTTCCTATCTTTCTTGCTCGTCTTCTTCATCTTTATTTGCAGATGTCTTCATCTAACCGTGCTCCCCGGAGGGATGGCAAGGCACCTGCCTCACCGGTGCCACCGTCGCCCCCGGCTCTACCTTTCCCGGAGACGTACAGCCCCGACTACTGGAACGGATTTTACGTTGGGTGGACGATGGCTTTACAGAAAGCCTCTCGGCTGTACCACCACAAGGGCCTCACCAACATCCTCCCTGACATTGGCCCTAGGGTAGAACACATATCTTCCTCACCTTCCCTCGTCCCTCCCCGGCCCGCTCCTATTCCTCCCCTCCCTCGTCCACCGAGTAATCGGGTTAGGGTGTTTAGAATGTCTCCCTCCCCGACCAGTTCCTCCCCTCCCCTCCCATCCCTTCCTACACCTCACCTCCCCTCCCCTCCCTCCCTTCTCTGCAATCCTTCTTATTCCTCCCCTCCCCTCCTGCCTCTGCTGTCCTTATTTGTCCCCTCCCCTCCGTTTCATTCCAGTGTCCATGCTATTGGGTTACGGAGTTAAGATTGTAACAGTGCTTGTTTATGGAATATAAATATTTTCCTTATATGCAGTCTTCTGTGGGCTTGTATGTGCTATCTATGATGCGTGTACTGTAATACTAACAGGTTCCTCCGAAGCGGTCAAGCTGTACTGCTGGAACTGTAACCCCATAGCATGGACACTGTAATGAAAAAGGGCACATACTGTAACACGGGAAACAGGTAATGTAATAAATAGTTGTAGCTTTAGTTCTCGAACTGTAACCTCCTATCATGCAAACTATAAAACATAAAGGTTACGACTGTAACAGCATTCCAACTGTAACCTCATAGCATGCATACTATAATGACAATAGCTAAGTACTGTAAAAGATTTCAACTGATACTGTAATAATGTGTTCTGGAAATGTAACCTCCTATTATGTATACTATAAAAGAATAGGTAAAGACTGTAAGAGGATTCTACACACACTGTAATGAGGTAGGCGTAGCTGGGCGCTCAAGCTGTAAGACAGTACTTCTTCAACTGTAACGTAGTATCATTTATACTGTAACAGGAATAGGTAAAGACTGTAACAGGATTCTACACACACTGTAATGAGGTAGGCGTAGCTGGGCGCTCAAGCTGTAAGACAGTACTTCTTCAACTGTAACGTAGTATCATTTATACTGTAACAGGAATAGGTAAAGACTGTAAGAGGATTCTACACACACTGTAATGAGGTAGGCGTAGCTGGGCGCTCAAGCTGTAAGACAGTACTTCTTCAACTGTAACGTAGTATCATTTATACTGTAACAAGAATAGGTAAAGACTGTAACAGGATTCTACACACACTGTAATGAGGTAGGCGTAGCTGGGCGCTCAAGCTGTAAGACAGTACTTCTTCAACTGTAACGTAGTATCATTTATACTGTAACAGGAATAGGTAAAGACTGTAACAGGATTCTACACACACTGTAATGAGGTAGGCGTAGCTGGGCGCTCAAGCTGTAAGACAGTACTTCTTCAACTGTAACGTAGTATCATTTATACTGTAACAGGAATAGGTAAAGACTGTAACAGGATTCTACACACACTGTAATGAGGTAGGCGTAGCTGGGCGCTCAAGCTGTAAGACAGTACTTCTTCAACTGTAACGTAGTATCATTTATACTGTAACAGGAATAGGTAAAGACTGTAACAGGATTCTACACACACTGTAATGAGGTAGGCGTAGCTGGGCGCTCAAGCTGTAAGACAGTACTTCTTCAACTGTAACGTAGTATCATTTATACTGTAACAAGGAATAGGTAAAGACTGTAACAGGATTCTACACACACTGTAATGAGGTAGGCGTAGCTGGGCGCTCAAGCTGTAAGACAGTACTTCTTCAACTGTAACGTAGTATCATTTATACTGTAACAGAATAGGTAAAGACTGTAACAGGATTCTACACACACTGTAATGAGGTAGGCGTAGCTGGGCGCTCAAGCTGTAAGACAGTACTTCTTCAACTGTAACGTAGTATCATTTATACTGTAACAGAATAGGTAAAGACTGTAACAGGATTCTACACACACTGTAATGAGGTAGGCGTAGCTGGGCGCTCAAGCTGTAAGACAGTACTTCTTCAACTGTAACGTAGTATCATTTATACTGTAACAGGAATAGGTAAAGACTGTAACAGGATTCTACACACACTGTAATGAGGTAGGCGTAGCTGGGCGCTCAAGCTGTAAGACAGTACTTCTTCAACTGTAACGTAGTATCATTTATACTGTAACAGAATAGGTAAAGACTGTAACAGGATTCTACACACACTGTAATGAGGTAGGCGTAGCTGGGCGCTCAAGCTGTAAGACAGTACTTCTTCAACTGTAACGTAGTATCATTTATACTGTAACAGGAATAGGTAAAGACTGTAACAGGATTCTACACACACTGTAATGAGGTAGGCGTAGCTGGGCGCTCAAGCTGTAAGACAGTACTTCTTCAACTGTAACGTAGTATCATTTATACTGTAACAAGAATAGGTAAAGACCATACAACAAGTATCATTACAATGGTTAGGAGTTAGTACGTGCGGCAGTTCTCCTTCAGTTGTAGACGCTATGAACGCCCTTCTCCATTGAAGTACGCTTTGATGAAGTGGAGGGCGATTTTTGCTCGCACAATAGGCATGTCATTCTGACTGAAGGGCAAATCTTGAATGTCCGTACGTGCTAGACATTCCATGTATTTGCAAGTAAAAATTGCGCAGTCGTCTCCCGATCCTTGTTGTGGGCATGGGTCGGGGTAGCGTAGCGGCCATGTAGCTGCATCTATCTGCTTGCCCTTCAGGTATCTTATCAGTTCCTCCACCTACATAAGAGAATGAACAAAAGAGTTCGAGCAACTTAACGTAGATTTCATGTTACGTCTGTAACACAAGTGCTCGCGCTCTGTAATGAATGTAAGCATCGTATGGAACACTGGTCACTTACATATTGTGGAATGTCAGCACGATGTTTGTTTCGTAATGAGTCGTACACGTGGAACTCTTTTTCCTTCATGCGGATGACCAGAAGAGCCCAATGGTTCGTTCCAACGTGCATGGGGGAGAAGATGACGTCGAATTCATTTGGGGCGCGGTCCAATCTCTTGAAAGCGTTTTCGAAATGTTCTTCCTTGCTCTTATCGTCTCTGCAAGATTGGACATAACCCTTTAAAGCGGCATGCAGATATCCAAAATTCCAAAAAATGTCCGGGTTCTCTTCACGGGGGCGAAACAAGTAAGCGTTGACGTAGCAGTCAATTACGACCGATTCGCTCTCCCTCGCGAACAATAGCTCCCGGATGTCATGAAACGAGAGGAAATTGTCGTATCCCTCCACAGGGCCGTTGAACATGAAATTTCTACAGGTAAGAATTAAGACTGTCATCAGTAATTGGCGAAACTGTAAACATGGTGGACATATAGTGTAAACATGGTAGACATATATTGTAAACATGGTAGACATATACTGTAAACATGGTAGATATATAATGTAAACATCTTTGGTCGAAACTGTAAACATGGTAGACATATAATGTAACACGTACTCATTAATGAAGCACTCATTGAAAAATCGTTCAATCAATGACTTTTCGGCCACTCCTAATGCGTCCCGGGCGACGTAATCACGTCTCTCCTCTTTCTTGCCCGTTGGAAGTGTGTCTGCACTCTCTTGAGACTCAACAAGGATCGGTTCGCAAGTGGACACATTCACTTTCGTGGCTTTGTGGTGCCGAAAATCGTCTGGCTGCGATAGAGTAAGTAAAAAAGGAATGTTCTGTAAAAATATTATAATGTAATTGTAACGGACTCGGAACAAACTGTTATGTCTCATGAAGGGTTCTGTAACCGAATGCTCAGCTTATGTAAATTCTGTAAGGGGAAACCATACCGTAAAGATATCTGGTTGTCGTCTTATCCTCGTCCCAGCTGTAACACGTCGGGACAATGATGATGGGGATATCTGACGCCGCTTCCTTTTATTTCCTTCTTCTTCCCCCTCCTTCTGCTTCCTGTCCGCCTCCTTCTTCGTCTGCTCCTCCTCCCTCTTCCTCTCCGCCTCCTTCTTCCTCTGCTCCTCCTCCTCCCGCCTCCTCTCCGCCTCCTTCTTCCTCTGCTCCTCCTCCTCCCGCCTCCTCTCCGCCTCCTTCTTCCTCTGCTCCTCCTCCTTCTGCTTCCTCTCCGCCTCCTTCTTCCTCTGCTCCTCCTCCTGCCTCTTCCTCTCCGCCTCCTTCTTCCTCTGCTCCTCCTCCTCCCGCCTCCTCTCCGCCTCCTCCTCCTCCTCCCGCCTCCTCTCCGCCTCCTCCTCCTCCTCTTCTTCCTCTCCGCCTCCTTCTTCCTCTGCTCCTCCCTCCCGCCTCCTCTCCGCCTCCTCCTCCTCCTCCCGCCTCCTCTCCGCCTCCTCCTCCTCCTCCTTCTTCCTGTCCGCCTCCTTCTTCCTCTGCTCCTCCTCCTCCCTCTTCCTCTCCGCCTCCTCCTCCTCCGCCTCCGCCTTCTCCTCCTTCTTCCTCTTCCTCTGGTCCTCCTCCTCCTCCTTTCGCCCCCTCTTTTTCCCCTCCTTCAACTCGGGAATGTGCAACTCCTTAAATGACCGCCGCGACCTTGTTTGCACGGATCTCCTTCCTGTAACTGAGAACACGAAAGTCTGTTAATGTCTATGAAAGAGAGCTGTAAACATAGAGAACACTTCTGTAACTTCGTATATGAAAGACTGTAACAGACAAGGAATGAAACTGTAAAGGTAGAGTACAATCGTATTACTAAGTATTGGAATGACTGTAAGAGAGTAGGACTCTAACTGTAAATGAGGAAAGCATCTTCTGTAACTAAGCAAATGAAACAATGTAAGGACACAAAACGTTTACCTGGACGTTGGTAACTCTTCTTTGCCACGGCATGTGATCGTACTGAAGCTGTTGGGAGCTCCAATGGCGGTAGGGCTAAAATTGCACATTCTGTCTCTGGGGGGGGATGTTGCCACCGAGGCTGCCGCTGAAATTGTTCCTCCAGTCTATGTAGCCTTCCATCCATTGACTGGAGGATATTGTTCTGCCGGTGTAATTGGTCATTCTGCCGCTTTAACTGGTCATTCTGCCGAAGTAACTGGTCATTCTGCCGCTGTAACTGGTCATTCTGCCGCTGTAACTGGCTAAGAATGCCATGCAGAGAGTTATCTGATGGAGGGGTTCGGGAAGTGGTTGACGTGGATGCCGTCAATCGTCGCGAAGCTCTAGGTGGCTCCTCATTTTCATTATACTCCAAATACACCTGAATTAACACAGGTACAGGTACAGGTATAAGTCATATACCAAGATAACACAGTTCCAGGGGTAAGTGACACTTACATCAGATCGTCGCAACCCCCGTAGTAGGGCGGATAACTCCGGTCCCTTATTCCGGCAATCCCAACGGAAAAATGGGGGATTCCTTTCCGGATGATCTGGTTTCCATTTGTATTGGTGCATCAAAAACCATGCCTACATCATTATGAAATAGATAATGCGTATGAGAAGTGTATCGTAAACGTATGTAACAGATACATATGTCTTCTGTAAATGTATGTAACAGATACTGTAATAGGTTCATATGTCATCTGTAATATAGACCGTCTTGAACTGTAACAGAGGACATATGAAAACGTATGTAACATATACATATGTCTTCTGTAAATGTACTCTATGAGTCTTCTGGAATAGACACATTCAGGAACTGTAACAGAGTGTACCGTAACAGTATACTCACACCGAGAGCGGGAACACAACCGGTTAGGAAGATGTTTTTGCAGGAACCAGCTGCTGTTTTGAATGCCATCACCCCCGACATCAGGTACTCGTGGATTGCGGCAGCCCAATTGGCGTTGTTCATGTCATGGAGGTCGTCCAGGTATGGCAGAATGGACAGCGACCCCGACATCCCACTTGTGGGGAAGAAGAAACAGGAACAAAGAAGCGCAACCCAAAGCTTCACGGAAATCTCAACAGCAAGCTGACCCTCCTGTGGAACGTACTCCTTAAGTTTCAAATGGACATTGTGCCTGTCCATCGTTCTTTTGGTTCCAAGGATCCGGCGCAAACTGGCTTTTGTCCCATCCGTGTTCAGGTCGATAGGGGAACCAACGTTTGGTATACCCATAACTTTGGCTATGTCTGAAGGGCGAAAAGTCATGCTGCATGAGCCAATCTTAAAACGCTCTCCATCGAAACGTGTCATAAGATCGACAATGAGTGAAATTGGGTAGGTCACCATTTCGCATTTGATATACGCGCGAAATGGTGAATTCCTCATCAACTTCAGATGCGCGCTCCTAAATTGCAAATCGTCCATAACGGAACGGTAGAACAGAAGCGAGCATCGCGTATTATATTCATTCTTTTCTGCAAAGAAAAGATCGCATCTTAAAAATGAAAACATTCATTCGACAAACATCCGTATTAGGGTAAGAAGAAACTACTTTTTCGTACGACTTGGAGTGTGGGTTCTTCCACGAACGCTTCTTGCACCGCATCCGCCGCAATGCTCTGAATGTCAGCGCTCGTAGGAGATCGACGGCTTGCCATCGTTAGAGGGGAGAGACGGATTGCTTCGTCTGGAGATGTAACTGAAGGATGGGAAACTGTAACAGAGAAGAGGTCTGGTGGAGGAATGGCGGTGTAGGAGAAGGGAAGGAGAAAAGTCATGATATATGAAGTCGGTGTACCCGACGGGTGGACACTGGACTCAACAAGATGGCGGTGCACTGCAATGATGACCATCGGGCGGCTGAAAATACTCGGTACGACAGACGACGGGACGTCAAGGAAATCACAGCCCTTCGTATAGAGCTTTCCCGCCATGTTAGGTAGCCACATACGCACTCCCGCCATACGCACTCCCGCCAATTTGACCCCCAGTCCAAGCCACTCATACACGAAACGTCTTCCACGAACCGTTGGTCTTCCTCTGCCACCCAATGGAGCAGCTCCCTGCAAGATGTTCATTTGGAGATCAAAGTTTCGTTCTTTTCATAGGGAGGGACACGGATTTGGCGTCCATTCATAGCAGGGTTTCCCAAAGGTTGGGTGTAGACATGCAGGAGAACATGCTGAAGTATCGTCTTCCCATGGATACCGACGTTGAACAGGTGTTGCTTGACGATGGGGATGTCCTAGCTATGTTTGATCTTCACAAGTGTCAGGGAAAATCATTGATAAATCTACAAATTCATCAGGTGGAAACTCGTTGCCTTAGTACGCATGCTAGTCGTCATTCAGATGGAACGCAACCACTTGACAGGTACGTGGTCCATGTATTCTTCACCACCCTTCATGTTATCCCATGCATTCTTAACAAGCCTTCGTCTTAAGAATGTATGTATGTACATTATTTGCAGAAGTACTTCAAACACGCATGGCGGTTCTTTGGTAACCCCAGAACCCCTCCAATTACCAGGAAGCAGTTTCGAGTTGTATGTGCGAGGAGAAGGAGCGGAAGGTGTAGTACCAGTGTTGACGCAATATTCCGTAGGTAGAATACACTCAGTAGGACAAGTCTTCATAAGCAAAGAGCTATTGCAGATGGAACTGACAAATTACGCGATCGCACGAGGATTTAATTGGAAATATTTGAAGAATGACTCTGTACGATTAACTGTACGTTGCAATGTCTCTGTTTGCCCATGGCGCCTGCATGCGTCTGTCGTTCGTGGAGGTCCACAATTTGCAATCAAAAGTCTCAACAACATACACACCTGTGGATGTGACATTATGAGCGACGGACATCCACGGACATCTAAGAAGTGGGTAGCAAATGCTGTGAAGGGGAAACTAGTTGATAAACCCACCTACAGAGCAAGTGAAATGATGAGTGACATCCGTCGGGAATACGGTATCTGCATCCCTTATCATCAGGTATGCCATGAATTGAATTGTAACACATCATGACGTCTACTGTAACAATATCTGCATGCCACTGTAACAACTGTAATCATATACTGTAAGTCTCTGACCCTTGTATTGTAACAACTGTAATCATATACTGTAAGGGTTTGTATTGTAACAACTGTAATGATTTGAGCGTATACTGTAACAACTTAAGAAGGATACTGTAAGGTATGAGGACAAGAACTGTAACACTCTTACAGAACATGTATAATCATTTGAATAGGCATGGTGGGGCAAAGAGGTTGCTGTCGGTTCACTATACGGCGATTTCAGAACAAGCTATCATATGTTGAACTGGTACAGCGAACGTGCATTACAGTCAAACCCGGGATCGATCTTGTCTCTAGAAGTGGACCCGGAGACTCAACGTTTCAAACGGTTTTTCATATGCTTCGCGGCGTCTGCATATGGGTTCGAAGTTGGTTGTCGACCTATGCTCTTTTTGGACGGAACTCATATCAAACAGCATAGAGTGCAAGGGGTTATACTTGCTGCAAGTGCCTTAAACGGTAACAATGAGCTATTCAGTGTAGCCTACTCCATCGCAGATTCGGAAACATATGACAACTGGGTCTGGTTTCTACAAAATTTGAAAAAGGCATTGCTATCAGATAGAAGGATCGCGTTCCTATCAGACAGAGGGAGAGGTCTGAAGGAAGCGATCCCTGACGTATTTCCGAATGATCATCACGGCTACTGTTTCCAGCACATCATGCAGAACTTCAACGACCAATGTGCGGGGAAGTATGCCGCCCCTTTCAAAAAATTACTTAGAAAAATTCTCCAGCGCATTGCCTATGCTGTTACTGAACAAGAGTACCAAGACGCAATGACTGCAATGGAGCTTAATTCTACTGAGGCCAAAGAATGGGTGCTCCGAAATGATGTCGAACACTGGTCCCATGCTCTTTTCCAGGGACAAAGGTTCGGCTCTTTAAATACATAAGCGATATGTTCTATTACATTCTGCCATTTATGTGCTTACAGTTGTAGGGATAATCTATTACAGAACGTGTTAAATAAGGTTACAGTATGTAGTGGACACTTGTTACAGATATTTGATGTTATCCTAATTTCCTTCACATGGCCATACAGGTTTGGTGAATTATACTCTAATTTGGCAGAGTCATTCAACAATTGGATACATGACGCGCGAAGTCTACCAATACTACAGATGGTTGACAAAATTAGAGTGCAAATGATGGAAATGGCTGCAAAGAGGAAAATTGATGCTGCATTGTGGGATACACCATACTGTCCTAAAGTACAAAAAATCATCGAAAAAAACCTTCAAGAAAGGAGAAGCTTAGCAATCCGTCATTCAGATGGAATCAAATTTGAGGTTGTTGAAAGTATGAAGACGTACGCCGTAGACCTCCATCTACAAACATGTTCCTGTGGACACTGGCAACTTGTCAAGATTCCTTGCAAGCATGCATGCGCAGCAATTGGCAGTAACAAGGAGGCCGTTACTCAATATGTTTCGGCATTTTACAGCACAGAAGTGTATAGGGCTGCATATGAAAGAAACATTCAACCTATCCCAACATTTGACATGCCGGATCCGCCTCAACCATCAGAAGTTCTAATCAAGCCACCGACAACAAAAAGGTTGCCAGGAAGACCGAGAAAGAGGAGAATACATTCAAGAGGAGAAGTAGATCATGCATATATTTGTTCACGGTGCAAACAAACAGGTCACAACCGAAGAACTTGTAGCAACCCACCCCACAATCCTGACGGATTTTAAATGTTGTATATTAGTTACAACAGAACGTCGTCCTTATATTCCAATATTACAGTGTATGTAATACATTATTACAGTCTACGCACTACGATGTTACAACTCCACTACTACGCTATTACAGTTTCAGTAATACACTTGCACAGTTCGCGCACTTACAATTACGTTTTGTTGTACAGTGTACGTAACGAAGTGTTACAGTTTAACTCTAATACTCTTACAGTTTAACCTGTGTACCGTATGTTAGATGAAGACATCTCAGAATAAAGAGGAAGAAGACGAGCAAGAAAGATAAGAGGAAGAAGAGCACTGTCTCCTCACAATTTCTGTTACAGTATATGTAATAAGATGTTGCAGTTTAAGCACTAGACTCTTACATTTTCAGCAGTACACTCTTACAGTTCGCGCACTACACTCTTACAGTTCCAGCACTTACGATTTCTGTTATATTATACGTAATAAAATGTTACAGTTTAAGTACTAAGCTGTTACAGTTCGAGCACTACAGTGTTACACCTAAAGAACAGCCCTGTTACAGTTTGAGTACTACTCTCTTACAGTTCAAGCACTACATTCTAACATACAGTTTTACATTATATGTTATAATCTCTTACAGTCGTTGGTCATGTTGATTATAGTATATATGAGGGGATGTTACAGTGTGTTATTGGTAACATGTTGAATTTGCATGATACAGAGCACATACATAAGCACAGAGAAGACTGCATCAAACGAAAATGCTTATCATAAAGAAGCCATGTTACAATAACTCTCTACCTCTACTCTACCGACCACTCGGTAGAGTACGGAGGGGAGGAGGCAGAACGGTCAGGGGAGGGATGGGAGGAAGGGGAGGTGCCGGAACGGTCAGGGGAGGAAGGGGAGGTGCCGGAACGGTCCGGGGAGGAAGGAGAGGAAGGGATGTGTTCTACCCTAGGGCCGATGTCTGGGAGGATGTTATTGAGGCCCCTGTCGCCGTACTGCCGGGAGGCTTTCTGTAAAGCCATCTTCCAGCCCACGTAAAAACCATCCCAGTAGTCGGCGCTGAAGGTGGACTGTCGCAACGGGGGAGCCGGGGGTGACGGTGGCACCGGTGAGGCAGGTGCCTTGCCATCCCTCTGGGGAGCACGGTTAGATGAAGACATCTGCAAATAAAGATGAAGAAGACGAGCAAGAAAGATAGGAAGAAGAAGAGCGTTAGAAGCTTGTGATGAAGGATAAGTATGGGGCCCTGGGTTCCTTTTATAGTGTGAAGAACGGTTCGAAGGCGGTTTGTAAGTGCTGTCAATGGTTGCTGTATCAGTTCTTGGCAGGGTATGTAAGAGTAACTTCGCATGGGTCAGAGTTCACGGGCCACCGAAGCGTCAGCGTCGTTTGGGGAACAGGCGATGGAAAAAAGGAGGGAAGGGTAAGACGGGAATGGGAAAAAGAGACGGAGGCCAAGGAGACGGAAATCGTGTGTGGAGGGCCGTAAATGGTGACATCTGAAAAGCAGGGACTGGAAATTAAACCTGGAGAAAAGCAGGGACTTTACATCAACCGGTATTCTGACAGGGATGAGGAAATAAGTACCAGGCTCTGACAAGGACCCCCAATTAATTTTCCCTAAATTAAAATATATTGAATCGGCATGTTTTGATCTAAATAATAAAATTATAAAAATAATAATAAATAATTAAAATAATCAAATCAGATGCATTGACTCTTGGATGACTAAATCACAATTCTTCTAACTATTACATCAATACTAAATATTTCATAATAACTAAACTAGGCTCAATAAAAGCAAAAGGTCTTCTATCATTCTCGGTGCTCTCTATTTCTTGTCTCTCCTCATATGATTGTGTATCATCATAAGAGCTACTTGAAAATAAGTAAACAACATTGAAGAGCAAAAGCTCCGTAGAAATTATATCTCTTAATCAGACATAGTTTACGTAATTAACATTTTTTCTATAACGATGTCACGTCCTGATAATTGATATTTAATGAAAATGATCGACTTTCAAAGTTAAGGAAATAAAATTCTTCATTTACATTTATGAGATAGTGCAGTGAAATAATACAATATGATTTACACAAACTAAGGGTTCATAATTTAATATTGACAAAACTCTAGAGTGCTAAAATCTAAAAAGAAGACTCAGGTTGCTAATTTATTGGGAGTCGCTCAGCACACAATTCTTTGGAGAGCCAGCCCCAAATAGAATTTCTGAAAGAAAAGTAGGAATGCATGAGCAGTTGTGTCTAGTAAGATTTACCTTCTAAACACAATAAAAGTAAGGTATGAAGGTAGCATATAAGGAATCATGAGTATGCATTCCATATAACGAGAGGGAGAGAGAGAACACAACTGGTATATAAAAGTTTCGTAATAGTGCAAGAAAAAGAAATAATACAATAAGAGTAGCTCTGAACCAATTAGTAATCAAGCAAGTATGATTCAGTTCATGACACAGTTTCATGGAAATGTAGACCAAAATCTAGCATATAGTGATGCATGCTAAACACTTAGATGATCTATTATTGTTCTGTACGATCAGTAAACGAATTTGGATGCTCCTCATGGGACTGGACCTGCCCCATTTGCACAGGCATAATATTCAAGTGAGTTCAGAGACCTCAAAGTGTGTTGCACCACTTCCATTTGATTATTGTTCATGTATGGCCTTTAAAAAGATGTCAAGTTCAAGAGATCTTGTGTAATGATAACACCATGCAAAAGTATGAGGATAACAAGCCAAGTGTGAAGTTAATAAGTCGGATTTATGAAGGTTAAATCAAGATATAAGAAAAACTAGATAAAATGGCAAACTGGAACTAAATAGAGAAATTGGTCAATCGTTCAAGGATTTTCGGTCATCTGACCTAGCCAATAGTGTGGTTCTGATTTTCCTAATAAAATCGGTCGACCTGAAGAACCAAATCAGTCGACTGACATAGCCAATAGCTTGGTCCTGGCTTTAAGATAACGTCGATCGACCGAAAGAACAAAATTAGTCGACCGAAAAGGTAAAATCGGTCGTCAGATATCTGATTTTCGGTCGACCAATTCTAGAAAAATTGAAATCACACAAGTCCAAATCGCACCGACTTTTCTAGCCTGGGAATGGAAATAAACAACTAGGAATAGAAGTGGTGAGTCTATTCTACAGTTGTACATATTTTTCAAACATGGTGGAGAACTTTAAACCCCTAATCTCCCTTCTTTTTCTCTCTCGGGTATGTAAATCATAGGGGGATTGGTCGACCGATGATTCCGACGATGTTTACAGAATTGGTTCTTTTCTACTGTGTGATGGTGGCTAGGGGTTGACTTAGAGTTGGAACAGACTAATACACTTTCATTATCTTAGCTAACATGCTCCCTTGAAATGATACTCAAAGTAGTAACAAATAGGGGGAAAAGGAGACAACATCCTACCTTAAAGAGGAAAATAGAGCTCCAATAGAACCTTCACCCTTGCACATCTCCTTGCCTTCTTCTTCTTCCACAAACTTTGGTGATGAGAGAAGCTAGCCACTAGAGCCTTTGGCCAAGGGTTCAACTTATATAGCATATGCGTGGGATTTTCATAGGCTAAGATAATTCACAGGATAAGGTACACCTGGACGATGGTGATCTCCCCGAAAAGCCCTGTTCACGGATTTAAGCCACGTCGCATGGATTTCACCTAGTGGTAACACGTATAAAGGTTTATACATAACATGGGTACGTAAGTGAACAGGAAAACAAGTATGTAATATATATATATATGTATATATATATATGCAATTTATAATATAATTTCTTTAAAATACAAACATTATTTATTTAAGTTGATATCTTAGATTTAACCTAGCTAGAATATCATGTAAATTTAAGTGTGTTTACTTTTAATAATAATTTTGGTAATGATATCATGAAATACACTTAATCGAGTGTAACTTTAACATGAAACATTAAAATAAATTAACCAGAATTCCTTAGGATGTATTTATTTTCATATATAAAATTGAGGTGTTACAAACGAAGACCAGGAGCAGACATAAAATGACATATAAAGGGGGGAAAAGTAAGAAGATGTATAAAGTAAAAAAAAATACATCTATTATATCATTTGTAATCTATCAGAATAAAACTCGTCATTCGTTCAAGTCAGAAAAGTCATTTATAATTGAATCTATGTTAAAAAGTTTCAACAATTTTTTTCTCAATGTTGAGTAATCGACCACTATAAAAGATGATTTTTCTCTGAGTTAGTAAACAAGAGTAATCTATATTAGATATAAAAGAAGATCATCATCAAGTTTAAAAACCACGACTTGATATAAAACACGGAAAATGGGAAAACCGTAAATTCTGGAATTGAACTTGAAAGAGTCAAAATTGTTGATGACCTTTTAAAATTAAACAAACAGATGAGATCATAAGAAGCAGCTAATGACCTGCATAATTATTTCTCTTCTACAACGTGCAAGTTGTCATCCCTATTGTAACGTAGCGTGTTTTCGGATCTTCGTGGATCATTGTTTAGTGGTAGTTCGGATCCGCATTTACTGATTTTGGTATGGTGCTCATGGCCAATATGGGCTCATTGGGCTTTGGTTGTGGTTTCCGCACGTTGTGTGGGGCTTAGTGGGCCGGCAGGTTAGGCCCGTGGTGCCCGTTTGTTCACTGAATGTGAACGCGATGGGGGTGTAGGTTGTGTTCTGAACGCGACAGTAGTGAAGGTCGCGTTCTGGTTGCCACTATTTTGGATCAACGTCTGCATGTGCGCCGCATGTCGCACGCTGGGGTGACCTACTGACGTCAGGAGTTAGAAGGCGACGCCCTAATCTGTCGCGACAAGGTCGCGACGGGGAGGTACGTCGCAATCCCAACCGCTATGCAGTTTTTAAGAAGGTTTGGCCGAACAGAGCTTTCACAAGCTCTGCTCGATCAGGAGGGGAGCTGTTGCGGCTTCTTTGGGCGATTCAGCGTTCCGACGTGGTGTTCGACGCGCTTTCGATGCGAGGATGTCGCATGGAGCAGGGGAGACGTCGTGTCGTAGCCTGTTTGCACGTTCTTCGTGAAGGTAGGGAGATTCCACCATGTTTGATTGCGTGGATTGCATGTAATGCGTATTCATTAGGTTTAATGCTTTAAGAACAATAGATGGCATGCTAGGTTATACATTAAAGCATGAAAAACGGAAATTAAAAGTAGTTTTCATGGAAATCCGGAGAGGGTTCTCGAGTTAGGGTTTTCACCTGAGAAGGCGACAGACCCGGTTGTTGCGACCAGGTCGCGACAGGCCGACCCGTCGCGACAAGGATTTCCTATCGTGCCGTGTCGTGGCGTCGCGATCAGAAGGCGGCCTTGTCCTCTGTCGCGACTACAGCTGAGGGTGCTTCTGATGGTTGTTTTATCTGGTTATCGTTTAAGTATTGTGCATGGCAATGCTAGTGAAGCATTGGTAGGTGTAGTGCTTATGAAGTGTGTCGTTTGTGCGTTGTTTACGTGATAAGGGTGGTGCTCACGTAGTGAGCATGCTTTTACGTGACATTTACATGGTTTGTGTGTCGTGCATGAATGTGCATGGCTAGTGGTTCGACGTTATGTTTATTGTAATGTAATTGGTATAGTCAGTATGAGGTAACTGGGCAGTGAAGGCCCACATATGAACCTAGCCCTAGTCTATTGCTGTCTTTTAAAGAGTATTATAATGATATACATGTTAAGTAGTATGTGTTGCCATAGAGGTCATGGAGTGACCAATGACAGGCAAGGTTGTGTTGTACTGTTGTGATATAAGTGTGGGCTAATGTGAGATGGTTTGGAGGTCACATGGTGATCGACGACAAGCCAACTATGTTTAGTATATTTTAATATACATTACATCGAGGTATTAAGTGACTGACGCAGTTTGTATGCTAGCCGAGTGTGGTGGTTCAGTGCCTATTCCGGAATGCCTCTTCAGTTGGGTGCCCAAGGTTCTGTGTGAGCCAGGCACGTGTGTGTGCTCGGGGCTTGTCCTGGTACAGTGGTACCGTCGAGGTCTTGTCGTCTTCCTGGACACCCTCGCTCTCGGGGAGAGTTGTCGTCCGGCTGAGGGAAAGACGGCAGGGGACAGTGACTTGTGAGAGCTTGTTGTTTGGTCGCTTGTAACGCGCTCGTAGCTGGGGGGTTACAGACACCAGTAGACGTACTGGGCTTCAACTAGTCCTGTTACCAGTGCCTCACTTTAGGGAGCTCGGGCCAGAGTCTCTAAAGGTGTCAGGCATAGGCCTGCAGGGTGTGCGACCTGTATGTTGTGGTGGTTTGGTTGGTCTCCACAGTTCTTTGGCTTTACTTGTGTTGTGGAGTGGCAGTTGGACCTTACGTCCGTGGCTGCGAGACTGAGAGGTAGTTCTTGTGCTGTGTTGTCCGGGTTGGATACTGGCGTCTTGAACCAGTAGTCTGTCCCGTGTGGTGGCGTCGTGCTTTCCGGCTCGTGTTGTGCTACTGGTTGTAGCGTGTGTTGGTTGTGGTTTTACCCGTCGAGGTGTGCCATGGTGTTGGCACGGTTGTCGTGGTGGTTAGTGAGCGGAGACTCACTGGTTGTTGTTTGACTAGTTGTGGTGTGCCCTGGTGGTGGCACAATTGTGTTTGTGTTTCAGTGGTGGTACCTCGTGGTGGTAGGTACCAATATCCTTTGTGGGTACTGGTTTCTCGTGGTACGCTGAGTACTAGCCTTTTCAGGTGGTGAAGTGGAGGTCCTGCGGTGAGACCTTCCACTTGTTGTGTTTTACCCTTCCTTGGGTAAGTTTCCGAATATGGTTTAGTGTGCGATGGATTGGCATCGTGGTAACCAGTCCTGTTACTTAAGTGTGACATTCGATACATTGTGGTTTAACGGTATAAAGGATTAGCTCTTAGTTAGCAGTCCTGTTACCCATGTGTTGGAGACTTGCCAGTGAAGCTAGTAGCTTAGGCAATGCTTTGCCTGTGTGGCTTACAGCTTAGGCGACCAGCTGTTGAGGTGATGTGCCTGTGAGGCTTGTGGCCTAGGCTTTATAGTTATTGGGCAGACTAGTTGCGTGGTGCTAGTTCTGCTATCTCTTCTTCTTTCCAAGATCTGTGTTAATTGATATGATTATGTTTTGCTGTGAGCGTGATATGGCTTGGCTACCAGTGTTGCCAGTGAGACCCGTTGGGGTTGAGGTCCTCCTGTGTTGTGTGTAGTTTTTGGGTGGTCCCCTACTGAGCCAGTGAGTTGTTGAGGCTCACTCCCTTACAGTTCTTTTCAGGGTTTACCATTGGTGTGGCTTGCAGAGGTGTCGTGACAGACTTGTACCACCAGTAGTAGTGTTAGTACAGTTGTGTGAGCTTGTGCTCCCTCGGGGTATGCCCCAGGTAGTTGTACTCTTCCTAATTTGGACATGTAATAATGTAATGGGACAGTTGTAAATTGTTATATGCAGATATAAGCACATGTACTTTCTTGTGTCTCTTACTATTGTGGTTTACCTTTTATATTCTTCCTAGACACGTGTACAAGCTATCCTTTGCGAGACTTCGGTCCGTTCGCGGGAGACGGATCTGGATATGGACCCTTGTTAGGTATAGATATCTAGGGCCGTTTTACCTACTCCCCAACGAAAATGCCAAAACCAAAAAGCAGGTCATAGGGAGGCACGAGGGGTGGGAGGGAAGGATGTTCGGTCAATAAAATATGGCATATGTGGTTACTAGGGCTGCCATACTAGGAGGAGATATCCCCGTGGCCCATGGATAGGGCTATCATCCAAAAAAAAGACCCATAGCGGGGGCTACTGTCCAGTAGAAATGCCCACGATTGGGGATGTCATCCCAGCAACAATGCTTATGCCTAAGAAAAATTTTCGAAGTTCAAAAGCGATATAGGGAGGTGGAAGGGGTGGGAGGGAAGCCGATTAGGTGAATAAAATAGGGTTAAAAAGTGTGGTTCGATCTTTTAAAATGGAAAACCAAACCAACTAATTGGGATGGGTCAACTACTCAACTTGAATAAAAAAAAAACCAACATAAGTGATAAAAAAATAAACGAGGCTATATATAAGAGGTAAAATTTTGGGGGGAGGGCCACCTTCAACATGAGTCCCCCCTCACAATGACATAGTTAAATGCAGAAAATTAAATCATGGATGATAACTTGAAGGAACAAAAGCAAGAGGAACTTATAATCTAAGGGGTGTGATTGAAGTATTCGTTTGAAAGGAACATTTCAAGATGAAGATCATACTAATATTTGGCAATACAAATGAGACATTTAATTGGGCAATAAACAATCATTAACTACAGGGGCGGACGCATGATGAAATATAAGGGAGGGCTAAAATAAGAAGATATGTAAAGTAAAAGAAAATACCTTAAACTTTATCACATGTGATTTATCATAATAAAGCTCTTCGTTCTTTCAAGTCACGAAAATCATCTATAATTGAATCTATGCTAAAAGTTTCAACAATTTCTTTCTCAATATAGATGATAATCAGATAAAAAATCACCCTCCATCTTGTTGTGAAGCTTGTTTTGATAATCTTCATAGCTAAAAAATGATCTTTCTGTTGTAGCTGTGGAAACTGGAAGAGTGAGAATAAAAGTTAAGACTCTGCACTCAAGTGGATAGATATCTGATTTTCTTGTTTTCACCAACCACTGACATAAATCAGAAATAGTGGACAAACTTTTGAATTTTGGATGTTGTCGTACATACTCAAAGTGCTCTAGTTGTACCCTCAATTGTAACATCTTCTGTTCTGTGAAGTCTTGTGGATAAAATTTTCTACCAACTTGCAAATATCATTGATTATGAATGATGCAGATAACTCTCGTGGATCTAAAGCTGAGCTAAGAATGAGTAACTTCACAACATGATCATCAAATTGATTATTCAATTCTTACATTTGAGTGTCTATCACAGCATTAAAGATATCCACTTTATAATGATGCTCAAGTGTAATTTCATCTTGTTGATGTCGAGCTCTACCTCTTCTTGAAATATACAAAGTACTGAGATCTGGCACATCAATATTGCGCATTCCACCAAAAGAGTTCACAGTAGAAAGCAATTCATCCCATCTTTCGTCTCTTAACTTTTGAATGAGTGATTTTGTAGATAAAACAAGATGCATAGCATTCAAAATATCTTGAGATTGTATCTGCAAAGCTTGACAAAGTTGATTAGAAATATCTAAAATTTATTTCATAAGATGCAAAATGAAGATAAATTCGTAAGAGATTAATACTTCATAAGCTGCATCTGCATCTCCACGTTGGGCAGATGTAGTTCCATCATCAATGATATTAAGTAAAACTGTACATGTGGCACTAAACATTTTTATCAAGTTGGAAACATAATTTAAGTGTGAACTCTAACGAGTATCACCTGCTTTGTAGCAACTCTGATTTTTAAATTGTGAGAAATAATATTAAACTGAATTAAATATGAAATTAATTGAATAAATATGATAAATAGATTTAAATTAGAATAAAGAGGGAATAAATTGAATTAAATAGAATTAAACTAAAACCCATTAAGCTAAATTAGGAAATAGGTTGTACTAGTGGTCCCAACATAAATGAATGGGCCAATTTGCAAAGAGCCCAAATTAGATGAGAGATCTTTTAGCCTAATTTCAGAGTTAATTAATTAATAAATTAAATAAGGGTAAGATAAAGACTAAATAGGTTGTAATTATCCTAAAAAGGAGTCCTCATCCCATCCTAACCCATTGCCCACGAGATTAGACCTCTCCCCTATCCTATCAGGTGGATAAATGTAAGAAAATAGGGAGATAAAGATGAAAATTCTGAGTTTGAAGGGAAGAGGAGAGTTTTAAACAAATAGGACTCACTAGATAATACACCTCTCAATTCGTCTCTACCAACCCTTAGATCGTTGCTGGAGCTTTGGAGGACGAGGAGAGGAGCTGTGAACGACAGAAGCAAGAAGAAGGAGCTTGGAGCAATGAGGGTTTTCTTCATCTTCTTCGTTTTAACCCTAGGATTCCTTACAGCAAGAAAAGGTAGGTAATCTCTCAAGCCAAATCTAATTAAACTCGACCCTAGGTAGACCTTGATCCCCTCTATCAATGCCCCATGTTTGCCCCAATTTGTGTTGCTCCATGGAAGAGTATTTAATGCTCCAATCTCTGTCATCATCATGTACCCAAACCTACTTGTTTGCTTTCAATCCATATATATATTCGATCCCATGCCTTCCTAATATTATCATAAATACTGCATGATGTTAGGTTTCGAATGATTCTATTTCCCCAATTTTCATCATGCATCATTTGCTAATTAAATCACAATCCATGGCTGTGCATGTTTTAGGTCACTGAAAAGTAACCTAATTAAAGCATGCCCATTACTTGTCTATTTTCTAATTACTTATGCCTATTGATACATCTCCATGTCTAGTTTCGTTTAAAACTAGTTTCATGATCTTTGGACTTGTATACTATTTAATATGGATTTTTAAATGGACCTATATTAAGCCATGAGGGATGGACCAAACCCAAAAAGGGGCTGATTTCCCTTTCTGGGCTCGGCCCTCCTTCTGAAATCGTGACGGCCCGACCTGTCGCGATCTCAGAAGGGTCACGACAGGGTGGACTACCGCATCTTGAATGTGACAGCCCGACCCGTCGTGGTTTTCCCATGGCTCACACAGACTGGCCTGTGGTTCAGCAGACGCGACCGGCCTAACGTCGCGACCTGAAACGCGACGGGTACCCCGTCGCGATTTCAAAATGTCGGCCAGAACCCTAATTTCCTCATATGCCCCTATTATTTTTCCCATTTAAGCCCTGTTTAACCTTAATTATGCACTGTTATGAATAGTAACAACCTGTTTATTAATCTTGTGTATTAATTACATGAAATCCATTAATTAAAAGCTTTGTGCACAATTATACATGCTCTCATGATTTCTTAACACTTGCACACACTAAACATTAATGTTTGCCATGAGACCTTATTAAATTACTCAATAATATATCTGATAATTAAGTGCACTTATTCACTTAATCTCCCAATTATTTAAATGACACTTGTCTTCGTTTTATTTTCGCGCTTTGTATACCGTTATCGCGTCCCTCTGCCTTCGAGTACTCAAGGCATGACGAACAACATGGTCCTTTACACACTTCTTTCTTGGCATGGACCACCTCTCTGTTGGGAATACTCTTGACCGGACCAGGGACTCCTTGTCAAGGCCTCCGTAAGTCTCCTTAGCTTTGGCGGACGTTCATTGCAGACGAGCTGGTTGTACCCCTAAAACCCTTTACATCCTTAGGGATCAGCATGATCAAAACGGCCTTAGTGTGTGTTTCTTTCTTACCTTGGGATCACGCCGAACCATCTGGCATGTATTCATAGCATGGCTAGTGGGCGGTTGTGACTTCTACCGGACTGTCGGCACACGACCGAGTGTTGTGCAACTGTTACTACCGTTGTTTATCGTTGATTTATGAATATGTCCCTATCTCATCTACTATCTTTATACTCTCATCTGTTCACATTCTCTTTACACTCTCGTCTATTCGTCTACTACTATCATCTATTCTTGGTACTCTATTTGGCCATCCATATGATTGTCTAAGATAAGAAACATAACTTATGCCAGACAATAGGGCCCGATCTGGTCCTGGGAGGAGTGGCCGAAAAGTGCTATTTGTCCATGGGAGTTAAAATGATCAGGATGTCGGCATACATCCAGTGCCATTATACTATCAAGATTTAATCTATGACAATCAATCCAAGTGCTATCAATACAAGTGTTATCTTTACTAGTGCATTGTTGTGCAACTTTACGTGCTATATCGTTACATGGCCAATCCATCATCATACTTGTTGTGTTATTTTCTGTGTACAAGTGCTATCATTCTACTGCCATCGTTATTTTACTCTAAATGACTGTACTCTCTAGTTATCCTGCCTTATAAGACATTAATCAATTAAAGCATGCATGTTTATATGAGATATTAAGTCCTACTAGGCGTTTATCGCTCATCCTGCGCTATTTATTTTATGTGTTTCATGTGAGTCTAATGGAGATTACCACACTCACGAGGAAGGGATTGAGAAGGATGCTCAAGAGTGACCAGTCTCAACAATCACTACTTATTAGTTAGTTAGTTAGTCGTCAGTTAGTCATTATGTAATAGTCTGGATTTGAATAAAGTACTTTGGGCCCTAGTTTTGGCTCTGATTAGTGAATGTAATAGTGTTATGAGGAATTAATAATGAAGTTGGATTTTATTTGGCATTATTCCAATTGTGCAATGGTGTATGTTTATTTATCGCTTGATACTATTTATTTAACTATAATTTCGCTCCGATATTCCGCACCGGGGCTATAGACACGCGAATTCGACTCCACCGCTGGCAAATTTCATATTGTGCCATTATGCCACAAATGACCCTCATATTACCTTGCAAGAGTAATTTCCCAATATTTATGGATCTCACTCATTCTTCCCCGGTGCTTCCCCATCATTTCTAAGGCTCGCCGGGTCTCATAGGCACTCATTTCAAGTCGCGACGGGTCTGGTGGGCGCGTTTCCAAGTCGCGACGGGTCTGGGGGACGCATTCTAAAACGGGACCGGCATGGTGGACGCAATTCCATTAATTCTCATTATCGCGCCAGGCATGTTGGACGCGACTAGGCCAAATGGTCATTATCTCGGCGGCCTTGTATGACGCAATAAAGAATTTACTTATTTTATTTACGGAGACTGCCCATTGCCACTTCATAAATGCGTCTGCTATAGGCGACGTGATTCTAATGTCGGTTTTGGCAGGATTTTCATACATAAAATAGGGAAATACTTTATCGCGTCATGTCGTATCGACGCATTTTAAATCAGAGACGCGTCGGACCGTGCCGACGCGATTAGGCCCTAGGCCCCAAAAGTCGTCGCACTCAAGTGCCCGTACCTTGAATCTCGAGGAATCTCTGAATCGCGTCCGCCTGAGCTGCCGCGATTAGATCCTAGGCTTGAACCCTATGACCCGGAAGTCGTCGCATTTATGAGCCCCACGTGTCAAAATGAAGTCACGTCGACGCGTTTTAGAAAAAGCGGTGCTTTGTCCCGAAGCGATTCTGAAGGTGGCCGCAGGCTATAATCATCATGCTATTGTCAAATCAAGCGACAAATGCGACGCTTCTTAATCACGGTGCGTCGTGTGGACGCGTCTCCAATCAGAGACGTGTCCACTGTAGCTGACGCGATTTGAGTCTATGTTGCCTATAAATAGACCCCCAAGGGTCAGTTGTTCCGGTGGGCCCACTCAAAAGCGACGAAGCCCTTCCGGATTCCCGCCTCGGCTCCGGACCAAGGAGGCCTGCCACGCCATCCGAGCTATCTCATCCATCCAATCGGCGCAAGGCGGAGAAGCGCTCCTTCCACATCATCCTCCACGCACTTCGGAGCGAAGTGGGAGGGTCTTCTTCCTCTTCTTCCTCCGTCCATTCCGGCAGCGCCGCCGTGCCATCCACCATTTGAGGAAGCACCCCCTCCCCTTTCTCTTTCTCTTGGTTTATCCACCTCCTCCGGGCCCCACGTGGCTCCCTCACACTCTTTTTATACACACATGCATGCACACACACACACACACCCCACATTTTTAGGGGTTTAAAAACCACCACACGGTAAGTCGTTCCCCATGCCATTCATTCTTTCCATTTCATCTATTTAGAATTGTATACTACACATGTGGCTAATCCCCTCCCTTTCTTATTTGTCTCTTTTTTAGGGTAATCAACAAAGGAAATGCCTTCTACCACGGCCGAACGTGCTCGTAGAAGAAGAAAGGAACCCACACCCCCGCGCAACCTCCCACGCTCCAACAGGTGTTTTTTGAGATCACCCATTCCATTCGCACCCCTTCGCCCGTGCATTCTCCATTATGTACCCTCACGTAACTGGCGATCACGTTCTTTTTCTTTTATTGTCATTTTCTTCCATCACACATTATTCATATCCACACACACCACACCACAATAATCATCCCTCTTTGTGGACCAACTGTTCTTCGGACCCCCCCCCCCCCTACGAAAAACACCTCCACAGATTGACGATCACGGTGGGACCTCTTTTTGCGTTTTCTTGTTGATTACCCCCCCTCCCTTCATGTCCCATGTGGCACTCCTCTTTTATATTTGCCTTATACCCTGCAAGCATGTTGTGTGTTTGATTTTATTTTTGTCTTTTATTTTCTTCTATTACGCATATCATGTTGTTTCCTGCCTTTTTTCATTTCTCGGGTGGCCTTCTGGAATCGCGTCCACAACAGAGGACGCGATTCAGTGTTTAGTAACGCGTCCACCCTGTCAGACGCATTTCACTTTGTGTTGTGGTGGCTAAGTCCGACGCGTCTCTGTATTTCTTAATTTTTAACTTTCTGCACCACTTCCCTGCTTCCTGCTTTCCTTTTTTGTTCTCGGGTGCCTGTTTGGAATCGTGTCCCACGTAGCGGACGCGATTCAGTGTTTGGTAACGCGTCCGCCTTACCGGACACGTTTCACTTTCTTGTCACGGCGGCTAAGGCTGACGCGTTTCTGTCTAGCAGTCCATCCACAGGGACCAGGTGCGGCTCTGGCAGCCTTTTGGGGCTTTCAGGTCCGCGTTCAGATGACTGGATGCGATTCAGTTTGAGTCGCGGCGTCTGTACCCGACGCGATTCAAACTGCTGACAAAAACATGCCCCCTTTGCCATTTTTGCTATAAACTGCTGCATACAGGGCATATTGCATCAGTCGGGGGACCTCCTTCCCTCATATCCTAGGCTCCACACATCTTTCTTGGTAAGGGCGACCTCTCCTTTGGGCATTCTGTCTCATTGGACTAGGGGACCTTTACCAAGAACCCCGTAAGACTCCGTACCTCGTGGATTCCCTCACGGCGGACTGAGTTGGTGGTACCCTTCTGTTGACCCGGGTTTAGACATCCTATTGCGTGGTGAGAGGTGATTCTAGTTGCACCCTGAAGTATCCATCTTCTACCTAACTAGGATCTCACCTGGAGTGACACAACATTTTCAATCCATCTAATAATTGTGAAAGCCCTAAAACAAGCATAAGCATCATAACTTGTTTGAGCCGTCATTGATTGATTAATCTTTGTTCAACTTGTTTGATTGCTTGCCTTGTTAAAATGGACCCACACCATCATGCTTACTTTAATATGGACTATGAGGATGATGTTAGATCTCCATCTTTTCAATCCCATGTCCATCCATTTCACCACTGTGAGGGACAGCCTTCTACTTCCTATGGCTACGTGTGCACACCGCGCACTAACAAATTTGATGTTCCCTCACATTAACCTCCAATTAAAACCCAGCAAGAGCCTTCCCCTCCGCCAAGACTCCAAAGTCCAAATTGTCCTGCATGCACTTGATCAACTCACCCCTCAACAGCTCAATCTAATCCAATCTTTGGTTGAGGGTGTGACTCCCCCTTCTTCTCTTTCTCCCGGGCATCCACCTTTGTACATTCCGGCGACTTTGCCACATACCCCTGTACATTCTTCATCACCTCGGCCCCCTGGCCACTTGCACTCCTGTGCTCTGGTCCATACAGACCACCCCTTGGGAGGGCCCATTAATTCAAAGCCACCCCCATGTACTCCCTCATATGCCCAGCGGCAACCCACTCCACTCCAACATGCTCTTCTCCAGAAATTAAACGATCTGGAGAGTCAAATCAATAAGCTTTCCAATCCCACAGGTGACCCGATCGCCGCCATGCCAGCTCTCCCTCAAATTTATATACACCCTTCGGAGATGCCGTCGTACCGATTGTACAATGGCACAGGTAATCCCTACCTTCATGTCAAGGAGTTTCTCTGAGTCTTCACATTGGCAACGTGACCCTATGACCTTGGCATATTTATTTAGAAATCTCTTGACGGCCCTGCACTCGAATGGTTCTACTCTTTAGAGCCAAGTGAGGCAGGAGACTTCCGCCCCCTGCATAAAAAATTCCTTCAGAGGTATAAAAACCGCGTCAGCCCCTATCTCTCTATCACGGATCTAGCATCTGAGAAGATAAGGGCTGACGAGGAGTTTGTACAATTTGCTGACCGTTGGAGGTCAATGCCACCCGCCTGAAATATGTGCTCTCGGAGTCGGAGCAAGTCAAAATCATTATTTCCAACTCCACTTCAAGGTTCAAGCACATCCTGGCCATGAACCAAATCGAGATGATGGAAGAGCTCTACGAGCGGGGATGTTACATCCATACACATTTGATGGACTCCCCGATCATAGAACTATTCAATCAAATTAATCCAAGAAAGAACGGATCAGTGGATGCCATCCACCATCCACTTCACCACCATACAACACCTAGCCCATATACATCTCTGCAAACTCCCATTTACCACAACATGCCTCCACCCAGGCGTCCACTGATTCATCCTCCTCGGACCCAACAACCTCCAACTAGGCCATACAACGCCCCTATTAATGAAGAAGCTCACGTGCCCTACGTTGCACCTGCTCCAATACCCATACCAGCTCCAGCTCCCATACCTCCACCACTGCCTATTGCTCGGGCTGAAGTTGCCAATTCCCAACCCATTTGTGAAACCACTTGGTGCTACGACGATGAACCTTCCGAAGTCATGTTCATACGCCATTTACCTACCCCTCCTACACTACCGTCCATCATTACCAAACCGTCCACCATTAAGCCTTCCATAATTAAGCCTCGACCCACCATCAAACCAATCATTACACCTCCCATTGCGCCAACACCACTGGCAACTCAACTTGAGTAAAACTTCCCCTTCATATCTGCTATACCTCCACCGGCCATACAACCTCCCATTGCACCCACCATATCCACCCGCATCCACCGGAGCGGGTGCAAATATTTGAGGAGCAATAAGCGTCAGCAGAAGGAAGCCCTGGGACCGGGCATGCTTTTCAAAATTCAAGATTGCATTCCTCGCATGCCGGTCATTGTTTCCATACCGGGCACATTTACCGAGCGGAAGTCCTCCCCTCCATCCATGGCCGTCAAGAGGCCTTTTAAGCATGTGCCAACCATGCCAGTTGCCAACCAGGCACATTTCAGAATACTCATAGGGAATCTCTCCCTCCAAGCTCTCATGACCCCTCACAGCATTGTTGTGAACCTTCCCACGCTAGTGAAGGGGTCAACTATCCAGATTGTGCTCACGCATCCAAAAGCCAAATCCTTGGCACAATCAATTACTCAAGGGGTCGTGCCCCCTTCCATATTCAACGCCTTACAATCTTTGGGCACAGAACCCTCATTGTTGCTTCCAAATCTACCAATGGAACTCCTCACCCTTTCATTAAATTGTATTCCAAGGGAGTTGCCATTGTTGCTTGAAACTCCGACGAAAGCCAACAACCCAATCATTGAGAGTCGTTCAAACTCCCCGAGAAGAGCAAGATCATCTGCCCGTTGGGCAAAATATGTGAGGAAGTACCTGAGGGTCAGAACGCCAATTCCCAGGCGGAACCGCAAATGTCGGACAGGGTAAAAGACTAGGGGGCCTCCGTCACCTTCTTCTTTTTCATTCCAATCATGCTTTGTGCTCCTTAGCACCTTTCCGTGGGTTCTCTGCATTCCCTCCCCACGGGAGGCATTCTATTTTCATCTTTTTTACGATTCATTTTCTTGCATCGGGCATCGCGCCCCTTTTTATAATCCTTACTCTCCCATCCGTGCCCCACGAGGCACATCTCCTTCCCATGCCCCACGAGGCAAAACTCCTTCCTGTGCCCCATGAGGCACAACTCCTTTTCGTGCCCCACATGGCACATCTCCTTCCCGTGCCCCATGAGGCACATCTCCTTCCCATGCCCCACGAGGCACATCTCCTTCCTGTGCCCCACAAGGCACAACTCCTTCCCGTGCCCCACGAGGCACATCTCCTTCTTGTGCCCCGCGCGGCACCTCTCCATCTTGCGCCCCACGCAGCGCACCTCCTTTCTTGGCCCCTTGCAGCCCACTTATTCCTTTCTCTCCTCTGAGCCATCCGGATTCTTTTCCTCTTGCAGGGCACCGCGCCCTCTCCTTCTTCTTCAAATCCCTCCGGTCCCGCCGGAGTCTCCAAAGTCTTTCCGCAATTCTGTCCTTGCCATTTTCAATCAAGTCATCCGACCTTTCTCCCACTATTTCGGGGTTTTAGTCCCCATGTATCTCTTTAATTTCCGAATAAAATTGTAAATTCTTCAAGACCTCTGAGTCTCACCCCAATGCAGGGTATTCGTCCTTCCTTTACCCTTCGAATTCTTTATTATTAATGTCAACAACAAAAATCCATAAAAAAATGAATATCGAATATTGCCATGCTATCGCAGCACTCCCGTTATGAGAACTCCGCGCAAGGAGTCCAAAATTCCCTTCCGGGTCATTAAGGTTTGCCCTTAGCGTGGCACCTACACACACTTCACGGCGCCCTAAGTCGATTGACTCAGAAAACACCGTCACTATCACAGCCATGCCTGAAAGGCACGAAAATATGTTTCTCTTCTCACTCGGCCAAAGTATGGGTAGTAGAGGTAGTCTGGACAAGGCAACCCACCCAAAACACTCCCTGATGAGAGGATGTCTCAAAATGGGCAAATCAAATGACCAAGAAAAATCAAAGTCAAACGCATGTCAAGAGTGGCAAAGTCCCCGCAGAGATCCAAATGGACCTGACTGTATGCATGCAAAATCAAAATCAATCAATCAAGATAATAGGGCATGGCAAAGAGCGGCAAAGTCCCCGCGGAGATCTAAATGGACTCGGTCGTACGCATGTCCCTATAAAACCAAATGGTCATAAAAAATTCTAAAAAGCCCCAATCAAGTGAGACTGAATCTTCTGATAGTTGTGCCAGGGAAGGAAGTCAAACCCGACTCTTCAATACCCATATCAAGCTTATCTCCATATTTTCTTCCCTTCTTCCTGCCAGACCCAGTCGCCTTTTCAGGTGTGGCTTTGATAGTGGCACCGTCAACCAAGTGCAGACAGCCGTTGGGCACCACTTCAAATGCACGCCTTACTCTGGGCATTCTTTAAATGACACTGGAGGAAACAAGGACCCCTCTCCAGTCGATTTTCATAACCCTAATTGTAACGTCGCACATTTTCCGGATCCCCGTGGATCCAGGTTTAGCGGGTTTGGTGGCCAATGTGTGGCCCATTAGCTTGTGTTTAGGTGTTCGCGCGAGTTGTGAGGCTTGGTGGGCCGGCCGTTGGGCCCAAAGTGCTCACAGGTCTTGTGGCTCTGAACGCGACGGCCCTTGGGGTCGCGTTCCTGTTACCGCTATTTGGAGGACGTCGTCTGCATGGCTGCCGCGCGTCGCTCGTCAGGCAGTCAGCTGACGTCGGCCTTAGGAAGGCGATGGTCACCTAGGTCACGATCAGATCGCGACAGGGGTGCACATCGCGATCCCAACTACTGTGCGTTTTTAAGAGAGTTTTGGCCGGACAGAGCTGGGGCAAGCTCTGCTCGGCCCAGGAGGAGCTGATGCGGTGGTTTTGGGCGATTCGAGCTTTTGGTGGAGTTTTTAGCGCGCTCTCGTCGCGAGGACATCACTTGGAGTGGGGGAGACGCTGTGCCATCGTTGGTTTGCGTGTTCTTCGTGAAGGTAGGGTGTTCTACCTTGATTTGTGTTATGAATTGCATGTTAGCTTGTTTATTGCTTTGCAAACAGTAGATACCATGCTAGGGTATCCATTAAAGCATGAAAAATGTGAATTAATCGTGGTTTGAATGGTATGGAATGGTGATCCGAGGAGTTTCTCCCGGATTAGGGTTTGCGCCTGTGAAGGCGACAGCCCTGGGTGTCGCGTTGTTAACGCGACAGCTCGATCCGTCACGTTCATGGTTTGAACGAGGCATGTCGGGGCGTCGTGTTCTGAAGGCGACCTTGCCCCTTGTCGCGACCTCAGCTGAGAGGTCCCGTTATGCATGCTTTCTATATTTTGAATATCCGGTTAGTGGTATTTGTTGTGCATGGCAATGACAGGTGGAGCCAGTACACTTGTCACGCTCATGAAGCGTGTTACTCACAAGATGGGCTGGTTTTACGTTGCCAATGTGTTATTTATATAATTAGCGTGGTGTTTACGTGGTTTGGAGGCCGTGCATATGGTTTGTGTGTACATGGCACATCGTACATCGTCGTATTTATTGTATCTTAATCATTGCGGTTAGTCCGTGGTATAGTGGCAGTGAGGTTCACGTTTGAACCTAGCCTTAATCCCTTATGATCTTTTATAGATTATTCTAGATGGATAATTAGTAAAGTATAAGTATGATTATTACATGATTATCGTGTACTGTGTTTAGTGTGGCAGTGGAGGTCACAAGGTGACCAATGATAGGCTATGGTGTTATTATTAATATGGTTCATATATGTGTTTGTGTAGGCTAGCTTGTAGGTCACGAGTGACCAGGACAAGCTACTCCTCACACATGTATCGTGGTTTGTAATAAACGTGTAAGTGTTGTGGTTTGTGTATTTCCGAGTGTGGTGGTCCGGCACCTATTCTGGAATGCCTCTCTAGTTGGGTACCCCAGGTTCTTTGTGAGCTAGGCACGTGTGTTTGTTGTGCTCGGGGTTTGTCCCGGTACAGTGTGGTACCGTCGAGGTCTGTGTCATCTTTCTGGACACCCTCACTCATGTGTTTGAGTTGTACGTCCGGCTGAGGGAAAGACGACAGTAGGGCAGCGGCTTGTGTTTATGGGTGTGCAGTCGCTTGTAGCGCGCTCGTAGTTGGGGGTGCGGACACCAGTAGTCGACACTGGTCCCCAGCTAGTCCTGTTTTCTAGTGCCTCACTTTAGGGAGCTTAGGCCAGAGTCCCTAAAGGTGCCAGGCATGGGCCTGCGGGGTGTGTGACCTGCAGGTGGTGGTAGTTCTTGTGTTGTGTTGTCCGGGTTGGATACTGGCCTAATCAGCCAGTAGTTCGTTCCCGTGTGGTGGCGTCGTTCCTTTCCGACTCGTGCTTTACTACCAGTTGTGGCTTTTGTATTGTTACTCGTTGTTTGAGGGCTTCCTCACTAAGGTGTGCCCTGATGTCGGCACGGTTGTAGTTATGGTTGGTGAGCGGAGACTCACTGGTTTGTGATGTGCCCCGTCGTTAATTGGTATGCTGTGTACCAGTCTTTTCAGATGTTGAAGTGGAACTGTGCTCCGTGGAGGTCGTGTTGTAGGACATTCCACTTGTTGTAGTATACCCTTGTAAGGGTAGCTTTCCGTTGTATTATGATTTTAGGGTATGGCGGACTAGCTTCTGGTTAGTAGTCCTGTTACCCCTGCGCTTGTGTTTTCAGTGTTGGTACCTAGTGATAATAGGTACTTGTACCCCTTAGGGGTTGGCTTTGTATTGTGGTACATTGTGTACCAACTCTCTAAGTGTTGTATTGAACCGGTGTTTGTGTAAAGGTGTGTGGAGGTCGTGAGGTGACCTTCCACACGTGCTGTATACTTTGGTTAAAGTACGTTTTCAGTTGTGGTTTCAATGTGTGCTGGACTTGGCATGTCAATGCCAGTTCGGTTACCCTGCGTGGGTAATTTGCCTGTGAGGCTTGTAGCCGAGGCAATGCTTTGCCTGTGAAACTTGGAGCCTGGGCAGTGGTCTGTCAGTGAGGCTTAAGGTTGAGGTATTCCCAGTGGTTGGGCGGACTAGTAGTATTGTGCTAGTCCAGTTATTCTCTTTTACTTTCTGAGGTTTATGTTGATTGACATGTTTATGCTAATCGTTGATTAACTTTGGTTAAAGTAAGTTGAATGTGGTTTGACTATCTGTGTGGCCAGTGAGACCCTTTGAGGTTGAGGTCTCTTCTGTTTAGTTGTTGTGATTATTGGGTGACCCCTACTGAGCCTGTGACTTATTGAGGCTCACTTCCCTACAGTTTTTTTTAGGGCTTGCCGTTTGTGTGGCTTGAGGAGGCGTTGTGACAAACTTGTACCACTAGCAGTTGTGTTGTAGTAGTGTTGTGTGAGCTTGTGCTCCCTCGGGTATGCCCCAGGTAGTTGTACTTTTTAATTGGACATGTAATAATGTAATGGGACAGTTATAAATTGTTATATGCAGGTATGAGCACATGTACTTTCTTGTGTCTTATACTGTGTAGTTGTCTTTTATATTCTTACTGGACATTTGTGTGAGATATCCCTTGCGAGACTTCGGTCCGTTCGCGGGAGGCGAATCTGGATATGGAGTCTTAATGGGCATAAATATCCAGGGCCGTCACACTAATGCTACCATGGCATGGCAATGTTCCAAATCCACAAAAAAAAAATCAAATATTTCCAAAATCACAAAAAAAATCAAATACTTTTCAAAATCCATAAAAATTTAAATATTTCCAAAACCACAAAATTCAAAATTTTCAAAATCCATAAAAATTCAGATATTTTCAAAATCAACAAAAATTCAAATACTTTCCAAAATCAACAAAAAAATCAAATATTTCCACAATCAAAAAATTCATGATGGTATTGCACAAGGCAAGCACATCCGGTCTGCATTAGATCGATGCAATTCTTCCCCTTCATGGATTCCTCCCATCCTGAACTCCAAAACTCTTTGGCCAAAAGGTCACTCATCCTCATGGTTTAATAAAAAAAAAATTTTTTGAGCTGTGTCTGTTGTTGACTACTTTATCCATGCTCCCTGCTATGAATGTGTTATTCCATGATATTTGTTATCTCTTGGCTAATGAGTTTTGAGTGCAGGATTCGAGTTACCTAATCCGGCACTGCATCAGGCTGCAACGTGTCGCCCCTACCATCAAGTTATCTATATGTTATACCTTTAGAGCATATCAAGGACCTTGTGGCTCTGAGGAATCTAGGATTTGAGTTCCCCTATATCAAAAACAATGATTATCTAAGAGGATCCTTAGCCGCACGGATAGGCCGTTACGCTTGGCATATGAGGACGACGGACCCATGCATAAAACTCTGGTCCTAACTCAACGCCATCGTAACAATATTATCCTTGGTTATTTCCTACTCCTTTTAACCTATTTTTCATTTAGTCCAGCATACATGCATATTGAAATCACAGTGGAAAACCACTCTTCCAATGCAACTTGAGAGCCATTCGCACTCCAACTCCAAAGCAATTTGAATATTCCATTCTGGGTCAAGTACGCAACTCCCTTTGTTGTCACCTCCGGGCTGATTTCCTTAAAGAACCTTTGTTTGGATGTATCCCTCTACATTTCGTGTCTACTCCCATAGATCCACTTGCGGCAGTGGCAGACGCCCCCAATGGTGCAACCTAACGGATTGTGTCATTATATACTTCCCCTTCGCTGAAAGTTGATCTCTCCTTTCATGTCCCACGTGGCACCTTTCCTTCGTGTACCTCGTACACACCTCCTGTCGTGCCCTTTCGTGTTAAAGTTCATACATATAGTTAATTTTAGACATCCTTTGTCTATAAATAATGTGTATTTTTTATTTTAATTTTCATTTCATCCATGGATAAGTTTTTGAACATATTAGTTAAATTTTTGGGTAGAACACAGTTAGATTCTCATTTAATAAAGTCAATGCATTTTGAATAGTTTGACTAATAAAAGTAGGTACATTGTAGATAAATAATTTTTGGTCTTTCATCTTCTAACAATTCTTGTAAAAATTAGTTTGTAAATAAATTAGATTTAAATAAATTTTAGTTAAATAAATAATCCTCACCCAATACCATCATGCCACATACCCCCTCATAAGTCCATTGCGCCAGAATGCCCCTTCACCACCATTGGTCCATTGCACCATTCTCTCATCCAACCTGAATTAGCCACGCACACTACTGAAACCTTTCCTTTCTTCCCACCTGGTCAAAGGCGGCGTGTGAAGCAAAAGGAAAAGTTGGGGGCTTGTGCAGAGCTGGAGTTGGTACGTGAAGGAGTCCTGGAGGCGGCGGTGTGTGAGGTGAGAAGGCTGGAGGTGTGAAGCTGGCTGGGGGCATGAGGCATGCGCAGAGGCTGGAGCTGGTGCGGCTGGAGCTTGGGCGTGTGATGCAGATCTGGGGTGTGCGCGATGGAGGCGGGAAGCAGCTGGTACAGAGCTCATGCGGATCTGCGGCACAGCTGGGGCGTGCAGAGGCGAGAAGCGCAGCTCAGGCGGGAGGAGATTTGCGTGCGTAGCTGGGGTGCGTGGAGCTCGCGCAAGGCCGGAGCTGGGCTGCCGCGTGTGAAGATGGAGGCGTGAGGAGCTCTGGCATGCGAGCTGGCGACGGTGCAGGGCAGCTGGGGTGCGCAGGAAGCGGAGCTCGCGTGAGGAACTCGTGCGGGGCTGGGAAGAGGCGACTATGTGAGGAGCCTGGCACCTGGAAGGTTCGATGGAACCTATTTAAGGACCCCAAGGTCCTCAGAGGTAGGGGGTTCAGATATGGGTGGTTCGACTATTAGGAGTGAGGTTTTTCTTCTCTTCTTCTGTAAGGGTTGGGTTGGGCAACAGAGCTAGACGCTTTAGTTTCTCTTTTCTTCTGTAAGGGTTGGGAGTTTTTTGTTTTTTTCCTTCTTATGGGTTTTTCTTCCTCTCTTCTGTGGGGGATTAGTGAGATGGTTGGGCTGTGAGAGATTCCAGAGGGCTGAGAAATCGACTGTTCCTCTTCTTTTCTTCTATGGAAATTGCTGAGAAATCGATTATTTCTTTCTTTTCTTCTGTGGAAATTGCTGAGAGATTGAGGGCTGCTGTGAGGAAATCGACTGTTTCTTTCTTTTCTTCTGCGGGGATTCCAGAGATCGACGTTCTTCTTTCTTTTGTTTTGTGGAGTTTGCTGAGAGATTGGTGGTGGCCGGCGTTTGGGAGGAGAAATATCAGAGGTCGATGTGTTGTGAAGCTTTCGGAGGTAGCAGAGGATTTGAGAGATTAGAGAGCTTGGCTCATCTTTCTGTTTCTTTTTGAGATTTATATTTCATTGTTGTCTTTATTCTTTCCTCTGATCAGCTCAGGAATTTTTCGATACAGTTTATATTTCTTTTGTTTTCTTGCTGATTCATCAGACTGTGAGGGAGACGAGATCTACTGTGTCTCTCCTTGCTGTTCTGAAGTTTAGTGCAACTTGTTTCTTCTTTTGTTCTTCAATCCCTCAAGATGTGAAGGTATAATGATCTAAAATTTCTATAGTTCATATTGTTCTCAGTGTAAATCTCTGATTGAGTTCTTTGATTTCTTCACTGTCTCAACCTGATCTTTGAGTTGCAATAAAATTGTGATAGATATCATGTTCTAGTGATTTCTTTGTGTAATTGAAGCATTCATCTATTAGTTTTTCTATCTTATGTTGTTTCCCTTCGAGTTGTGAAGGTGTGAGTAATTCTGGAACAATAACAGTCTAGTGATTAGAAGTAAGAATGTTTGTTTCGTGGAAGAATACTTGATTTGATCTTTTATTAAGAGCAATTTAGTTTTAATGCATTGAGAATTTAAATCTTGTTAGTGTTCAATTGAATGTGATATTGAAATTGTTGACTGTACATTTTCGTTGTCTAGAGTCCCTTGCACAAATCAAGATGCTCACCTTCTCTAAACTGTCTCACAAAATTTAAAATCATAAAGATGAACTAATAAAGTGGTGAGAACAGGTCATATCCACAGAGAGGCTGAATAAAACTTGATTTAAACTACTTTGACTTGAAACCAAAAAGATCCAACAGTAAAATTTGACGTGAATCCACTCAGTTCACTAAGAGCTCCAGTGAGATTAGAACCCTTCAATATCACATTCAAATGAACACTAACAAGATTTAAATTCTCAATGCATTAAAACTAAACTGAGAACTCTTAATAAAAGATCAAACCAAGCATTCTTTCACGAAATAAACATTCCTACTTCTAATCTCAAGACTGTTATTGTTCCAAAATTTCTCACACCTTCACAACTCCAAGGGAAGCAACATAAGAAAAAAAATAGATGAACGCTTCAATTACACAAAGAAATAACTAGAACATGAGATCTATCACATTTTTATTGCAACTCAAAGATTAGGTTGAGATAGTGAAGAAATCAAAAACTCAATCAAAGATTTACACTGAGAACAATATGAAGTATAGGAATTGCAAATCACTATACCCTCACAGCTCGAGGGATGAAGAACAAAAGGAAACAGGATGCAATAATCATCAGAACACTAAGGAGAGACACAGTAGATCTCGTCTTCCTCGTAGTCTGATGAATCAGTAAGAAAACAAAGAAATATCAAACTATAACGTCAAACTCTTGATCTGTCCAGAGGAAAGAATGAGAACATCAATGAAGTAGAAATCTCAAAACGAAACAAGAAGAGGAGCCAAGCTCTCTGATCTCTTGAATCCTGGTTGCTCTCTGCTACCTCCGAAAGCTCCACAACACACAGACCTCTGATGGTCCTAATCCCAGATGCCGAACAGCCCAGAACGAGCCAAGGACGGGTTCCCTTGGTCACCCTGTACCCTCCTCTGCAGCGCGCCTCCTCGTAGATGACCCCACTGATGCCGAACCCCCACAGAAGAAAAGAAATACAGCGTCGACTCCTAGCAGCAGAGAGGAAGAAATCTCTGATCCCTCCCCTGGATCGTCCTCACCAAACACAGAAGAAAGGGAGAAGAAGCACTATGGATCGATCTCCCCGGCCCTCACAGAAGAAAGAAAAAGGAAGCACTTGATCCCCCTCACAGCAGCTGAACTGAAATCTCTCACAGCCCTCACAGAAGAAGAGAAAAAAATCGTCTACCTCCCCTGCCCAACAGCTTACAGAAGAAAAGAAGAAAAAACTCGAAACCCCCTCCCAGCAGAAAAGAGAAAAAAAACATCCCCGCTTCTAAGGACCTTGGGGTCCTTAAATAGGCGCCAGAGCCCTTCACAGACGAGCTTTGTCGGATGCTTCACACACCCAGCTCAGATCCGCACGAGCTCAGATCTGCACAAGCTTCGGACACACTGTCTCCAACTTCACACGCCCGAACCTGACACGCAACAGCTCCTCTTCCCGCCTCTGCACTAGCTTCGCCGCGCACGCTGGATGCGCACGCTGCCTACGCACGCTCCAGCTCCATCGCACGCCCCGCTCTGCACAGCCTCACGCACAGTTGGGCGCCTCCAGCTCCTGCTTCGCACGGCCAGCTTCCACCTCCGCTGCCATCCTGCACGCCACAGATCGCCACCGCCTCCATCACGCACACGCCCCAGATCGCACAGTAGCCCACTTCTGAATTCTTCCTGCTTCCGTCAACCTGGTGGGAAGAAAAGGGTTGTGGTGGTGGAGGTGGCCAATTGTGATTGGATGAGAGAAAAGGTAAGGGTGCAAGGCGCCGATGGTGGTGGAAAAATATGCTAGCTCAATGGACTGCAAAATTATTTATGTATAGAATTTATTTACAAAAGTCTTCATTTCCAAAGTGTACCTGTGAAAGGAAAATGAAAATGATTAGTCAATCTGAAAAAATAGTGACTTATTGCATGAAAATCTAATATGTGTATTCTAACCCAATATCAACTAATATGTTCAAAAACCTATTTATGGATGAAATGAAAATTAAAATCTAAATGCACATTATTTATAGACAAAGAATGTCTAAAATCAACTATATGTATGAAATTTAACACGAAAAATTTTGTAGTTATCACTCCCCCCTACTTGAACATTACTAGTCCCTTAGCAATAAAAATTACTTCAAATATAGGACTAGAAGATGCAATATCTCATGCTAAATAGCCATCATGTAAAAGATTAATGTGGAGATATGCCTTTCCTAATTGTAAAGGCTTATGGTAAGAAATTAGTGTACAAATAATAGCTCACTTGAGAGTTTACATCAGCCCTCATGGAGCTTCTCTGCCTCAGCTAGTAATTGAGATTAGATTAATTCGAGGGAGAAGAAAAGAATTGTGGAATATGATCATTGCTTAGTCAGATTGAGTTGTTTCTCTCAGTTCCATTCTGCCCAACTTCCTTGAAGATTATTTCTCTGAGTTGAGGACTTTGCCCCTTTATTTGCACTTTGTGCTCTCAGAATTTTTCTTTCTTTTTCATCCATAATGTTGCACAACCCATCACTTTTCAAGAGTAGCAAGTCCAACTTTACACAGATCCGGAGCATTTTTCATGGATTTTTTTCTTTATTTTGCTTTTTCTTTTCTTTTCTTTTCCTCTTAAAGGAAGGATGGGCAGTCAGGTTCCTTGATCGCATGTCTTCACTTTCTTCATAATTCACTTAAGGGGAAGGGAGAAAACCAATCACCTCTCTCCTACTAGCCTTAACAAAATTTCTACATTCGGGTTCAGCTAGTCTAAGTGGCTGTGTAGTGTGTGTATAAAAACTTCTTGTCATAAATCCTTACATAACATAGACATGGGATACATGTAATCCTTTACTAGAGGCTACCTAACATGGATGTTTGCAAAGGAATGTGACAACAACAAAATTTTAATGGTTAAAGATTAGACACATAGTCTGTGTTTTACAATGCCAAGCATTTTTTATTCAAAGATGAAACATTGTGAAATTTTCTTTTTTAGTTGCACATGTATAAGCTCAATATGAAAAAAATGAAGCACTGGTTAGGGTGAGGACTATGAATGCATGCTTATTCTACCCTTCCCAAGTTATTTACAGGAAAAGAAAGTAAGACAGAGAATTATCTGATAAAGAAAATCTGTACACATGGGTTGCCTCCCAAGAGCGCTAAATTTATCGTCTTCAGCCAGACGCAATTAAGCTCCATTTGGCTCAGCTAGCTTAGTAGACTCAATTTTCAAGGAAGATGGGCTTTCAAAGAAGTGCTTTAATCTCTGCCCATTGACAGTGAATGATTGCCCAGTTTTAGGGTCAAGAATAATAACACCACCATTATCACAAGCTTTGACAACAGTGTAAGCACCATCTCATCAGGACTTCAATTTTTCCGGAAATAGACGAAGCCTAGAATTAAATAACCAAACCTTATCATGCACTTGAAAAGTTTTTCTATGAATGTGTTTATCATGGAATGCTTTGGCTTTGGCTTTATAAATCTTGGAACTTTCATAGGCCTCATTTCTAAGCTCTTCTAGCTCATTCAGCTGTAGGGTCCTTTATCGACTAGCTTGGGCTAAATCAAGATTTACCTGTTTAATAGCCCAATAGGGTCTATGCTCAAGTTCTACCGGCAGATGACAAGATTTTCCAAAAACAAGTCAGAAAAGGGACATTCCAATGGGAGTTTTGAAAGCAGTTCGGTAGGCCCACAATGCATTATCTAACCTTTCTGACCAGTCTTTCCTATCAGACCTAACTGACTTCTGAAGAATGTTCTTAATCTCCCTATTTGAGACTTCTACCTGGCCACTGGTTTTTGGATGGTAAGGTGTTGCCAGCTTATGGGTGATCCCATACTTCCTTAGGAGGGTCCTAAACGGAGTGTTAATGAAATGTGGTCCTCCATCACTAATGATTGCCTTGGGCCACCCAAATCTAGAAAAGATGTTTTTCTGAACAAATTTGATAACCATTTTATGATCATTGGTCTTTGTGGCAATGGCCTCTATCCATTTGGACACATAATCAACAACAACTAGAATGTACGTGTATCCAAAGGACGGTGGAAAAGGTCCCATAAAGTCTATTCCCCATACATCAAAAATTTCTACAACCAAAATGGGGTTAAGAGGCATCATATCCTTCTTAGAAATGTTTCCCATGGTTTGACATCTAGGACAGGCTTTACAAAATTGGTGATCATCCTTAAACAACGTGGGCCAATAGAAACCAGAGTCTAAGACCTTAGCAGCGGTCTTCTTTCCTGAAAAATGCCCCCCCACAAGCAAAAGAATGGCAAAATTTGATGACACTTTGATGCTCACTCTCAGGGACACATCTTCTTATCACTTGGTCTGGTCCTATAAAAATAGCTTCGGGTCGTCCCAAATAAAATACTTGTCCCTAGCAAAGAATCTATCTCTTTCATTTTTGGTCCAATCTCCAAGTACTCCTCCAATGACTTTATAATTCACAATGTGTGTGTACCATGGAGATGAAATATTGGAGACAGCTAAAATGTGCTCATCCGGAAAAGCATCTCTAATAGGCGTAGAGTTCGGGGCAACTATTCTGGACAAATGGTCAGCTACCACATTCTTGGACCCTTTCTTATCATGAATTTCCAAATCAAACTCCTATAACAAGAGAATCCATCTAATCAACCTAGGCTTGGCATCCTTTTTGGCAAGTAAATGCCTTAAGGCAGCATGGTCAGTGAAAACAATGATTTTAGCCCCTAAAAGGTAAGATCTGAACTTTTCTAAGGCAAAGACAACAGCTAGGAGCTCTTTCTCAGTGGTTGTGTATCGAATCTGGGTGTCATTCAATGTTCTGCTTGCATAATAAATCACTACAGATCCTTTATCAGTTTTCTGACCCAAAATAGCACCTATTGCAAAGTCTGAAGCATCACACATTATCTCAAATGGTAATGACCAGTCTGGAGATTGTAGAATTGGAGCTCTGGTCAAAATGTCTTTTAAGTCCTCAAATGCTTTGTTACAAGCTTCGTCAAAAATGAAAGGAGTGTCTTTTAACAAAGAAGTCAATGACCTTGCAATTTTGGAAAAGTCTTTGATGAACCTTCTATAGAATCCAGCATGACCAAGGAAGGATCGAATTTTTTTGACAGAGTTGGGAGGAGGCAATTCGGAAATGAGATTTACCTTGGCTTTATCTACATCTATCCCTTTCTCTGAGACAATATGCCCTAAGACAATCCCCTCCTTTACCATGAAGTGGCTCTTTTCCCAACTTAAGACAAGATTGACATTAATGCATCTTTTGAGCACTTCAGTCAAATGGTCAAGGCACGAATCAAAATCATTCCCAAACACAGAAAAATCATCCATAAAGACTTCTAAGTAATCCCCAACCATGTCTGAGAAAATAGACAGCATGCAACGTTGAAAAGTTGCAGGGGCATTACACAACCCGAAGGGCATGCATCTAAAGGCAAAAGTTCCAAATGGACATGTGAAAGTGGTCTTTTCTTGATCCTCAGGATGAATAGCCACTTGGTTATACCCTAAATAACTATCAAGAAAGCAAAAGAATTTTTGGCCTGCAAGTTTCTCTAAGATTTGGTCAATGAAAGGCAAGGGGAAATGGTCTTTCTTGGTCATCGCATTTAATTTGCGATAATCAATGCACACTCTCCATCCTGTAGCCAGACGAGTGGGAATGAGCTTACCCTTTTCAGTTTGAATTACAGTTAGTCTTGATTTTTTAGGCACAACTTGAGTTGGACTAATCCACTGGCTATCAGAGATAGGATAAATAAATCCAGCATCAAGCCATTTAAACAACTTCTTTCATGTTGGGATTAAGCCTTCTTTGCATTTCTCTTGAGCTTTTAGCATTTTCTTCTAAGTATATGCGATGTGTGCACACTGAAGGACTTATCCCTCTCAAATCATCTATTGTCCAACCTATAACTTTCTTATGACTCTTCAAGACTTCAATCAATTTCTTCTCCTGCCCTTCCTTAAGATCACTAGCAATTATGATGGGCCAATTCTCGTTCTCTCCTAGAAAGATGTACTTTAAACTAGCAGGGAGTGGTTTTAGCTCAACCTTAGGAGGGCACTCTAATGGAAATGATGGATCATTATTCTGAAATAGGAACTAAATTGTCCTTCCTCTCCCTCAAACTCTAGAGCACAGAGTTGGTCTACTGTTTCTTCCACACAAGATTCTTCCAAGGAGTCTACCACTAGACAACTCTCTCATTCATCATGATCCCAAGATGCCCTAAAAATATTGATACTAACCTGCCTATCCCCAAATGATATATCCATCATCCTGGTAGCACAATCAATGTTAGCTCTAGTTGTGGCCAAAAAAGGTCTACCAAGGATGATGGTGGACTGAGTTAAATCTTAAGGAGTGTTCATATCCAGAATGACGAAATCGGCAGGGAAGTAACAATCATTGATTTTCACAATAACATCTTCAACTAAGCCTTTAGGAGTGGTGACAGAACGATCGGCTAGTTGAAGGACAACATAAGTGGGTTTCAATTCTCCTAACTCGAATTTATCAAAAATAGCAGAAGGTAGGAGATTGACACTGGCTCCCAAATCTAAAAGGCCGCTTTCAAAAGTGACTCCACTAATGGTAAAAGGAATTAGTGGAGTGCCTGGATCTTTGAGCTTTTTAGGGAGTTGGTTTAAGACAATAGTACCCATAGTTTCTGGAAGAATGATTGTTTCAGTTTTATTTCTCACTTCACGTTTTGTAATACACATTTCTTTTAAGAATTTGGCATAAGTAGGCACATGTTTAATGGTATCAAGGAGAGGAATGTTGATGTGAACTTGCTTAAAGAGTTCCAAGAGTTCTACATTACCAGTTGGTTTGTTTTTGGATTTTGGCTTTAGAGCTTCAGGAAAAGGGACTCTTGGAATGTAACAGCTTGGATCTTCATTCATTTTGATTTTGTCTGAAGGTTCTTCAATCATTTTCTCTTTTCCCTTGGATTTTTCTTTTTCAACATTTTCTTCAATCTCTTCTTCAATTTCAGTTTCAATTTCATTTTCTTTATCCTTATGCAATGTTGACATGTGTTGGTGAAGATTTATTCTGATTTTTCCACTTCTTAAGGTTGACACAGTTTTAGCATTTTCTACTTGGGGGCCCCTAGCTTGGGCAGGAGGAGGGTCCTGTTGTATAGGTTGATTCTGGTTTTGTGGTGCTGGAATGTTCTGGACAAAAGCTTGTTGTGGGTTTGGTGGTGGAGGTGCATTTTGGCGAGCAGGTGGTCTGTACCCCTGGGCTTGATGGTATTGCTGGTTCTGATAAAATCTGGGAGGGTTGTTCATTAGATTTGCTATAGCTTGACTTGGTAGCTGATCTGATTCCCTCCTATGACATACATCAGCAATCTGGGACTCTATTCTTGCCAAATTTTGTTGAAAATTTTGGTTTTGATTTTGTTGTTCTTGCACAGTTTGGCACAGAGTCACCATCATGTTTTGGAGTTGATTTATTTTATCTTCTCAATTGGACTGAGGAGGTGGTGGTTGATTATATGAAGGTTGCTGGAAATTGGTATGAGCAAATTGATTGGAGTTTTGATTTCCTTGGACTTGTGGAGGTTTGGAGTAAGAAGATTGGCCAAATCCTGGATTCTGATTGGGATAGGATTGACCATACATGGATTGCTTAAAGGAAGGTTGAGACACTTGTTCAGATTGATTTTTCCAAGAAAATTTTGGATGGTTTCTCCAACCAGGGTTGTATGTGTTAGAATATGGATCATAGGAGGGTTTGTAAAAACCTTGGGCAGCTTGGACTTGTACTTGAATAAAAGGGGGTAATTGAGCAGTAGTGGGACAAGCATTGGTGGGGTGAGCTGAGCTAGCACACATAGAGCAAGTTTCAGGTGGTTGAGAAAATTTGGGTGTGGATTGCCCAGTTAGAGACAGTAATTGATCAAATTTTTGTTCCAACTTCTGTTCCAATCTCTGGTCAAGTCTAGCTAACAGATCTTCTATCCTAGAATCTGATTCTCCTCTCTCTCTTAATTCATACAACTCTGCCTTCTTTACAGGTCCTAGTGCTAAGTGGAGTGAGGCATGATTGATAGAATTCTCACTCAATGTATCAAACATATTATATGTCTCATCCTCGCTCTTAGTCATGAATGCTCCTCCACACGAGGCATCAACCATCTGCCTATTTGATTCTGTCAGACCATCATAAAAAGCTTGGACTATTTGCCACCTCGACAGACCATGGTGGGGGCATTTTCTAAGCAACTCTTTTAATCTCTCCCACGATTCATGCATTAACTCTCCGGGGTGTTGGGAGAATCCAGTTATTGCTCTTCTCATGGTGTTAGTACGGCCAATGGGGTAAAACTTTTTCAAAACTCCAGCTGCATTTCTGGCCAATGTTTGGCTTTATCTTTTAAAGAGAATGGGAATAGGGTCAGTCTTAAGGCATTTTCAGTGAAATTTTGGATTCTTACAGTGGAACAAATCTCTAGGAACTCATCTATATGTTTATAGGGGTCTTCATTGGGATTGCCATAGAAGGATGGCAACATCTGAATGGTTCCTGACTTGATTTCAAAGTGATTTGCAAGAATTTCCGGCCTAATGCAAGTAGCAGGTTGATAATCAGAAGGAATAAAGTACTCCTTCATTTGTCTTAGTGTGACCTCTTCTACATTCCTATCAGCTTGGTTCTAATCTTGGGTGGCCATTCTAGTTTTCCTATGAAAGAATCTTTCGATCTCGTCTATAGGTTGAGCCAAATCTATGTTCAGGGAGAGTCTACCAAGCATACACAGTTGAAAAGCCCTCTATTTATGATTTTTGAACTTTTAGATTTTTATTAATTTTTCTATTGAATTTTTATGAACAAACACAAACAAACAAACACTTTCAAAACAAATTAACCTAAACACTAAGTGTTCCTTGGACCTATGTTATTTTTCTCAAAATCAGATTTATGCTTACTTAAGTCCAATCCTAACTCTTCTTGTACCGGCCAGGTAAGAGGTGGAGTAGAGGGAGGCCCCCTTTGCTTTCGCAAGGACCCAATTAAATAACATCTAGCTCACTTAAGCATAAACTTTTTAACCTCTAATCCTAGACACCAGACTTAAAGAGAAGTTTTGAAATTAAGAAAGGGTAAATCTAATTATGAACCCTAGGGCCAAGTCTACTGATTTTTATTAAAAGTTTAGGCAAATGCAAGAATGTGAAAGTTTTTTTTTGTGATTTTTGGGCAAAGGAAAGGGTGATGAAATCCCTCACCTTATCTTATTTTTTCTAAAGGGTGATGCCCTTAAGCAGTCCCTTTTACAAATATGAAGTGCAACAAATCAAGTTCAAACAAGGGTTTTCTAATGCTAAATCAATGCATGAAACAAGAGTTAGAAATCATACCTTTCCCCTGCACTCTTCAATGCAGAAAAAGAAATAGAATTCAAATGACAATTAAAATGATGAATGTCCTAAAATAAGTGATTCTAATCTTAAGAAGATGACATTTTTAATTTGCAAAACAAACGGCTTACATGAAAGAGCGATTTGGAAGATTTTTTAGATTTTTGTTTTTTTGTTTTGTTTTTGAACTAAATGAAATAAAACTTAACTAAGAAAATATAAAATGATACTATAAACTAATTCCAAACCACCAAAATGTCAATTATTACATGCCAACGAGAAATAAATCACTGTACATGCACAGAGAGTACATGAAATCCTCACTACAAATTTTACTCACACTCTTCTATCTAAATTTCTGAATGAAAGGAAAATACGAAAGCAAAACAGCAAGCTCTCCTCTCCAATGGGCTCAAATGTCAAGCTCAATCTCCATGTTCCACTTCTATGCAAATCTGAAATGAAAAGTCCAATAACAAGTCAATAAGAAACCCAATGCAAATAAAATCAAATCAAATCAAATTTAAATCAAACTCTAATGCCTCCCCGGCAACGGCACCAGGATGAACGCAGCATTGTTGACTGTACATTTTCGTTGTCTAGAGTCCCTTACACAAATCAAGATGCTCACCTTCTCTAAACTGTCTCACAAAATTTAAAATCATAAAGATGAACTAATAAAGTGGTGAGAACATGTCATATCCATAGAGAGGCTGAACAAAACTTGATTTAAACTACTTTGACTTGAAACCAGAAAGATCCAACAGTAAAATTTGACGTGAATCCACTCAGTTCACTAAGAGCTCCAGTGTGATTAGAACCCTTCAATATCACATTCAAATGAGCAGTAACAAGATTTAAATTCTCAATGCATTAAAACTAAACTGAGAACTCTTAATAAAAGATCAAATCAAGCATTGTTTCACAAAACAAACATTCCTACTTCTAATCTCAAGACTGTTATTGTTCCAAAATTGCTCACACCTTCACAACTCGAAGGGAAGCAACATAAGAACAAAAAAAAATAGATGAACGCTTCAATTACACAAAGAAATAACTAGAACATGAGATCTATCACAATTTTATTGCAACTCAAAGATTAGGTTGAGACAGTGAAGAAATCAAAGACTCAATCAGAGATTTACACTAAGAACAATATAAACTATAGGAATTGCAAATCACTATACCCTCACAGCTCGAAGGATGAAGAACAAAAGGGAAACATGATGCAATAATCTTCAGAACAGTAAGGAGAGACACAGTAGATCTCGTCTCCCTCATAGTCTGATGAATCAGTAAGAAAACAAAGAAATATCAAACTGTAACGTCAAACTCTTGATCTGTCCAGAGGAAAGAATAAGAACATCAACGAAGTAGAAATCTCAAAACGAAACAAGAAGAGGAGCCAAGCTCTTTGATCTCTCGAATCCTGGTTGCTCTCTGCTACCTCCGAAAGCTCCACAACACACAAACCTCTGATGGTCCTGATCCCAGACGTCGGACAACCCAGAACGAGCCAAGGACGGGTTCCCTTGGTCGCCTTGTACCCTCCTGTGCAGCGCGCCTCCTCGTAGATGAGCCCACTGATGCCGAACCCCCACAGAAGAAAAGAAATACAATGTCGACTCCTAGCAACAGAGAGGAAGAAAGCTCTTATCCCTCCCCTAGAACGTCCTCACCAAACATAGAAGAAAGGGAGAAGAAGCACTCTGGATCGATCTCCCCAGCCCTCACAGAAGAAAGAAAAGGAAGCACTCGATCCCCCTCACAGCAGCCGAACTGAAATCTCTCACAGCCCTCACAGAAGAAGAGAAAAAAATTGTCTACCTCCCCTGCCCAACAACTTACAGAAGAAAATAAGAAAAAACTTGAAACCCCCTCCCAGCATAAAAGAGAAAAAAAAACATCCCCGCTTCTAAGGACCTTGGGGTCCTTAAATAGGCGCCAGAGTCCTTCACAGACGAGCACCGCCAGATGCTTCACACGCCCAGCTCAGATCCGCACGAGCTCAGATCCGCACAAGCTTCGGCCGCACCGTCGATAACTTCACACGCCCGAGCCCACCACGCAACAGCTCCTCTTCCCGCCTCCGCACTAGCTTCACCGCGCACGCCGGATGCTTACGCCGCCTGCGCACGCTCCAGCTCCATCGCACGCCCCAACCCCATCACACACCCCGCTCTGCATAGCCTCACGCACAGCTAGGCGCCTCCAGCTTCTGCTTCGCACGGCCAGCTTCCCGCCTCCGCTGCCATTCCGCACGTCACAGATCGCCACCTTCTCCATCGCGCACATGCCCCAGATCGCACAGCAGCCCGCTTCTGGATTCTTCCTGCTTCCATCAACCTGGTGGGAAGAAAAGGGTTGTGGTGGTGGAGGTGGCCAATTGTGATTGGATGAGAGAAAAGGTAAGGGTGCAAGGCGCCGATGGTGGTGGAAAAATATGCTAGCGCAATGGACTCCAAAATTATTTATGTACAGTATTTATTTACAAAAGTCTTTATTTCCAAAGTGTACCTGTGAAAAGAAAATGAACTTGATTAGTCAATCTGAAAAAATAGTGACTTATTGCATGAAAATCTAACATGTGTATTCTAACCCAATGTCAACTAATATGTTCAAAAACCTATTCAAGGATGAAATAAAAATTAAAATCTAAATGCACATTATTTATAGACAAAGGATGTCTAAAATCAACTATATGTATGAAATTTAACACGAAAAATTTTGTAGTTATCACCCCTCGTGCGCACACTTTGTTTCCTTCCAATCCAAACATATGTTTCTTAAGGTCTTCTTCCTGGTAGTGACTTCCTTGGGTGTTGGTGAAAGAATCTCATCAGGTGGCAGTCACCAATGATGTTGCGTGTCTATTTTTCACCTTGACATCTACTTTTCAGTCCGCTCCACTGCACTCCACTTCGCTATGGTTCATTTCTTTCATTTCGTTTCACTCCATGCCACTCCATTGCACTCCACTTCATGTCCCTTCGCTTCGCTCCCCTGTAAAGTAGACGCCAAGGCGTGGTAGCTGTAGACACGCGAATTCGACTCCATCGTGGACAAATTTCATATTGCGCCATTATGCCACAAATGGCCCTCATATTACCTTGCAAGAGTAATTTCCCAATATTTATGGATCTCACCCATTCTTCCTCGGTGCTTCCCCATCATCTCCAAGGCTCGCCGGGTCTCATAGGCATTCATTTCAAGTCGCGACGGGTCTGGTGGGCGCGTTTCCAAGTCACGACGGGTCTGGGGGACGCATTCTGAAACGCGTCCGGCATGGTGGACGTGATTCCATTAATTCCCATTATCACGCCAGGCATGTTAGACGCGACTAGGCCAAATGGTCCTTATCGCGGCGGCCTTGTATGACGTAATAAAGAATTTACTTATTTTATTTACGGAGACTGCCCATTGCCATTTCATGAACGTGTTGTTATAGGCGACGTGATTCTAATGTCGGTTTTGGCAGGATTTTCATACATAAAATAGGGAAATACTTTATCGCGTCGTGTCGTACCGACGCATTTTAAATCAGAGACGCGTCGGACCGTGCTGACGCGATTAGGCCCTAGGCCCCAAAAGTCGTCGAACTCAAGTGCACGTACCTCGAATCCCAAGGAATCTCTGAATCACGTCCGCCTGAGCCGTCGCGATTAGATCCTAGGCCTGAACCCTATGACCCGGAAGTCGTCGCATTTATGAGCCCTATGTGTCAAAATGAAGTTGCGTCCGAGTAGGTCAACACGTTTCAGAAAAAGCAGCGCTTTGTCCCGACACGATTCTGAAGGTGGCCGCAGGCTATAATCACCATGCTATTGTCAAATCAAGCGGCAAATGTGGCGCTTCTTAATTGCGGCGCGCCGTGTGGATGCGTCTCCAATCAGAGACGCGTCCGCTGTAGCCGACGCGATTTGAGTCTGTGTTGCCTATAAATAGACCCCCGAGGGTCAGTTGTTCCGAGGGGCCCACTCAAAAGCGGCGAAGCCCTGCTGGATTCCCGCCTCGGCTCTGGACCAAGGAGGCCCGCCATGCCATCCGAGCTATCCCGTCCATCCAATCGACGCAAGGCGGAGGAGCGCTCCTTCCACGTCGTCCTCCACGCACTTCGGAGCGAAGTAGGAGTGTCTTCCTCCTCTTCTTCCTCCGTCCATTCCGGCAGTGCCGCCGCGCCATCCACCATTTGGGGAAGCACCCCCTCCCCTTTCTCTTTCTCTTGGTTTATCCACCTCCTACGGGCCCCACGTGGCTCCCTTACACTTTTTATACACACATGCATGCACACACACACACACACACCACATTTTTAAGGGTTTAAAAGCCACCAAACGGTAAGTCGTTCCCCATGCCATTCATTCTTTCCATTTCATCTATTTGGAATTGTATACTACACACGTGGCTAATCCCCTTCCTTTCTTATTTGTCTCTTTTTCAGGGTAATCAACAAAGGAAACGCCTTCTACCACGGCCGGCCGTGCTCATAGAAGAAGAAAGGAACCCACACCCCCGCGCAACCTCCCACGCTCCAACATGTATTTTTCGCGATCACTTATTCCATTCACACCCCTTCGCGCGTGCATTCTCCATTCGGTATCCTCGCGTACCTGGCGATCTCGTTCCTTTTCTTTTCTTGTCATTTTCTTCCATCACACATTATTCATATCCACACACACCACACCACAATAATCATCCCTCTTTGTGGACCAACTATTCTTCGGACCCCCCTATGAAAAAGGAGGGAACGAGAAATACCGTCCACAGGGGCGTTACATGCTTTCTATAAAGTACCAATTTGATTAAGTCCTTTCCAGTGTCAAGTTCATTGATAGAAATTAAATGAGCAATATCTATAGCTTGAGCAGCTTTCAGTTGATCATGTCGTTTACATGAAGCTCCAACAATATTGATGATAGAGGTCAATTTGTTAAAAAAAGTGAAGAATAGGAATTACCTCCTTTTAAGCGGCGACTAATGCCAATGTACACGATGTGCCATGCAATGAACATAATAAGCATATGGACATATAGTGGAAATTAAAGCCTGCAAACCATGCCACTCTCCTTGCATATTGCTTTCACCATCATAGTTTTGTCCTCGAATATTCTGAACATCAATATTATAACGAGAGAGAATAACAAATAATTCTTCTTTCAATGTCAATGCAGTAGTGTCTTAAACATGAACAAGTCCAAAGAAACACTCTCGTACTATGCCATCTTTGTCAACAAATCTCAAAACGATAGACATTTGTTTTTATTGGATTCATCTCGTGCTTCGTCAACTATTACACAAAATTTTGCATCACCAATTTCTTCATGAATAGTAGTTTTGATTTTAACTGATAAGACTTGTAGAATTTTCTTTTGCACTCTTGGTGATGTGTACGAGGCATTATGTGGAGCTTTATCTAAAACTTCTGCGATTTTATCATTGTATGATATATACAAAACTTAGTAACTCAAGAAAATTTCCACGATTCTTTGATGTTATGCTTTCATCATGACCTCTAAAAGCACATCATTGAAATGCAAGTCATTTGATTACATCAATAGAAACTTTCAATCTAAGTCGATTCTCTGTGATTTGTTGAGCTGTAAACTTAGAGAAATTTTTGACAATGTACATAGCTTGATTCATAAGATCATCACATGTGTTTTCAGCATTTTTATGAGGAGAAAAATCTTTTCCAACATGAGATAAAAAAAAAGCACAGTTCTTGCCATCTCTCACTTTCTTCCAATTTCTGAACCCATCAACAGTGAATGCATTTGATCCAGAATGTCCATCTTGTGTATGAAATAAATAGCAAGGTAAACAAAATACTACATCTTTCTTAGGAGAATATTCTAACCATGATAGAAATAACTTAAACCATGATGCTTGAAAGCTACGAAGATGACTTGTGTGTCCAGACTTTGGATATTTTATAAACTTACATTGATATGGACCAAACTTTATATAGACTCTTCAAATTTATCACGCTGGTTAACAGAAAACTCCCAAATCTGTGGATGCATTTCTGGATCTTGTTCTAATGAGTGTATATCAAAATCATCTTTGATTTCGATTCTAAGAGTTTTTGAAATATTTTCATTAACTTCTGTAATTTCCACATTCTTCCTTTTGAAAAATGACTCAATTGTAAATGATTTTCCCATGTAAAATAACAAGTAAAAAATATAAGAAACTAAATGTTGTGATGATTTTCCTATATAAAATAACAAGTAAAAAATATAAGAAACTAAATGTTGTACATAATAAATGAGCCATCACCTAAGCTCATTGGATCACAAATATAAGAAACTAAATATTGTACATAATTAATGAGCCACCACCCAGACTCGCTAGATCACAATATAATGAATTAAATATTATACATAAAAAATGAGCCACCATCCCAAGCTTGATGATCACAATAAAAGAAATTAAATACCGTACATAATAAATGAGCTACCACCCAGGCTCGCTGGATCACAAATATAAGAAACTAAATATTATACATAATTAATAAGCCACCATCCTAGCTCGCTGAATCATAATATAATGTATTAAATATTATACATAAAAAAAGAGTCACCACCCAGACTCGATGATCACAATATAAGAAATTAAATACTGCACATAATAAATGAGTCACCACCCAAACTCGCTAGATCACAAACACAAAAAAGTAAATGACAAAAATGTTACCTTGGAGTTGTATGGTGTCAATTTATGGCTAACAGGGTTGGAGAGTCCAAGGCTCGCAGGGGGGGTGTCAAAGTGCCACTAACTGATCGCTGGCCCATTGGGTGAGTAGTCAACCACTATGGAAGAAGATTTTTCTTAGAGTTAGCAAATACGAGTAACAACGAAAAAAACAAAAACAAAAAAGATAATAAAGGTAGCAAGGGCGAATGCGGTATTCATTAAATAGATAAAAACTTTTTCTCGTTAATCTAGACAAAAAACCACTGAGAACACGGTATTAAGCAGACAGTGTTTTTGATCTATTGTTTGAAAGGTAAAAATTGTGTATGAGTGTATCAACCACAAGCAAAAGAAAAAAACAAAAAAATAGAAACGACAGCAAAGTCGAACATGGTATTCATTAAATAGATAAAAAAATTTGTTAATGTAAATAAAAAAAACATTAAGAACACGGTATTAAGTAGACACAGTTCTTAATCTATTACTTAGATAGATCAAAACACTATATGGCTTCAATAGATCAAAACGGCTGGGTATCAACAATTGTGTATGATATTTTCATTAATCTAGACAAAAAAAAATCATTGAAAACATGATATTCTTTAAATATAAAAAGATAAAAAGAAAACCTTTTTTTCGTAATTCAATTTACAAAGGCGAACCCTGTAGTTTTCTCTTCGCCCCTGCTTTATCTCCTATCGGCTCCCTCTCTCCCTCTTTCTTTCAGCCGAAAATGTCAAAATTAAACCTCAAAACTAGAAATACTGGAGGCGAAGGGATGAGGGGAGCTTCTAATAGAAACCTAATATTCTATTCCATCGGGGGAAGGGGGGGGGGGGGGGGAGGTTAACAAATTTAATTTGGTCAACAATGGTTGGCCATTTTGGATGTTTACAAAGAAACCCAATAAAATTAACAATTAATAACACACAGATATCGTGGGTCCGCCCCTGCTCTCTCCCTCTTTCTTTCAGCCGAAAACGTCAAAAACATCAATGTTGGGCCACTTTGGATGTTTACAAATAAACCCAATAAAGTTAACAATTTATTGGGGGGCATATGAGATGAGCCAACTTAAAATCTTTAAAAATATCTAATAAAAATAAAAATTATGGGGAGGCCATGCCCCCCCCCCCCAAGACAACGTGGGTCCGCCCATGATTAAGTAGCATTCACGAAACAATGGAATTATCTAGAATACTTTGGCACTCTCAATGCAATGCCACACTACACTGTTTGTACATATTTCGAGGTGCTCTCCTCCAAGATCTGACAATGTCTTATTGCACAGGTATTGATGATTGGTGAATCGAGGTTCCAGATACAACCTATGTCATGTTCAGCACACCAAAATAGAGTCCAAAGGTCGGTTGAATCACTCTTACAATCCATAAGATGAGATTCAGGGTTTGTAGGATTTTGATGGTACAACCCACTCGACGATCATTCATGGTCAACAGAGACTTACAGAGACCTTAATTAAGGAGTTCTAACATGATTGAAGGAATACCCAGTAGAGGGTTCTCATATCACCAAGAAGGTGTTCACAATAACACAAGTGGTAGAAGCATGCCATCAAGGTGACATGGTTCACGTCATGTGTAAATCAATCTCGTCAAAATGTATTGGTGAACGCAATGAAACAAGGTTTATTGACATATGCCACATTTTGGCATATTATAAAATATTAGCATGATAATCGTTTAACTGGTCCATTCAATCTTTTTAAGTCTTATCTAATTTCATTAATCCTATCCTTTTTCTTATCTATTTTATTTCCTTTATTAGTCATCTTTCCTAACCTTGCTTACTTGGATTGGCTTTTTATAAAGACATAGAAATATGTGATGATCAGATTATCCCAAATATAATTTAAATAAATTGCATATCTATTTTGGTGATTAACAAAACTGTGAGAAAGATTACTCTAACATAATTTCTATGAGATTTGAGCACAAGAAATAAATCAAGGAAATACAAGCAAAATCAGTAAGTATTTATCATCCTGTAGCATTTACAGTTCAAAGCATGAAATATTCTAAGTACACATCGACTCTTTAGTTGTTGCAACGATTTCCTTAGAATCATAACGATTTCCTCATCCACATCGATTTTTGGTTCTATAACAATTTCATAAGTCATCTCTATTCTATTGAAGTCTATTTCATAACGATTTGCTTTCATAACGATTTGATAAGTGAGAACAACGATTTGCTCTCACATCGATTTGCTCTCATAACGATTCGTTAAGTATCATATCGATTTGATCTTTTCGATAAGTTACACAACGACTCGGTCACTGTAACGATTCGATAAGTTACAACAATGATTTGGTCGCCGTAACGATTAATACAGCAAACAACGATTTGCTTATAACGATTTGCTTACAACGATTTCAATCTCACGTCGATTTCGTAAGTGAGCATAACGATTTGCTCTCATAACGATTCGACAAGTGAGCATAACGATTTGCTTATAACGATTTGCTCATAACGATTTGCTTACAACGATTTCAATCTCACATCGATTTCGTAAGTGAGCATAACGATTTGCTCTCATAACGATTCGACAAGTGAGCATAACGATTTGCTTATAACGATTTGTATATAACGATTTGCTTATAACAATTCAATCATAATGATTTGCTTATAACGATTTGCATATAACGATTTGCTTATAACAATTTGCTTATAACGATTTGCTCATAACGATTTGATCATAACGATTTGTTTACGAATAAGCAACGATTCTCATAAACAATAACTCACTAGCACAACGATTCTATAAGTCATGTTCATATCGATTCCATGAGCTATAACGACTTGATATTTAAATATCTTGACTAGTCAAAGTCATCCCGCGTATTTCTCTATTATCCATGCATTAAATATAATCGTACATTTCTCTGCACGATGCATGTCCAGATATCTTCTATTCTTATGCTTGTGCATGTAATATCTTTTTGAAGAGACAGAATGGAATTTCCATTTTGATGTATTCTCACTCTAACGTTGACTGACAACAAGAGACAACACAGCTCTCTACGTTTTAACATTTAATGTGTGCAGGTCTCTGACAGCACAACTCTATACAACGTTGGATAAAGTAGAAGCTGGAGGATATCAAGAAGGAATTTCTTCTTACGTGCATGGAACGCAAAGAACCGTTGACTGCAAAGAAAAGCCATGCAGTCTAACGTTCTCTAAACTCAGAGACAACGGATACTTCAACGACTACATTTTACAAATAGAAGACTGGTGCCATCATGAAGCAGTTCTCGAGAGAGAATTCAAAAATCAGCAAGCACCTTAGAAGAGCTCAAGTCTCACTCCATCACCTTGATATAGCTCTTAGCTCTCTGCATCTAGTGTAGATCTCAGAGAGAGCGTTTGTGTATCGAGGGAGTTCATTATTGTTCATCTTTTCCTCTCAGTCTTGGCTTCGGATCAAGCATTGTGCTGTTAGCTTGGCCCAGAGGTGCATCATCTTTTGAACACTTTTGTGTGTTGATTCCCTTCGTGTGAAGGAAGACCTGGGGGTTCCAGGGTGTTCTTTTCCCTTCGTGTTGAAGGAAGACCTGGTGGAATCCAGGGTGTTGTTTTCCTCTTCGGGTTGTGAAGAGAAGACCAGCTGCGGCTGGGTGTGTAATTGTCCTTGAGGGGGACTGTACCCTTGGGTAGTGGAATCATGAGTTGTTGCTCAGGGACTGGACGTAGGACTCCTGTGGAAAGGAAGTCCGAACCAGGATAAAATCTTATGTAGTGTGTCTGATTGCTTTGTGTTTATTGTTTTCTTCTCGCAAACACTAACAATCATCGAAGTGCTTGTTGTGTGAACATTTTTGTGGACAGGTTTTAGATAAACAAATTTTAAAGAATCCCATTCACCCCCCCTCTGGGCTTGCTAGCTAGGCAACAAGTGGTATCAGAGCTAGTCTCTTCGACAAAGAAGAAGATCCAACGATCTGAAGAGAAAAGATCAAATAGCAGCCCAAGGTCACTTCGAAGGTCAGTCAATAAACCGACCCCCTCTATTCGATGGTGAAGATTACACATACTGGAAAACAAGGATGGAGTACTTCCTACAAGGATTCGATTTTCAAATATGGTCTATAATAGAAGAAGGCGATCTAGTTGTTCTGAACAACAGAGAACATTGGACAGAAGATGATAGAAAGAAGATTTCTCTCAACTACAAAGCTAAGAGTTTATTATGTTGTGCTCTTAGAAAGAAAGAGTTTAATAGAGTTTCAGCCTGCAAATCAGCAATGGAAATGTGGGAGAAGCTCAGAATTACGTACGAAGGTATAGATAAAGTAAAAGAGACCAGAATAGACGTTCTGGTGACACAGTATGAGAGGTTCCAGATGCACCCAGGAGAGTCAATAACTCAGATGTTCAGTAGATTTACAGATATCACAAACAGGTTGGCTGGTCTAGGAAAAGGTTATGAAATGGGAGATATGGTCAGGAAGATCTTAAGATCCCTACCAGCCTCGTGGACTCCAAAAGTGACAGCAATAGAAGAGGCCAACGACTTAAAGAGAATGTCATTAGAGAAACTCATTGGTTCACTCATGGCTCATGAGATCAACATGGAAAGACTCGGAGAATCCTCAAGCAAGAAAAAGCATACCAATGCACTCAAGGTTATAGAAGGTAGCTCTGAAGAAGAATCTGAGGATGAGGTAAGCAATGAAGGCAGTGATGATGAAGAAGCACTTCTATCCAGAAGACTACAACGCATACTAGCCAAGAAAAAGAAATACCAGTCTGGAAGAAGGTATTTTAAGAAAGGAAAAGACTTCAAGAAAGCTGAAGTCAAAGATGTGAAGAAAAATGAACCAATCTGTTACGAATGCAAGAAGTCGGGACATATCAAAGTTGAATGTCTGAAATTGAAGAAAATTGAGTTCAGAAAGAAGGATAGTTCCAAGAAATTCAGAAGATACAAGAAGAAAGCAATGGCAGTAGCATGAGACAACAACAGTGACTCAGACAGTGAGTCAAGCTCAAGCAATGAAGAAGAAGAAGAAGAAGCCAACCTGGCATTCATGGCCAACGTCGAAGATAAGGTAACATCAGACTCATCTTTTTCTTCATGTAATGAATCTGATTCAGATAACTTAGAAGAAGCTTTTAATGAATTGTACTATAAATATAAAGAAGTATGTAAATCACTAAAAGCCAATAAGAAAAATCTCGCATGCTTAGAAAATACTAATTCAGATTTAAAATCTGAAAATGAGCAAATGGAAAAACAAATTACTGAACTAAAAAAGAGAAATGAACTGTTATGCGAAGACTTAAAAAATAAAAATGAACAATTAGTGAGTTTGGAAAACCAAGAAACTGTAAATAAATTAAAACAAGAAGTTAACACCTTAACAACAGAAAATGAAAAATTGTCAAGCACACTAGAAAAATTTACAAATGTCAAAACAACATTAATATTAAAAGGTGCTAGACGGTCAGGTAAAAAGAAACATGGATTAGGTTATACTCCTCCCGATAATGAAGAAACAGTAGTATATCCTAAAACATATCCAACTCCTAAATCTGTACCTGAACAAGATATAGCATATAAATCAAATCTTAAATACATTCCAAATGAAAAGATAACTAGAATATCATGTTGTAGCCATTGTAACAAGTTAGGTCACATCAAAATGACATGTCCAAATAAACATAAAAAATGGGTAATTAAGAAGAAAATGAATGACACTAACCAATCAGGACCCAAAAGAACTTGGGTACCTAAAGCTTAGTGTCTTCATTGCAGGGAAACCATCGAGCATCTAAATGGTATTTGGATAGCGGATGCTCAAGGCACATGTCTGGAAATAGAAAATTATTTTCTCATCTAGAAGCTGAAGAAGGCACAGTCACCTATGGAGATAATGGAAAAGGGACTGTAATTGGCAGCGGATCAGTAGGCAATAAAGGCAAGACGGTTATTGAAGATGTTCTATGCATCAAAGGATTGAAGCACAACCTTATTAGTATCAGCCAACTGTGTGATAAAGGACATCAGATCAGATTTCAAGAGTCAAAGTGCAGCATTATGAAGGATGGTGCAGTCATCTTTGAAGCTAACAGAGAAAAGAACATGTATGTACTCTATCTAGAAGAATTAAAGGATCAGGACATATGTTTAGCAGCAAGTAAAGAGCAGTCAACTGAACTGTGGCATCGAAGATTAGGCCACTGTAGTCTGGATGGCATGAGAAAATTAATCAAGAGAAGCTTGGTGGAAGGCCTACCCAAAGTAAGAACAAGAATGGATGGTGTCTGTGGGCCATGTGCAAAAGGAAAGCACACCAAGTCAACCTTCAAGTCAAAGACTGTGGTAACTACCTCTAAACCATTAGAACTTTTACATATAGATTTGTTTGGGCCAATGAGGACCACAAGCCTTGGAGGAAAGAATTTTGGATATGTTATTGTAGATGACTATTCCAGATTTACATGGGTGTCCTTCTTGGAGCATAAGGATGATACATTCGACAGTTTTGTAAGTTTCAGTAAGAAGATACAAAAAGACAAGAAGTACAGTATTATTGGTATTCGATCAGACCATGGAGGAGAATTCCAGAATGAGAAATTTGCCAAGTTCTGTGATGATCAAGGGATAGAACACAACTTCTCAGCACCAAGGACACCACAGCAAAATGGAGTTGCTGAGAGGAAGAATATAACCCTATTGGACATGGCAAGGACAATGCTATCAAAATATGATTTGCCAAGATATTTTTAGGCCGAAGCAGTCAACACAGCATGTTACATCATCAACCGAGTTATGATTAGGCCAGTCTTGAAGAAGACTTCATATGAGCTATACAAAGAAAAGAAGCCAAAGATCAGTCATTTCAGGACATTTGGATGTCCATGATTCATCCCCAACAACGAAAAAAAGGACATTGGTTAGCTAGATGCAAAATCAGATGAAGGTATCTTCATGGGGTATGTCTCTAAACCTAAAGGATATAGAGTATTTAATAAGCGTATCTTGTTAATTGAACAATCAGTGCATATTATTTTTTATGAAACTAACCCTTCCTTGAAAGAGGAAGAAGATAGTGATATTGATGATGCAGAAAAATTGTCCAAGAAATTAAAGGATACATCCATTGAGGACAAGGAAGATCCACCTTTGGAAGACCTGCAACAAAAGGACAAATCTCATGATAATCTTCCAAAAGAATGGAGGTATAAGAAAGACCACCCTCCAGACAACATCATTGGTGATCCGTCGGTTGGGGTAAGAACCAGAGGTAATGTAATTCTATGTAATTATTTAGCTTTTGTATCTCAAATGGAACCTAAGACAGTCAATGAGGCATTGTCTGATGAATCTTGGATAATATCCATGCAAGATGAACTTAACCAATTCAAGAGAAACCAAGTATGGTCCCTTGTTCCAAGACCATCAGATCATCCTGTGATTGGCACCAAATGGGTGTTCAGGAACAAATTGGATGAAGCTGGTGTGATCACTAGAAACAAGGCCAGACTGGTAGCTCAAGGCTATTCCCAAGAGGAAGGCATAGCTTTCGATGAAACCTATGCACCAGTGGCTAGACTTGAGGCAATTAGGATTTTACTTGCATATGCTTCTGCATTAAATTTAAAACTCTTTCAAATGGATGTAAAATCTATCTTTCTGAATGGTTTTATAAAGGAAGAGGTATATGTAGAACAACCACCTGATTTTGATGACATAGATTTTCTGAATCACGTTTTTAAGTTGCATAAAGCTTTATATGGTTTGAAACAAGCACCAAGAGCATGGTATGAACGGTTAAGTACATTTTTATTGAACCATGGTTTCATTATAGGAAAAGTAGATAGTACATTATTCGTTAAGTCTAAAGTCAAACATGTATTGTTTGTACAAATTTATGTAGATGATATAATATTTGGTTCTACTGATGAATCTCTTTACAAGTATTTTGAAAAGCTTATGCGGGGAGAATTTGAAATGAGCATGATGGGGGAGCTCAACTACTTCCTCGGATTGCAAATCAAACAAGGAAAAGAAGGATCTCACATCTGTCAAGCCAAATATACCAAAGAATTACTAAAGACGTTTGGATTTGAAAATGCCAAACCACTGTCAACACTCATGAGCACATCAACAAGGCTAGACAGTGACAAAAATGGTAAGAAAGTAGATTAGAAACTTTATAGAGGTATGATAGGTTCATTACTCTATCTAACCGCAAGTAGACCTAATATATTGTTTAGTGTATGCATGTGTGCTAGGTATCAGGCAGATCCTAGAGAGTCTCACTTAATTTATGTTAAAAGAATCTTTAGATATTTAGCTAGAACTCATGATCTAGGTCTATGGTACCCAAATTCATGTGAAATTAATTTAGTAGGATAGTCTGATGCTGACTATGCTGGATGCAAGGTAGATAGGAAAAACACCAGTGGATTTTGTCAATTTCTTACAGGATGTCTGATATCATGGTCCTCAAAGAAGCAAAATTCAGTAGCACTATCTACAGCTGAAGCTGAGTACGTGGCTGCTGGAAGCTGTTGTACATAACTCTTACGGATCAAACAGCAGCTTGAGGATTTTGGACTAAATATTAAGACAATTCCCTTGCTGTGCGATAACACCAGTGTAATAAATCTCACCAAAAATCCAGTTCAGCATTCAAGGACAAAGCACATTGAGGTTAGATACCATTTTATTCGTGATCATATAGCTAATGGTAATATAGACATTTCTTTTGTAGATACTCAAAATCAGTTAGCAGATATCTTCACAAAAGCCTTACCTGAAGAGAGATTTACCTCTCTAAGAAGGGAACTAGGCATGTGCAAATTGTGAAAGATTTATCTATATAAAACTGAAATATAAAGTATTTCAGAATAACCAAACTCTCTCTCCCCTGTAGTTAAGCAAAATTTCATTAAAATATTATTTGCTTCTTACTTATCTAAGGCGGTTCGATTATTTTTTAAAGTATTTATTCCTCTCGAAATCATGTCTGTTTGTCGTTTTCCGCCTTTATGGCGTCAGCACCTCAAAAGTTGCTTTATCTTTATTCTATATATTCCGAAATTTGTGTTGCAACGATTCACCTCCCGCCTTCATCTCTTTCGACTTGCCTGAGACGATAACCCTTTCGACTCCGGCATCGTCTTCGTACGATTTCAAAGCTCACTCTTTCCGCGAGAAATTTCTTGAGGGCTTCTTCTCCTTTCCTCATTCCAATTATCCAGAACCTTTCCCCATTCAAAACCATGGCCGTTTCTGGAATTTTCGACAGCGTCGGGGGCTATGGAGCTGAGTTTCTCACCGCTGAGCAGCAAGAAAGGTTCACCTCTGTAAAGATAAAGGTCTGTAGCAATAAGGCAGTGGACGTTGCAGATTTGCAAAAGAATGGAATGGGCAGCATCATTGCAGTAATGGAGAGGATGAAATGGTTGAAGATGGCAACTTTGTCAGAAGTAAGTTATCTAGACCTAGTGAAGGCTTTTTACGTTTGTTTGAAGACTGAGGAGGACGGGTCCTTGACATCCACCATCAAAGGAACCCAGATTAAGATCACCTATGAGCTATTGGAATCACTATTTGGAGTTTGCACCACCGGTCACAGTGGGGTTCACACTGTGGATATCCAGGCGAAAGGATTAGGGATTGTTGGTCCCGAATTCAGACTGAAGGATGGGAAAATTGACATCAACCAGCTAAATGCTTTCAACCGTATTTTGCACTTTATTGTTTGCCAAATTTTGGTCCTAAGGAGCGCCACCTTTTCGACTTGCACAAAGGTGGACTCAGATATGATGTTCTGGGCCATCTAGAACCAGAGCATAAATATGGCAGAGGTTATGATAGAAAGGATGAAGTTTGCATCCGCACAGGTTTGGGACAAGAAATTAAGCTAAATGTGTCCCTACCATATGCACACCTGCTCACCAAGGTATTTTAACATTCTGGCATCAATCGATCTAGAGCAGTGTCAGAGAAAATGGGCCAAGCCATTCGGTCCAGAAATCTTAAGAAGAGTGGTTTTTCGCTGGTTAATGGAATATGGTCAAAGACCTCAGTGGCTGAGGGTGAGGCCATTATTGGCGAAGTCCAAGAAGTCCAAGAAGAGGTAGCTCCAGTAGTGGAAGCAGCAGCAGTTCAAACAGGAGAAGCAACAGCAGCAACAGAAGTACCAGCAGGTCCAGGAGTTCAAGAGCAGGCTGCCCAAGAAGAGGCACAAGTAGCAGCAGCAGCAGAGGTCCGAGCAGATGAATCAGTGATCATTGGAAGCCATATTGAGGACATTCCTCAAGAATTTATTGAGCCAATTGGACATAATTCAAAAGTTGTACCTCCCTCCTCTTAAATAGCTACAATTCTTCAGAGTGTACTGGACTCTTTAACCGGTACTCAGGTGGAGCCAGAGATCTTGGTAGATCCAGTTGCAGAGGTTGTGGCAACATGCCACATTGTAGATGTTGTGATGGAGGAAGCTCCCATTCAGGGGGAGCAAGAAATTGTATCTGAAGATGTGCAAGTAGTAGATGCTCCTAGTCAGGGGGAGCAATCTGCTGAAAAGGAAACAACATCTCAGGGGGAGCACACTGCTAATGTCCCTATTGATGAGCAGTTCAGAGAAGGCATTGTGGAGAGTGCCTCAGATGATGCAAATGATGATTATGTGGAGCCCGTTGCAAGGGCAAGCAGCAAAGGGAAAGAAGCAGCTCCTGGGATTCCTCTCTTGACCAGGAGGCCTCATCAAAGGCAGAAAAGAAGAAATTGAAGGTCAATCTGAAGCCCTTAGTTGCTAGAATGGATGAGCAAGGGAAGATTATGTGCTCTGTGCAATTAGATATTCAGTCAATTTTCATAAGCCAGAGTACCTCTGCTAAGGAGATGAGAATGGTCAAAAATGCAGTGAGATGGGTACGCAGTGAGCTCATTAGTATCAAGGAATCTATAGCCGCACTTGGAGATTTGGTCAGGGCACAATCCTCAAATGCCCATCCTGCTCCTTCTCCTGCAGATCCAGTCCGCAGTGCTGGGCCATCAGGGCCAGTTTCAGAAGAGCAAGCTGGACCATCAGGGCCAGTTTCAGAAGAGCAAGCAGGGCCATCAGGGCCAATCTCCAAAGAGCCATCAGGGCCATCAGGGCCACTCATTGTTGAAGAGGTAGCTACTGAAATGGAAGTTAATGTTGAAGCCGTGAAGGCTGGGCCACCATGGCCATCAGAGGATGTTGTTGGTCCATTAGGGCTAGTGGTCTCCGAGGGTGAGATTCCAAGAGTGGAAGAGCCAGTTGTAGCTCCAGAAGCCCCTGATCCTTCTCCTCTTGCAACTCCAGCCCCTCCTTCACCACCATCTTCTTCCACAACTCCACCAGCACCTATCCCCTTCAAACAACCCCTGCCTCGCACCATTTCTTCCCCAACTCCATTTCCTTCTGAATCCTCCTCATCTCCTGCCACCTCTACATCAATTCCTCCACCTCCTCCTGTTCTTGAAGACCCTCCAGCCTCATCATCAGCTGGAGCCTCATATTCCTCTGGTCCTTCTTCAGATGGACCATCCATCATACCTCCTTCTACCCATCAATCATTTCTCCATCCTCCTACTCCTCCTTCCTTTGTCACCTTTATACCTGAAGGTGCACAACTAGAAGGTCCCTTTCTCAATAAATTTGAGGATGAGTTGGAAATTACCACCATCCGTTCAGTTTTGGTAGTTGCCTCTCATGTCCACAGGACTGATTCTTCTAGTCCTGTCTCTAAAAAGAGGAAACTCTCCAATACTCTTCGTCTTCCCACCGAACCTAAATTTCCTCCTCTTTGGTTTTCTCTCACTATTGAGAATCGGCGAAAACCAATCTATTGTGAATATCTTCAAAAGTGTATCTTTGCAACCATTTTTGGTATTCCTTTTCTCAATCTAACTGATCACCTTAATGTTGTCCTTCCCTATAATCACTTCTCAAAAGCTGATCAATCCAAAATCTTCCAAATGGCTGAATGCAAGTCTGAAGATCAGTGGGCTAAAGGGCACAAGGCTCTCTACAGGAAATTTCTTCTTATGAAGTCCGAGCGATTTCCACCCCGGGATCACCCTCTCTCTCTCTCTGAGAGGTTTGTAATCCATCACAAGACCACTTGGGCACCTTTTATTCAAAAGGAAGTTAAACTCATCAGATACTTCCAGCTATTCAATGACTATCAATATCTTCACAAGCTGCCTGAAGTGAGTTGGGTCAATTCAAGGGAGCCATTGCTTTGTTGAAAGTTGAAAATCCAGTCAATTGCTCCTTCAAAGTGGATTTCGCTACATTGCAAATTCCAGACACTGTGTTTCTCCCTAAGCTGCACTCCTTGGTCATGGACTCCTCAGTTGGTCCTGTAATTTTTGAGAGATTTGCTCATGTCATGGGTAGGATCTCAGCTCAGGAGGGTCGTCTCCCCTCCTTCCAACGATTCCTCTTCAAAGAATTTCATCTGGGCCATATCTCCTCTGAAGTTCTTGCCCCTCTGCTATCTGAATGTGAAAGGCTTTCTCCCACGGACTGGGAAAAGCATTATAACCAGTCAGCTCTTCAGTTGGAAGCCTTAAACAGCTCCTTGTTTAAGGCAGGCAAGCCTACTCTCACAGCTGAAGCCTTTTTAGATTTAAACTCCATCAATCTGGTTCAAGAGCCTTATGATCAGTGGGTCGAGCAGTACAAGCTTTTTATGGCTTTGAAGAAAGATCTTCTGCAGCATCAGATCTATTACCCTATCAAGATCAACCAATTTCTTCGGTTTGCCAGCTTTGGATCTTTCATTTCCTTCAAAGAATCTCTTGGCAAAGATGAATATGCTAATTTTCTAGAAGATCAGCGCCAACTTCACATCAAAAGAATGCTTCCTGACATGGGGTCATCTTATTCTATTGCTTTTGGGATTTTTCAGACCTATTTTGAGGAGCAGGAATGCAAGGCTTTGCGCATTATTCAGCGGCATGCCTCCCTTCTATCTCCTGCTTTTTACCTTCATGTAACCCCTCAAGATAAATAGAAAAGTTCTTTGATCTTATCTCTCTTTTTTCTTTCTTCTTTGTCTCTGAATGATACTTTTTTGCTAAATGACAAAAAGGGGGGAGAAATATAGTCTTATGAAATACATCTCTCATTGATATTTTATTCCGTAATTTATTTAGATTTATTTCAGAACATCCTTGGTTAATGCTATGTTTTGTCATCACCAAAAAGGGGGAGATTGATGATCAGATTATCCCAAGTATAATTTAAATAAATTACATATCTATTTTGGTGATTAACAAAACTGTGAGAAAGATTACTCTAACATAATTTCTATGAGATTTGAGCACAGAAAATAAATCAAGGAAATACAAGCAAAATCAGTAAGTATTTATCATCCTGTAGCATTTACAGTTCAAAGCATGAAATATTCTAAGTACACATCGACTCTTTAGTTGTTGCAACGATTTCCTTAGAATCATAACGATTTCCTCATCCACATCGATTTTTGATTCTATAATGATTTCATAAGTCATCGCTATTCTATTGAAGTCTATTTCATAACGATTTGCTTTCATAACGATTTGATAAGTGAGAACAACGATTTGCTCTCACATCGATTTGCTCTCATAACGATTCATTAAGTATCATATCGATTTGATCTTTTTGATAAGTTACACAACGACTTGGTCACTGTAACGATTCGATAAGTTACAACAATGACTTGGTCGCCGTAACGATTCGATACAGCAAACAACGATTTGCTTATAACGATTTGCTCATAACGATTTGCTTACAATGATTTCAATCTCACATCGATTTTGTAAGTGAGCATAACGATTTGCTCTCATAACGATTCGACAAGTGAGCATAACGATTTGCTTATAACGATTTGCTCATAACGATTTGCTTATAACGATTTCAATCTCACATCGATTTCGTAAGTGAGCATAACGATTTACTCTCATAACGATTCGACAAGTGATCATAACGATTTGATTATAACGATTTGTATATAATGATTTGTATATAACGATTTGCTTATAACGATTCAATCATAACGATTTGATTATAACGATTTGCTTATAACGATTTGCATATAACGATTTGCTTATAACGATTTGCATATAACGATTTGATCATAACGATTTGTTTACGAATAAGCAATGATTCTCATGAACAATAACTCACTAGCACAACGATTCTATAAGTCATGTTCATATCGATTCCATGAGCTATAACGACTTGATATTTAAATATCTTGACTAGTCAAAGTCATCCCGCGTATTTCTCTATTATCCATGCATTAAATATAATTGTACAATTCTCTGCACGATGCATGTCCAGATATCTTCTATTCTTATGCTTGTGCATGTAATATCTTTTTGAAGAGACAATTGAATTTTCATTTTGATGTATTCTCACTCTAACGCTGACTGACAACAAGAGACAGCACAGCTCTCTACATTTTAGCATTTAATGTGTGCAGGCCTCTAACAGCACAACTATATACAACGTTGGTTAAAGTAAAACTTGGAGGATATCAAGAAGGATTTTCTTCTTACGTGCATGGAACGCAAAGAACCATTGACTACAAAAGAAAGCCATGCAGTCTAACGTTCTCTAAACTCAGAGACAACAGATACTTCAACGACTACATTTTACAAATAGAAGATTGGTGCCATCATGAAGCAGTTCTCGAGAGAGAATTCAAAAATCAGCAAGCACCTTAGAAGAGCTCAAGTCTCACTCCATCACCTTGATATAGCTCTCAGATCTCTACATCTAGTGTAGATCTCAGAGAGAGCGTTTGTGTACTGAGAGAGTTCATTATTGTTCATCTTTCCTCTCAGTCTTGGCTTCGGATCAAGCATTGTGTTGTTAGCTTGGTCCAGAGGCGCATCATCTCTTGAACACTTTTGTGTGTTGATTCCCTTCGTGTGAAGGAAGACCTGGGGGTTCCAGGGTGTTCATTTCCCTTCATGTTGAAGGGAGACCTGGTGGGATCCAGGGTGTTGTTTTCCTCTTCGGGTTGTGAAGAGAAGACCAGCTGCGGCTGGATGTGTAATTGTCCTTGAGGGGGACTGTACCGTTGGGTAGTGGAATCCTGAGTTGTTGCTCAGGGACTGGACGTATGACTCTTGCGGAAAGGAAGTCCGAACCAGGATAAAATCTTGTGTAGTGTGTCTGATTATTTTGTGTTTATTGTTTTCTTCTCGCTAACACTAACAATCATCGAAGTGCTTGTTGTGTGAACGTTTTTGTGGACAGGTTTTAGATAATCAAATTTTAAAGAATCCCATTCACCCCCCCCCCCCTCTGGGCTTGCTAGCTGGGCAACAATATGGTTAAAGTTGATGGTTTCTTTATATACAATCTCAACTTGGTTACTCTGATACCAATCTCTGTAACACCCCTCTCAGATCCAATACGATTATTCCAACCCACGTCGGATCGGAGAGAGATACAACAGTAGAAAAATACCCAAACAAGTTGATATTTACACATATAAATAAGAACAATTACAGCAAAAAAATTAACAAATGTCTATCAACTCAAATAATTAAATCTCACAGTCTATATAGTAGCAAAAATAATAACAAACCAATAATATAACCAAGTCCATTCTCCAAAGTACATAAAGTCAAACATCCGACTGCACAACTCTCAACGTACTAAATAAAAGAAACTCTAAGTTTCAAGCAACACTACTCCACATCACAAGCTACTCCTCATGCTCGAAGTCTGACCTTGCTAGCTTCTGAACCTCTAAGTGCTCAATCTCTCCTATAACAATATTAAGTATAAGTCTAGAAAATAGACTCAGCACGTAACTCATGATCACAAACCACATACTTACCACATGTTATCTAGTCACGACATTTATTACTCATTAAATCAACTTATACATGGCTAATGATTTGCAAATACAAATCTAAAATATGGTCACTTAACATAATGAACTTAACATAGATAACATGGAACATGTGGAATCATTCAAATGTTTAACAATAAACAATCTAAAGCATATCTCATGATGTTACTAACACGCGTAGCAAGTATTCTCTAATTCCATGGTCATAATTAACATAACACTACACATGATGTTAAATGACACTATCATTATCAAATTAGCATGAATCACATTAATACATGCACTTTTTCTGTGGCATAACATACTCACTTTACCTTTGCTTTCTCATACACATTGATTCCACATAGCTTTCACATTCACATTACTTGCTCATTACTCACACATTCACATTGGCTTATCACATTGGCACATTCACATTTAATTATCACAAGTCGAGACATAGTTCAAATTATCACTAGAAGGTCACATCACACACACACAACTTGTCACCTAGGTAAAACAGTGACTAAGTCTTCGTAACTATGCAGAATTGGGAGAAGTTCTCTCCACACTGTTGCCCTAGCTATAGAGACCCAAAGGGGAGTGAACAGGTCTAAATCGTGATACATACATAATTATTTGTTTCTTAGCAAGAGATAGAGATAAGTAAATATGTAAGAGTGAAGCAAGCATGCACGTAAGAGACACCAAGATTTATCCTAGTTTAGTGTTCAACCACTCAACGCCTATGCCTAGTTCTCAATGGTAAACACATTGAGATTTCACTATCCTAGCTGCAACAATAGGCTTAATACATCACTAGATATGGACCTCCATATGGTACATGCACCCCACCTCAGTCTTTCAGGTCGTCTCTTTCAACCCAAGGAGGGACAACACTAGACACAGACCTCTGGTCGATCTCACTCTTTCCCCCTATTGCAACCATGGATAGTTCCTCTCCTTCTACCCAAGGAGGAACAAAATCAAATAAGTAAATGCCTAAGGGATGTCTATACTTTTAGAACAATAAGACACAATAAAGAGCATAACGAATGCAAGTTCAACTACAAAACATGGACAATAGGAAGCTTGTTGTAGTTGACCCTTCAATGCTCAGTAAAGATAATAAAGTTGCTTTGAGAACATCGTTGACCTCCAAAAATGGCTTTCACCAGTACTCCCTTTAGCAAGTCTTCCACTGAATGCGAAAGGAAGATTCAAGAGGCAAGTTGTTGCTGGAGCTTGTGGGAGTTCTTCTTTTTTCTTATGCTTCACAAACTTCTCTTCTTTTTCTATGTGTATCATCTTTCTTCAGTATATGTCTCCTAGTTGACAGAGTCTCTTATTTAAAATTTCTATACTTGATAATTGTTAGATCAACTTGTTGTCTCATGAGTCATTTGAATGTTAGACTCATGGTTTTGACACGTTAGACACATCAATTTATTTGTGTCATACAGAAAGAGATTTTGTGTATAGCTTCAGTTGTAGCACCCCAAAAATGTACAAAGCGTATCCATACTTGTTTGACTAAGCTTTTAATTCTTTTTAGATGATAGTACCATGCATGTTTGATTGTAATTTATGTGTTAAAGCTTTTTCTGAATTTCGAGGGCGAAATTTCTTTTTAGATGATAGTAATGTAACGTCATGACTTTTCGGATTATAGTTTGATGGGTTTGGTGGTCAGTGTATGACCCAGTAGTGGTGTTTTTGGTTGCTTGAACAAGTTGTGTGGGGTTGGGGGCCAGAAATCTGAGCCCAACCAACCTCTGGTGTGCCTTCCATAAACACAACCAACACAGGCGTCGCGTTTTGGAAACGTGACCACCCCTGTCGTCGCGTTTTGGATGCCGCTTCTCCAGGTGCGCGTCTGCATGCGTGCCGCATGGCGCATGCAGGGGTGTCGGGTTTGAATTGAGATGACCATGCACGTCGTGATTTAAACGTGATGGCGCGACACGTCGTGATTTAAACTGCATAGTTGTGTTGGCCCAGCCCTGGCCAAACAGTGCAGAAACACTAGTTGGCCGAGGGAAGGCTTGCTGTGGGGGATTCCAGACGATTTGGTGTTTGCGGCGTGCAGATTGGCATATTACCATCGTGAGGAGGTTGTTCGGAGCGTGGGAAATGCCAAGGCAATGTCGTTCTTCGCATTCTTCATGTTCCTCGTATGGTAGGGGAATTCTACTCAATTTTGGGTTAAAAGGATCATAATTAAAGTGATTAATGCATGGGATGGGTTAAGTTGAGTAGCAAGCATGTGTAGGCTTTTATTTGAATGCAAATATCCAAGCTTCATAGTTGTATAGGGTGGGTTGTGTGATTTTCGAAAATGGGGTTTTGGGTGGGGTTTTCTCGATGTTAAAGGCGACAAAACCAGTCATCACGTTTTGAAAGCGATGACGTGTCTGATTGCGATTCAGTCTGTAAGGTGACGGTTCTCCCCGTTGCGATTTGGCCTTCAAACGACGACATGTGTGTCCGTCGCATTTTAGAAGGCAACCACCCAACCCTTGACTTGACTGCATAGTGCCATGAGTTGCTTCCAACTATGGGTCTGTGTGACTGTTAATCTATGTATAATGGGTTGTAGGCGGTGCATTGGCACGCATTGTGACAGGGAATGCCGAGTTTGCATGGTTTGTGCATACATGGCAAGTTGGGTTATATGACGCCTTCCGTGGTTACCTCTCGAGTCGGGTACCCCAAATTCTCTGTGAGCCAGGCACGTGGTGCTCGGGGTTTGTCCCGGTATAGTGTGAGTACCGACGAGGTCTGTGTCATCTTCCTGGATACCCTCACTCCTTTGCTTGAGTTGTACGTCCAACTGAGGAAAAGACAACTCGTGTTGTGGTTGTTCTTGGTTGCTTGTAGCGCGCTCTTGGTTGGGGGACGGACACCGATAGACGTACTGGTCCCCAACTAGTCTTGTTTCCAGTACCTCACTTTAAGGAGCTCGGGCCAGAGTCCTTAAAGGTGCCAAGCATGAAGCTACAATAGTGTGGGCTATAGTTGTGGTGGTGTTTGGTCTCCACAGTTTGTTGACTCTATTGAGGTGGAGCGGTAGCTGGACCTTTTGTCCTTGGCTGAGAGGTAGACCTGTGTTGCTTGTCCAGGTCAGTAGTTGGTGTCGCGAACCAGTCTTCGTGACTCGTGTTTGGCATTGCCCTTCTTTAACTCGCACTTCTAAATGTGGTTTGTCGTTTCTTTATGGAAGTTGAATTCATGTTGATAGCGTAGCTTTATTTATTTTACTACAGTTGTAGTCCCATGTTCAGATTTTATTAATTGGTTATATTGATGCTTTACTCATGCTTCTCACGTGTTTAGTGTGGTTTCGACTTTTGAGGGAGTTTATCTACTGAGCCAGTAACTTGTGAGGCTCACCTCTACTCCTTTCAGGTGAGGGAGAGCAGGAGGGTACGCATCAGTCTTCTAGTTCATAGCCGCATCGTAGCGGAGTTGGGTCCACGCCACCAGTAGTGTAATTTTCTTTCTGTTGTGCCCCGAGGTATGCCCCAGGCTACTGTACTCTGTACTTGACTTTTGTTGAGGCCTGGATATGTAATCCTTATGTAAATATGTGTGAGATGTACAATCTTATATATATATATATATATATATATATATATATATATATATATATATATATATATATATATATATATATATATTCAATGTGTTCTTTTATATTTCCACGGACATGTGTGTTGATATCCCTTGCGAGGCTTCGGCCTGTTTGCGGGAGGCGGAGTCAGATCAGGCTCGTTATTAGGTTAACGGGTTGAACGATGAGGACTGTCACATGAGGAGCAGAGCTAAAGCACCACGTGATTAGGGCTTGTAGTGTTTATATCATGTTTTACACTTCCCAAGACCAAATCGAGTTCAACCAAAAGTGGAGTCCTCTTCTACTCATCGTCCTCTACAATTTCATGTTCAAGGTTTTACCTATAGAGCCCTAAATCTCGAGTTATAAGTGTTACATGCATGCATGCATCATTTTTACCGTCTTCAGATTGAACCCTAAATCGCAACCAGACCAGCTGTCACAATTTAGAGAACTGGTATCGCGACAGGCAAACCCGTCGCGCTTACCTTAAAGGCGACATCCTCGATAGTCGCATTTTGGTCTCGTCCTGACATGATCCAACAACATCAAACTGTGTGTCACATGGAATTTAGTGAATGTCTAAATCACGACCGTAGAGTCTGTCGTGATTTGATCCGTTCCCGCCCTTGGTTTTCGTGTCTATTTCATATTTGAGTGTGTCGCATGAATGCATCGACCATACCCGTCGCGTTTCTTTCCAGGAATCGATTGTTTACATTGATTATTTTGAACGCGTCTGACTAACCCATCGTAATTTTAACATGACAAGTGTCCCCATCGCGATTTAGAAGACTGAATGTTTTACCTTCTTTAACTGCCAGAAGCCTTGAAATAGGCGACCATTGAACCCATCGTGCATTTGAAAGCCTACCCGAGACCAGGTTTCACAGTTTTAAGTGTAAGTCTTGCATGTTATTTGTCATAGACATATTGCTCAGTCTGTCCAGTGGCTTAAAACCTGTTAAGCCATGAAAAAGACATAAAAATCTGAAAGCTATTCTATTATTCTTAATTGCTTGATCTATTCCTCTTGAGATTAGTATGTACATCTTAATGATCTAGCTTGTTAAAGTGAATGACTATCATGTTAAAAATACTGCAAAATATGTTATTGTAGTGTGTCATCATATTACTTGTTTTCCGCTTGTTTTAAACTGATGGATTGTGATATTAAGGCACGTTCTACACTACACTCTTGCACATGTAGGCAACCCTTTCTTGGGGGATTGGAAACTCTCCGTCGGTCATTCCGTATCGGCCGACTAGTGACCTTTCCTCTAAGACTTTCGTAGTTCTCCGTACTCTGTGGAATCCCTTATGGAGATCAAGTTGGTTATACCATTGAAGTTCCCTGTAGATAGCGTGCACTTCCTTTCCCGTCTATTTCTTATGAGTGCGGATTTATAATCATGGACTCAAGCCATTAATGTAAAGAGTTAACTTAAAGTGTAAATCGCATCGTTATGCTGTCAAAATTCTCTCTCGACTATTGTTATCATGAAATCTTGTTCACACGACTTGTTTTTCTTGAAATCATCATGAACATGATATTGATCTATATACTTCTTGACACTCGTGTTATTGGCCATGAATGACTGTGGGTATCTACATTTAAAAATTGTGAGATGCTGATAGGGCACGACGAGTGTCCAAGGGCTTCAGTCTAGCCCCATTCACAGAGAGTCATAAATATACTATTAACCATGGGATATAATGATTACTGGCGTTGCATCTGCGTTGGGAAATAGTGTCATGTTGAATGCTAGATACAATAACCACATACACGTGTCCTAGTGTGCATTCTAAGGTGGCATAGATCCTTAGTGCACATTAGTGTCTTCGTGCCTGGTTAAGTGTTAAGTGTTAAAAGTTCGTGCTCGTGCGTGCTTGCTTGCGTGATATGGCCATCCTGCGTTTTTGCAATTAAGTGATATCTTACGTGCTTGTACATACTGCTAGTGCTATCTTGTTGCATCATTCTATATCTTGTTCAATCACTCTTGGTTAAATCTATCTTGTTCATGTATCGTGTTTACTTGGATTTATCGTTCATGCATATCTTGATAGTCGTGCATGCCTAGTTCTTAAAATGTTAAGTACTTATATCATTGCCCGCACATTGAGATATAAATCCTACTGGGCTAGTTTGCTCATTCCCTACTTTTCAACATCATACGTGATATTGAAGTGGAAGACGAAGGTCAAGACTTTGATGGGAATGCATCAGAGTGATAAGCGTGTTCCAACCTTAGTGTCTATCATTAGCTTATTTGAGAGTAGTAGACAGTGAGGATATATGTAATTTTGTAACATCCCGTTACCTTTAGGGGTTAGCCCTCCCAGCTATGGTCGCGACATAGCGACCCGTCGCATTCTGAAGGCGACATAGGTGACCATCGTGTTCTGGTTGGGAACGCGCCGGCCGCCCCTGTCGCGACAGGACCCTGACAGCAAACTATCTCTTTGTCATCTTACTGCCGGGACAGTTGCACCACATGTCGAAGTGCATGCATGAACACGACATGGTTGGCCGTCGCGATCTTGCTGTCAGTTTTGCATGCACGTCGATTGGGTGGTTGACTGGCTGACTGTTCCAGATCACGACGTAGGTGGATGTCGCGTTAGCGTTGGTAACGCGACGCCCAGGTCTGTCACGTTCTTACTGTCTGTGTTTAAGTGCTTCAGCCGAGAGCAGAACCCCCATTTGCCCTTTTTGCCCTGTGTTGTTCTTCTCCTCTGGCGATTTTGTGCTTGTCTGCTCCGTGGGGAGCTTGGGGAGGAGATCTTGTGTAAGGTCTCGGGTCTCAGCGGATCCTTATTGGGTCTTTTAGAGGTTCGGGTGTGGTTGACGACAATGGATATTGCCGTTGACTTGGGGTTGACGGTCTGGGGCTAGCCGTTGACTGGGAGTTGGCGTCCATCGTTGTGGACGTTTGTTGTTGGTTCTGGAGGGTTCCTGTGATGAACTTAACGGCATTGGTCTGGACGTTGACTCTATGGCGGTTCAAGTAGACGGCAAGAGATGTGGACGTCTATTTGTCGCATCTGTAGAAATAGGGCAGCCCGTGAGCAGTAACCTTTCTTTCGCTCTTCTTCTCTTTCCCTCCACTTTTACCTTTGTCCGTTTCCACCACTTCCGACGGTTGACGGGAGCTCGTGGGAAGACCCTGGTACGTGTGGAGGTGTTAGATCGGGCGGGAATCGTGAAGATTTGGTGTGATTCGCGCAGAGACTTCGAGGGGTTCCAGCGCAATTGGTGGCTGTTTAGGAGTTTTTTGGGCGTTCTGAGGTAGGGACTTAACCCCTTAAACCCTCCTTAACGGATCAGCATGTTTAACTATTGTAGATTAGTATGCTAATTATGTTTTTGGGTTGGGTTGTGCCATGCCGGGATTTTGGGTGTTTTGGGCGATCCAAGTGTTGGATCGTGGATTTCCGAAGTTCTGGTAGTGTTAGAAGATGTGAGGAGATGTTTCCCTCCATCAATTTTGTGGTTGTTGGGCGGTTTTGCCCAGTTGGACTGACCTGGTGCCGTTTTGGGTTCAGGAGACTGAGGATGTTAACGTCCACATCGGTTGACGTTAAGATCTTCAGTAGGGATGCTAACGGCAGGATCCTTGCCGTTAACCAGGTGTTGGCGGCAATGATTGTGTCGTTTATATCCTTATTGGTGGCAATCGATGTTGCCGTTTATTTGATGACCCAGTGGACCTTCAGTCATGCATTGTGTCTAGGGACGTGACACGAGGTGTCCGTCTATTGTACGGTGTTTCAGACATTGAGAGTGTTATCGTCTGTACTCGCGTTGAGTTACCGTGCCTCTGTTTTTGTTTGTCACCTGGACATAGAGCGACGCTCTGTCTAGATGACCGGCGTGTGGGGGGTCCTCCGTCGGTGAGCCAGGACGTTGAGAGCATCTCTGTCCTGTGTGTACCCCTTGTAGTGGTTTCGAGCCGGTCTCCGTGGAGCCCCTTCTCTACCGCTAGGGTCAGGCGTAGGGGGAAAAACCGGTCGTGGACCAGACGCGAGAGAGAGCGTCTGTAGTGTGCACACGTGGCTGGGGTTGAGAGACTCTGTGGTGATGGGACGCCAAGCCACAGACCCTAGCTGAGTCCTACTTACTGTGTGTGTGTGAGTGTGTGTTACTGAGCCGCAAGGTTTACAGTCTTGTAACGCACTCCTGTCAAGGAGACGCGTGGTTGTCACTAGTTTTGGTTGTGGTGCGACGTGTATTTACTTTCTGTTTTTATTTTCCGCACTTTAGTACTGTTGCCGGTGGGGGTTACTTTTCCCTACTGGGTCTCTTTTCTTGAGACTCACTCCCCTCCCTTTCAGGTGGGTTGTCGTCGACTCCCGTTCCAGGCGAGTCTAGCCACTCTGGTGCTGGTGCGCCCTAGCTGCAGTGAGTAGTACTTTTTGTTGTACTCCTGTACTCTGTACTTAGTGTGGACTCTGAGTTGTACCTGTTATATTTCATGTATAGTGAAATCTTACAGCTTTACATGGTGTGTATCTTCTTATATATAGTCTCCTCGGACATTCACTTTTTATCCTTCCGAGCTCGTCTCGTGGGTTAGCAGGTCATAATTTGGGTTACTGGTTGGTTACTGGTAATGCAGATTTTGGGTCGTTACAGTTGGTAGCAGAGCCTGGTCTGATGAGATATATATAAGGAAATACCCATTATGTTAACTCAGAGTATAAAGAGTACAGTTGCAGCTATTTAGCCTGGAGTTAGTTAGTGTATTCATGTGTGTGTGGTTTTTGCTCTGTGTATAGTACTATGGCGCCTAGGTGACGTCCTAGAGAGGGCGTGGCTGAGCAGGCGACTCGATAGGAGGCTGGAGACGCCCCGCCACCTCAGCAGACGTAGCCTTTGCCACAGGACGCACACAATGGTATTGTTCCGCCACCACCGCCACCTCCTCAGGCAGCGCAGGGGTTAGACTGGACCCAGTTTCTTGAGGGGATGGCTCAGTTTGTTGCTCAGCACCGTGATGCGCCGGTACCCCAGGGCAGTAGTGGGAAGGTACTGAGGGAGTTCTTACAGTTTCAGCCTCCCCAGTTTTTGGGCCAGCCTGATCCAGACACGGCACGGGCGTGGTTGGATGCAGTGGAGCGGACTTTCCGTTCCATGGAGTGTGTTCCCGAGGAGCGAGTGTTGTTAGCTAGTTACCAGTTGCAGGCACAGGCGTTGACTTGGTGGTCTTCTGAGTGGGAGACTACTTTTCAGTCTCACCCACTTAGACAGATTCCGTGGCAGGAGTTTGTTGTTTCTTTTGAGAGGGCTTTTTGTCCTACTTATGTTCGGACGGAACATTTATATCAGTTTGTGGACTTGCAGCAGAGGGATTCTACAGTGGTGCAGTACAGGGCCAGATTTGTGGAGCTAGGGCGTTACGCTCCGCAGATTATGGCAGATGAGAGTCTGAGGACTCAGCAGTTTGTAAGGGGCCTGAGGCCAGAGCTCAGACAGGCGCTGATAGTGGCACGCGTCACTGACTTGGACGCGGCCTATCAGACAACGGCAGTGTTGAAGGCTGACACTTCAAGGACCCGTGTTCGGAGCGCAGAGGTTCAGACATAGGTAGTTCCGACTCAGCCACGACAGCAGCAGGGTAGTGTGCAGACGACTCCGAGGACTACAACTTCCTATGCGTCCACTTCTGTTGGGACGACGGCGAAATCAGGATCACGGAGGAAGTTTTGGCGTGACAGAAGGCAGACTGAGCAGAGGCAGTAGTTTGTTGGGAGTGTTCAGCAGCCGGCAGAACAGCCTTCACAGCAGGTACAATGTTCTTTTGCTGATCAGTGTTACCGGTGTGACCAGATAGGTCACATGGCGCGAGATTGCCCTTTGTTACCTCGTGTGCCGCAGCGGCAGACCCAGTCACAGCCCCGAGTGCAGCAGCAGCAGCAGCAGGTACCCGTGCAGCAGCGTCAGCAGGACGGAGGTTCTGGTGGGTCGAGAGCTAGAGGCCGTGTTACTCACCTGACTCGTGCAGACGCTGAGGCAGCTCAGCTGGTGGAAGGTACTGTTACAGTTTTTGGTTTTACAGCTAGAGTTTTGTTCGATACCGGTGCCTCTCATTCTTTTGTGTGTGAGGAATTCCTAGACTCCCTTGGAGAGTTGAGTACAGAAGAGTCCGTTGACCTAGCAGTGGAGTTACCGACAGGGGACTTTGTTCTTACGTCCTACTGTCTCGAGGAGGTACCAGTGCAGTTACAGGATCAGTGGTTATCGGCTCGTTTGTTTGCTTTGCAGTTGCAGGATTATGATGTGATCTTGGGTATGGACTGGTTAGAGCGGTATGGTGCGGTGATGGATTGCCAGAAGATGAGGGTGCACTTGCGGATACCCGGGGAAGCGACATTCTACTTCCAGGGTATCGTACCTCTTACTTCTCGCTTCTTAGTTTCTGCTTTGAGGGTAGGGAGGTTGCTTGCTTCTGGTTGTCAGGGTTTCCTAGTTTCTGCAGTGACTCTTGATCAGGTTGCCTCGGGATTGGGGGACATTCCCGTAGTGTGTGAGTTTCCAGATGCTTTTCCGGATGAGTTACCTGGTCTACCACCAGAGAGAGAGATTGAGTTTACTGTTGAGTTGATTCCTGGCACTGCACCTTTTGCACAGGCACTGTACCGTATGGCACCAGCAGAGTTGAGGGAGCTGAAGAGACAGCTTGAGGAGCTGTTGGAGAAGGGCTATATTCGTCCTAGCTTTTCTCCCTGGGGATCACCTGTTTTGTTTGTCCGAAAGAAGGATGGTAGCCTGAGGTTGTGTATTGACTACAGGAAGCTGAACCAAGTGACCATCAAGAATAGGTATCCGTTGCCTAGGATTAACGATCTCTTTGATCAGCTTCAGTCTGCTCATGTCTTTTCAAAGATTGACCTGAGGTCAGGCTACTATCAGTTGCGGATTAGAGACTCTGACGTTGAGAGGACTGCTTTTCGGACCAGGTATGGTCATTTTGAGTTTTTGGTGATGCCGTTTGGGCTCACCAATGCTCCAGCGGCCTTCATGGATCTGATGCACCGGGTGTTCCACCAGTTCTTGGACCGGTTTGTCGTAATATTTGTTGACGACATTCTGGTGTACTCTGCTTCAGAGGAGGAGCATGCCGAGCACCTGAGGATCAAGTTGCAGACCTTGCGAGAGCACCAGTTGTATGCCAAACTTAGTAAGTGTGAGTTTTGGCTACAACAGGTTCACTTTTTGGGGCACGTGATCTCAGGTCAGGGAGTTTCTGTAGATCCAGCGAAGGTCGAGGCAGTTTTGCAGTGGGAGAATCCCAGGACTGTGTCTGAGATTCATAGCTTTTTGGGCTTGGCAGGTTACTACCGCAGGTTTGTTCGGGACTTTTCTCAGATTGCCGCACCCTTGACTCGGTTGACGAGAAAAGGTGTTCCGTTTGTGTGGTCGGAGCAGTGTGAGCAGAGCTTCATAGAGTTGAAGCGGCTACTTACATCAGCGCCAATCCTTGTGTTGCCTTCAGGGGAGGAGAGTTTTGAGGTTTGCACAGATGCTTCAGGTATTGGTCTGGGTGCAGTCCTAATGCAGCAGGGCCGAGTAGTGGCTTATGCATCTCGTCAGATTAAGCCCCACGAGGAGAGTTACCCGACCCATGACCTAGAGCTTGCAGCTGTGGTGTTTGCTTTGAAGATTCGGCGTCACTACCTGTACGGAGTAAAGTTTGTAGTTCGCACCGATCACCAGAGCTTGAGGTATGTGTTTTCTCAGAGGGATCTGAACATGAGGCAACGTCATTGGATGGAATATCTGAAGGACTATGATTTCAGTATTGAGTATCAGCCTGGGAAGGCCAATGTAGTCGTAGATGCTTTGAGTAGGAAAGCACAGATGAGTCATCTGATGCTGAGGGAGTGGCAGTTGTGGCAGTCTGTGGCAGAAGGGTCTTTCAGCATTTCATCCAGTCGTCGACTGTGTGTGTTGAGCAGTTTGTTGGCGGCTCCCGCCGTTGTGAGATAGGTTGTTGAGGCTCAGTAGGCAGATCCCGAGTTGCACAGAGTGTTACTTCTTCCAGAGGTTGAGCTTCACGAGGACGGGACTATTAGGTTCCGAGATAGACTCTATGTTCCTGTTGAGGAGTCTGTCAGGAGAATTGTGTTGCAGGAGGCACATGGTTCCAGGTACTCGATTCATCCAGGGTCGACCAAGATGTATCACAGGTTGAGACGTCAGTTTTGGTGGCCTGGGATGAAGAGGGACATAGCGGCTTTTGTAGCTAGGTGTTTGGTCTGCCAGCAGGTGAAGGCCGAACATCAGGGTCCAGGAGGACTTGTGCAGCCGTTAGAGATTCCAGTGTGGAAATGGGACTATGTGACGATTGACTTTGTTTGTGGTTTGCCGAGGACAGCTGGAGGTTTTGACAGCATTTGGGTTCTTGTGGACAGATTGACGAAGACTGCCAGATTCTTGCCTGTCAGGACTAGTTGGGGTGTGAGTAAGTTGGCCGTGTTGTATGTAGAACGGATTGTTCCTTGGCACGGAGTGCCGATATCTATTGTGTCAGATAAGGATCCTCGCTTCACTTCTGGGTTCTGGCGCAGTTTCCAGAGGGCTTTGGGGACAGAGTTGGCTTTTAGTTCCACCTACCACCCTCAGTCAGATGGTCAGTCAGAGCGGACTATCCAGACTTTGGAGGACATGCTTAGAGCTTGTTGTTTGGAGTGGCAGGGGTCGTGGACAGCTCACTTGCCGTTGGTCGAGTTTGCATATAATAATAGCTATCACTCCAGTATCGGTATGGCACCATATGAGGCTTTGTATGGACGACCGTGTCGCACTCCACTAGACTGGTTCGAGGTTGGCGAGCGGATTGTCACGGGACCAGAGTTGATTCAGCAGGCAGTCGAGGTGGTTCTGCTTGTGAGGCAGAGACTTCTGTCATCGCAGAGTCGGCAGAAGAGTTATGCAGATCAGCGCAGGCGACCGCTCGAGTTTCAGGTAGGGGACCAGGTGTTTGTCCATGTGTCTCCTATGAAGGGAGTGGTGAGGTTCAGTAGGCGTGGAAAGTTGAGTCTTGGACCTTTCACCATTACTGAGCGTGTCGGAGGTTTGGCGTACAGACTTGAGCTTCCGTCAGAGTTGGCAGTGGTCCACGACGTATTCCACGTGTCGATGCTGCGGAGGTACCTTTCTGACGAGTCTCACGTTCTCCCAAGCACAGAGTGGTCGGAGGTGACTCCTGTGTTGACAGTACCAGAGTTTCCGTTGCATATTGAGGATCGCCGAGTTCAAAGATTGAGGAACAAGGCAATCCCATTAGTTCGTGTTGCGTGGTAGCGACATTCAGGTGGTGAGTCGACATGGGAGCGAGAGGACGAAATGCGCGAGCAGTTTCCGTACCTCTTTGGTGAGTCTTCTTTCTTTATGTTGTTTGAATTTCGGGGGCAAAATTCCTAAGGGGGGAGGGCTGTAAGGTCTCGGGTCTCAGCGGATCCTTATTGGGTCTTGTAGAGGTTCGGGTGTGGTTGACGACAATGGATATTGTCGTTGACTTGGGGTTGACGGCCAGGGGCTAGCCGTTGACTGGGAGTTGGCGTCCATCGTTGTGGATGTTTGTTGTTGGTTCTGGAGGGTTCCTGTGATGAACTTAATGGCATTGGTCTGGACGTTGACTCTATGGCGGTTCAAGTAGACGGCAAGAGATGTGGACGTCTATTTGTCGCATCTGTAGAAATAGGGCAGCCCGTGAGCAGTACCCTTTCTTTCTCTCTTCTTCTCTTTCCCTCCACTTTTACCTTTGTCCGTTTCCACCACTTCCGACGGTTGACGGGAGCTCGTGGGAAGACCCTGGTACGTGTGGCGGTGTTAGATCGGGCGGGGATCGTGAAGATTTGGTGTGATTCGCGCGGAGACTTCGAGGGGTTCCGACGCGATTGGTGGCTGTTTCGGAGTTTTTGGGGCGTTCTGAGGTAGGGACTTAACCCCTTAAACCCTCCTTAACGGATCAGCATGCTTAACTGTTGTAGATTAGTATGCTAATTATGTTTTAGGGTTGGGTTGTGCCATGCCGGGATTTTGGGTGTTTTGGGCGATCCAAGTGTTGGATCGTGGATTTCCGAAGTTATGGTAGTGTTAGAAGATGTGAGGAGATGTTTCCCTCCATCAATTTTGTGGTTGTTGGGCGGTTTTGCCCAGTTGGACTGACCTGGTGCCGTTCTGGGTTCAGGAGACTGAGGATGTTAACGTCCACATCGGTTGACGTTAAGATCTTCAGTAGGGATGCTAACGGCAGGATCCTTGCCGTTAACCAGGTGTTGGCGGCAATGATTGTGTCGTTTATATCCTTATTGGCGGCAATCGATGTTGCCGTTTATTTGATGACCCAGTGGACCTTCAGTCATGCATTGTGTCTAGGGACGTGACACGAGGTGTCCGTCTATTGTACGGTGTTTCAGACGTTGAGAGTGTTACCGTCTGTACTCACATTGAGTTACCGTGCCTCTATTTTTGTTTGTCACCTGGACATAGAGCGACGCTCTATCTAGATGACCGGTGTGTGGGGGGTCCTCCGTCGGTGAGCCAGGACGTTGAGAGCGTCTCTGTCCTGTGCGTACTCCCTGTAGTGGTTTCGAGCCGGTCTCCATGGAGCCCCTTCTCTACCGCTAAGGTCAGGCCTAGGGGGAAAAACCGGTCGTGGACCAGACGCGAGAGAGAGCGTCTGTAGTGTGCACACGTGGCTGGGGTTGAGAGACTCTGTGGTGACGGGATGCCGAGCCACATACCCTAGCTGAGTCCTACTTACTGTGTGTGTGTGAGTGTGTGTTACTGAGTCGTAAGGTTTACAGTCTTATAACGCACTCCTGTCAAGGAGACGCGTGGTTGTCACTAGTTTTGGTTGTGGTGCGACGTGTATTTACTTTCTGTTTTTATTTTCCACACTTTAGTACTGTTGCCGGTGGGGGTTACTTTTCCCTACTGGGTCTCTTTTCTTGAGACTCACTCCCCTCCCTTTCAGGTGGGTCGTCGTCGACTCCCGTTCCAGGCGAGTCTAGCCACTCTGGTGCTGGTGCGCCCTAGCTACAGTGAGTAGTACTTTTTGTTGTACTCCTGTACTCTGTACTTAGTGTGGACTCTGAGTTGTACCTGTTATATTTCATGTATAGTGAAATCTTACAGCTTTACATGGTGTGTATCTTCTTATATATAGTCTCCTCGGACATTCACTTTTTACCCTTCCAAGCTCGTCTCGTGGGTTAGCGGGTCAGAATTCGGGTTACTGGTTGGTTACTGGTAATGCGGATTTTGGGTCGTTACATCTTATGTGGCTTTGGCTTGTTTAGTAAGTATGTGTGTGATGTGTTTGTGAGGATTGGAGCTCAGTTGTACTCTTTCTTCCTCTTCTCCCTTCCTCACCGTGGATTATTCTTCCTTGTGGTGCATGGATCATCTCCATCGGCTCAAGGAGGAGGTCGTGCTCGGCTCGTGAGAGGCGGCTCGTGGAGCATTGGAGCTCGGAGGTGGAGGGGTGCAAGCCTACGAGAAGGCCCCTCCGGGGTGGTTCTTCATTTGGAGGTAGGGAATCCAAGCTTTCCCCCTAGTTATAGCTTGCTAGGACCCAAACCCTCTTCCTCCAAGCCTAGATTGCATGTTTAGGATGTGCATTGTGTCTTGGATTTCTTGAGGATGGCTTTATCATGCTTGGACCATGCTTGAGATGTGTGGGTTGTAATGAGGGTTTACTTGATGCATGTGAGGATATGTGAGTGTAGGTTGTTCCTTTCATGCATGGGGGGTTCTTTGTGGTGGTTTGAATGCAAATTTATTTATTTCTATAGTGTTCCATGCTCCCCTCCCCCGTTTGTACCATGTGGTTTAGTTGGGGTGGTAGAGGGTGCTTTGTTTGGGCATCGGCTGTGGTCGCGATGGGGTTCCCAGTCTCGACCAGGTCGTGACGTATCAGCACGTCGCATTCTCTTGAACGTGCCCCGAACCCGCCGCCTCTTGCTAACGCGACGGGTATGTGTCAGCGTTCAGAAGTTCGGGGTCTCGCTAGATCGCGATCACCGCCGCCGTCGCGATGAGATCACGACGGGGTGCGTGTCAAGTTTAGGAGACTAGGGCTTGTTACGGCGCCCATAGTCGTTGTGATCTTATCGTGATGGGATTAAGGGTCGCCTTCGTGTTTCCTTGTCGCGACAGGCAGAACTGTCGCTTTGTGGTCACGACGGGTCGATATGTCGCCTCTCTGACCGAGAGCTGACTATCGACCTGTTGTGTTTCCGTTTCCACTGTGACTCTGGTTTCTTGGTACTTGTGCTGTTCCTAGTTAAGTGCTACTCTAGTCTCTTCACCCGGTGCTAGGCACTTGAGGGCTTGTCCGCGAGACAGGTTGTTACCGTTACCTGGGACCCCCAGCCCCACGCGTCTATTAGAGGGAGTTCTCCGGGCAGCGGGCGTGCTCAAGTCACGGACTTCGAGCAGAAGGGGAAAACGGTGGGGACAGCGGCGTGGAGTTGTTTGTAGAGCTCTCTTAGCTAGTCTGGTTCTCCGAGGTAGTGTGGTGCTCTTACGGTGTGGACCAGCTAGTCCTTTCTCACTGCCTCACTCTACGTGGTTCCGGAACCATTTAGAGGGGTCAGGCGTGGGACCGTAGTCCGGCCAGACTACGGCTGTTGTGTTTGTTCTTAGTTCTGCGTCTCACTCCGATGGGAGGTGTTAGACATGGGCTGTTGGTCGAGGGTAAGGCGCGTGGCGCACCTGACCGGCTGACTAGTGTAGTGTTCTGTAGCTAGTGTGCTTGTCCAGGCAGTGTCTACTGTCTGTGTTTACAGCTGGGTTCTTGTGGTGCCTGGGTTTACACGGGTTTTTCGGTCCCACTGTGTAGCCTAGACCGACGACTGTGTAGTTTCTTTCACACTTCCACACTTGACTTTGTTTAGTAGAATAGACTTTACTGCTTTATTTATTTATTGCACTTAGTTCTATTCTGCTGTTAGAACCAGTGGGAGATTGGTAGTCCCTACTGGGCTTCTTCGCGAAGCTCACTCCCTATTTTGCAGGTGAGACTTCACAGCAGTTCCCTCTGCGGCAGACTGAGGAGACGGGCACGTAGTAGTCGGCGTCTCTAGTGAGCAGTGTTTCCCCCAGCAGTTGTACTTCACCCTCGGGGTATGCCCTAAGGGACCTGTCTTTCCCTTTATATTCAGCACTTGTACTTTATTTACTTTGGGACTGTACTAGACTGTTATCTAGTGTTGGACACTTTTCGTTCACTTGTGGTGTACTTTAGTACGTTTGTTGTTATTTATCTCTATCACATATCTTGTTAGACCGATCCGTTAGCCCTTCCGGGTCTCCGGATCCGTGGGCGGTGGTCCCGATGTTCGGATTCTTGGTGGGAGCCGAGGGTCCAGGCGTCGGGGTCGTTATAGTGGTATCAGAGAAAGGGGTCTATCAAGACTTGTAGTGGAAATAAGTAATAACGTAAAGTCCCTTAGGAAGTACAAGTAACACTGCTAAGCCGATGGAGTTTATCCGTTAACTTCTTATTGTGTCTGTTTTGCAGAACATGCCTCCACGCACTCGCAGGCAGGTTCGTGAGCTGGTGGAGCGACAGGAGTTCGAGTCAGACGGGTCGGTTGCAGCCGAGCACATGTCGATTGATGCCCAGCCTCAGCAGTTCGAGCAGCTTGGGGACCCATTGCCGCAGGGCGTTCCGTTGTGGCAGGGTGAGCCACAGCAGCAGCAGCAGTCGCAGCAGCAGCAGCAGTGGTTTTCGCCCCAGCCCCCGCCGGCCGTCATGGAGCAGTGGTGGAGAGCGATGTTCCAGGGTCCTTGGAAGTACCCGCAGTGCCAGCAGTACCCCCAGTACCCTCAGTACCAGTCGTACCAGTAGATGCCGGCAGGAGGTCAGCACTTCGCAGAGATGGCAGTAGAGGAGCAACCACCACCGACCCCGCAGGCAGCACCGGTTCAACCAGAGGTACCCCCAGTGGTACGACAGCATACTCCAATTGCAGCAGTAGCACCTGAGGACCACACGACGCTTCTGGAGAGGTTTCTTCATCTTCGGCCTCCGACATTTTCTGGCGACCGTGATCCAGACAGGGCAGAGAGTTGGGTCCATGAGCTCGAGTGCACCTTCGAGACCATGGACTGTGCAGAGCTGGATCAGGTCAGGTTAGCAGTGTATCAGCTGAAGGGGTCAGCCCACGAGTGGTGGAGAGCAGTGAGGCAGACTAGTTTTCAGGGCAGGAGGATGGACCAAATCACTTGGGCAGAGTTCCTGGTGGCTTTTCACGGTGAGTTCCTCCCCGACTATGTTTTCCGTGAGAGGAGGGACTTGTTCCACGAGTTGGTGCAGGGAGACTTGACCGTGGGATAGTACCACCAAAGGTTTCTGCAGCTACTTCGACACGTTCCCCACGTGGCAGCTAGTGAGCAGGCTCGTATCAAGCGGTTCATTAGCGAGCTACGTTCAGACTTGAGGTGGGCCATGGCTGGTCACCTCTGTGACACCTTGGAAGTGGCAGTGGCGAGAGCTACGGCCCTGGAGAGGGAGTGTCGGTTTCAGCCGCAGCAGAGTGGGGGCTCAGGGAGGTCTTCTCCGTACCAGCGCCCTTCGGGCAGTCGAGGGAGTGTTTCCTCTTCTTCTTCTTCAGGGACAGGAGGTGTTGGCCTGACCTCGAAGTTGAAGAGGTTGTTCGCTCATGGAGGTAGGCGTCAGTACAGGCAGTAGCAGCAGCAGCGATGTCAGTAGGAGCAGCAGCCAGTGGAGCAGTCAGTGCAGCAGGGAGTAGAGCAGAGCCAGCAGGACTCAGGTTGTTACCACTGTGGGCAATGCACTGCGAGGGAGAAAGTGTTACTGGCTACCTTTCAACTCACAAGGATGCCAGATCTTGGTGGAACACCACCTCGGCCCATCTACTTAATGCTGCTGAGTTAGAATGGGAAGGGTTCTTAAAGATATTCTGGGCTAAATAATTCTCGGAAAGAGTCCAGGAGAAAAAGGCTGCGGAGTTTGCCGCACTTAAACAGAGAGGGATGATCGTGACTGAGTATGAAGCTCAGTTCTCATGATTGGCCCAGTACGCCCCACACCTGGTGGGTACAAAAGAGCTGAAGGCCAACCGGTTAGATCCACTATCACCAATTTGATCCTTGGCAGCATAGTATTTTGCCATCAAGTTCATACATGTATAACATGTAGGCCAAGCACAAGAAAATAAGGAAAATGAGCCACGATTCAATTTTAGATAAAACTTAAAAAATAAGAAAATTCTAACTAGCAAGCATACAGGTTGAAACCCTAAGTTACTTGCCTCAAAACGTCACAGAAAAAAAAAATTGATCGATGATGTCCTCCTTGGCAAGCTAGAGGTCTCCAATCCTCGATTAAATCGTCTTCATGCATTCTTCCTAGAAGAATCCTCTACAATCTGCGATCATCATCTCATCTAGAAGAACCTCCTCCTTTGTTGCAATAGATCAATTTGGCCTCCACATCAAGAAGAACTCATCAATTCTCTCTCTCTCTCTCTCTCTCTCTCTCCTCTCTCCCTCTCTCTCTCTCTCTCCTCTCTCTCCTCTCTCCTCTCTCTCTCTCTCTCTCTCAAAGGGGGACAAGAAAACCCAAGAGTGACAAACATCCCTCCCTTCATGATTCATCCCATATAGGGGTTTGGGTGGTGCTTAAGGTGGGAACCAACTCCTAAATGACTCGACTTTTCATATTTATCCTTGCAAAGAAATCAGGGATGAAATCAAACTAGGAAACCCATAATGTAGAAAACTAGACGACAACATAGGTTGTCGCTGAGGCTTAAGTAGGCGACAAACGATTATGTTGTTTACTTAAAAAAACTAGAAATTATTTAAGTAGGCTTAAGCAGTCTCTTATTAAATATATTATTATTAATAATTTAATTTTTATTTAAGTATTCGAGTCAGGCCGGGCCTTAGTCAGACTCTGCATTTTGTAAAAGCATTGGACCATGCTCGACCTAGCTCGACATAGCTTTGACTTGAGCCGAACTTAGACTTTCATATTGATGAGTCGGGTCTGAGCCTGTAAGACCCGGCTTTCCATCTAGTGTCTTGGATGACTGGCCACTAACGCGTCCGGGCTGGGTGATGCGTTAGTGTCGCATCGTGGGTGTCCGACGCGACAGTCATCCTTGTCGCGACCAACTTGTGCGTCGCCTACTTGTCGCGCCTTGCTTCTCCGTCGCGTCTTCGTGTCGCGCCCGGTCAACGGGTCGTGACAGTGTTCCGTGCCTTTTGTCGTCTGGTAGCTGTCAGGGTGGTAGGCGTGTCAGTACGACCTGTCGCATTGTCTAGGCATCCCTAGGGGGCGCATTCTTGTCGTGGTACATTGACCCGTCGCGTTAAGGTCCTTAACACGATGCGTCGCCCCGTCGCGACTTGGGTGCCGAAGGCTTAAGGCCTTGGCCGGCGACCCCTTCCCCCTTTCTCCCTCCTTTCCCCTCTCTTCTCCCCCTCCGGCGGTGCTCCGCCTCCCTCTCTCCCCTTTGTGTGTTTCAGGCGAGGAGGAGGGTCGTGCTCGTGTTCCCGACGTCATGGAGCTTGCGTGGAGCGAGGAGGAGATGGCCAATCCGACAAGAAGGGCCCTATTGGGTTCGTTTCTTCTTGAAAGGTAGGGATTTCTTGTGCCCTTCTTGATCCGAGTGGATTGAGAGCCCCTCGTGGTTTGTAGATAGTATTTACTGCTTCTCCATGCTCTCCTTTCCCGTGTGGTATGTGTGTGGCTTGTGGGCGGCCCCGGGATGGAGCATCCCATGGGTCTGCCTCTCTGTTGGTGTCACAACCGCGGTGCGCGTCACGACACCAGAAGAAGCGTCTGCCCGGTCGGGCACGACCTTTGTCACGTCCCAATAGCAGCGGAAATATCGAGGCGTAACATATTAAAGCGATAACTTTCACTAGTGGAACATTCATTACAATATATAAGCTGGCATAAAGCCGGAGAGTTTCAAAATACAAGGAACACTATTATAATAACTCATTAAAACGTCTAGGTTACAAAATCATGACATGACTAACTGGACTTTATTACAATAAGAAGAGAGTCTCTCGATGCACAACACTGCTGATAGCCCACGAATGCGTCGTTAAACATGTGACTAACAATCTCAAATAATCGGCCTACACTAAATATTTTAACAGTATTAAGTGGTGAGAGCCGAGTCGAATCCACGGAGAACTAGATTTTTAGAATTGAAAACCTTGAGTTTTAGTTAGAAAATAATGTGGTGAGAATAAACTAAGTTGCACAAAAAACCTAAACTAAAGAGGGTGTTTGAGAGAGAGATAAACAGTAGAGTAGAGAGAGACGCAAGAGAAAATAATCATTGAAGAGAGAGAGCCTACATGAGAGGAGAGAGGAGAGAGAGACGTGAGAGAGAGAGAGGAGAGAGACGAAATAGAGAGAGAGGATAGAGGAGAGAGTGATGAGAGAGAGGGCGCCGAGAGGAGAGACAAGGCGCCCGGTCGCCTACGTGCATGCAAAGCATGCAGTAGGAAGGGCGCGGGTGCGGCAAGCGGTGCGGGTCGGGCGAGGTCACGGCCGGGGCAGGCGGCATCGCGGCTGAGGCGGGCGCGCAGGGGTGCGGCAGGTAGTGCGGGGCCGGGCGCGCTCGGGTGCGGCGGGGGTGCGGCAGGCGGGGTCGCAGCTGGGGCCGGGCGCGCAAGGGGCGCGGCCAGGCGGTGCGGCCAGGCGGTGGACTGCTGCTGCTTCTGCTTCTTCTGTAAGAGAGAGAACCGAAGGAGAGGAAGAAAGAGAAGGGAAGAAGAGGAGAGGAGGAAGAAGAAAGAGAAGGAGGAAGGGATGTGCGCCGGAGAAAGAGAGAGAGAGAGAAAAGTAGGAAAAAGAATTAAAACTGGGGGAGAGTTTATAAAGTGGTAGAGAAAGAGAGGAAGGGGGAGAGAGGAAAGGAAAGACAGATTTTCAGAAAATAGGGGAGAAGATTTTTAAAAGTGAGAAAATGTTTTAAAAAAAAAAGATAGAGGGGGAATATTTTAATAGAATCTATCTTTTATTCTCTCTTGCTTCACTCCAATCCATTAGCCATTAAGCACTTCATAGAATGGCCCATTAACCTGCAAATGCAACATAAAATTGAATTGAATCATTATCGTCCATGATAATAGAATTCTTATGAATTTATCAAGTATTAGTCATTAAAATGGCATGATTATCATGATAATTGTGATATTATTCACATCCCCCAATTACTTATGCTAGTCCCTTAGCAATGCACCCAGGTGAATAATTAGGACTAACAGAACTTCAACATCATTTTCATATCAAGAAAGCAGAGAAAGACTGATCAACAATAAGTTTTCCAGTTCTAGTAGCAGTGTCAAAGATAATCATGCAGTTCATGTTATTAGACAGTTCCTCAAGAGACAGTTGAAATTATCATTTCCTCAGGAATGCACGTATGATCATAAGCGTTACTCCGATAGGCATGGCTTTTTACCTATTACTTAGAGATGAATCAACTTACACTCCTTAAATCCAATCCTCGAATTATAGGGAGCTTTCACTTTGCCTTTTTTGTCTCTTCTTTTCCTTTTTTTTAACTTGGTATCCTTTCACCGTTTGACGCGAACTTCTACACTTCTTGAGGTGCGAAAGCCCGGTTACTAAGCTAGGGATTTCCTTCTCATTTTGTCATTAATAATTTTTTTTTCATAATTGCAGGCAGGTAGCTTTTGCCCCACGATTAGTTTTCAATAAGAGTGTAGCATGTCAATCCTCAACATAAGTATAGGTAAAACTCTCATCACCCTCATGAATGTCACTTATTCATCATCCACTCATGTGTGTAGGTTCCATAAAATTCAAAGTAGTTTGAGGAAAATGCTAAGAACATAACTACAAAATTCATCCTTTAACGTACCACTAGCACAAGTTATATTAGAGTAAAATCATTCTAGAATGAGGTATTTTCATGAAAAGTGATACATGAAGTATAATGTTAAGATGTTTATTAGTAGGATTTTAAAATTTGAAAGATTTCCTCCCCCAACTTGAATGACATTGTCTTCAATGGCAAACAGATAACACAACCATTAGAAGTTGGAAAGGAGAGATACAACCTGCTAGAAGCGTTTTTGCTCAATCATTAATCAAGGAATGGGCCTCCAAAAACCACAGCATAATAGAAAAGAAGAAATAAGTAAAATATCCTAAAAATTTTTTTGTTGCCTCCCAACAAGCGCTAAGTTTAACGTCTTCAGCCAGACACCATAAAGCTCCAAAACCAACGAGTGGCATTAAGAATGAGCCACCATGTGATCTTATCCTCCTTTAAGCGCCAGCTCTTGTACCTTGGAGGAAAAGACTGTATCTATACATCGTGAGCCAACTGTTGCCAAAGAGAGTCAGGAGAAAATGATAGAGGAAGAATCATGTCTTCAATTATAAAATATTCCTCTACACATTAAGGTCTTCAAATGTATTGAACACTTCAAATTCGGACCTTAATTTTTCCAAATTCTTTTCTTCAACTCGATTTTAGGCTTCTATTCATATGTTGAGGTGAAAAAGGGTTTGGGTATCATGGATCCTTGGAGATTCCACCATATGCCTAGTGTCAAGGAGACCATAATTGTGGGAATTAGATGGGGAGGCTCTTTAACACAAAGATTTCATCAATTCCAAGTGGATTGACCACAGTTGGTAATTGCATAATGTTCAAATTGACTTTAGCTTTGCCAATGTCAAGGCTGAGTGTTAGATCCACATCATCCCTAAATCATGAAAGTCCCCGTTAGAGTTACTGCCCGGCAAAATTTCAACTCTTCCCCTATCCAAGTAGAATGGTTTATGACTTGACTCCATTCCATCTCCAAACTCATCTTTTCTTCATCCCCTTTAGGTTAAGGTCACATCAGACCTAGGAAGGGCAAGAAATAAAGTTTTATATCATCTAGCTTGTCCACTTCCTCTTGTTCTCTCCAACTTGAGTTCAACTAACTCCTAAGTATTCTTTCATAGGGACATCAGGCTGGGCTTTTCTTGGCAGTCAATTCAAGTTGGGTACAAATCATGGATTGATTTGTAGTACTGCCCCTCTTCTTGATCTGACTTATTAAAATTACACTCAGTTTGCCAAGTGGACATGTCCATAATCACATTAGGCTGTGAAGTTTCAAGTGAAAGTTGTGGGTCAAATTGCTTATCACAAATCATGATATTGATTTTCATAATTGTCAATTGATTGGGTGGTAATTGAATATTTTGCCTCTTTCTGATTTCTATCAATTGATCAATTCGAAGGTCAGTTTTGGTAAAAGATTTTTCCAATTCTTGTGTTGGTGGGCGAATGTTTGCTCAAAGATTGTTGAGCATCATAGATCTTTGTATAGATTGCCCAAATTGATCATCAAAAGGCCTGATGGTAGGGGAGAAGTATAAATGGAATGCGGATCTGCATGTTGTCCCCCATCATGGCCTTGACATGAATATATTTGGAAATTGGACCCAAGGATGAAAGGTTTGTTAGGAGGACTTTGGGCTTGGGCCACAATCGGGTGATCCGCTCTGTATCAAATGTGGCAGATCTTTCCAAGTGGTTGGAAATGTGTACCTTTGAAGCATTTGGTAAAATACATGCAGATCAGTACTAAAGAATCCTTCATGAACCATGAGATGATTTCAGCACCAAGAAAGGGTCCTTGAGTTTTCCCTTATGGATCTGATAAAGCAAACCCAATTCTGTAGGAGGGACAATTGTTCATCTTTTGGGTAAGGAGTGGCGGGGAAGGCCATTGAAAATATTGTGTTCTGCTTGGGTGAAAGATGGCCCATTATAGAAACAAATTAGTATGGTTGGCCTGATCTTGGGTAAAATGTGAGAGTTGGGCCACCTCAGGGGATGTACTTCATAGTGGGCTGACAAGAATTGTGTATTTCAAGTAGGCTGGGCCACGTTGAAGAGAGATGAAAATTGGTTTGGGCCATGGCTATCATGTGCTGGGTTGGCAACATATGATTGTGAATGGGAAGATGAGACTTTTTTTTTCTCTCTCTCTCTCTTTATTTTTTTATTTTTAATTTTTTTTTAGGCAGAGACAAATAAGTTGCAAAACAATTAACCAAATGACCTGGGGATCTGGGATCTAAAAGCAAGCTTTCTCACAAAGCGACTTAAACCCAACTAAGTCACTAACATGTATGTCCCGGCCAGGTAAGAGGTGGGGTAGTGGGAGGCTCCCCCTACTTTCGTAGGGACCTAATTAGAGAACCACTTCCCGCTTAGGCATTTGCCACTTAACCTCTAGCATTAGACACCAGTTTTCAAACTTGATAGTGGGCCTAGGTGGACCAAAATCTCATTGTGAACCCTAGGTTCAATGTCTACTGCCTTTTATTAAGAGCTGGGAATGCTAAAAGATGCAGGAGAATCGTGGTTGTGGGCCAAGGAAGGGTGATGAAATACCCACCTTATCTGGTTAAGAAAATTGCCATTAGAATATTTGAGAAATGATGTGCCACACCACAAAATCAACAAGGAGTTCTATGCAAGCATGGCAATGCATGATCATGATTTTAGAAAGTTGAGTTCTCACCTTGCCTCCCGCAATCTTCGACAAGAAAGAAAACTTTTCAAAAAAAAAATTTTTTTGTGCACACCACAAAATCAACAAGGAGTTCTATGCAAGCATGGCAATGCATGATCATGATTTTAAGAAAGTTGAGATTCTCACCTTGCCTCCCGCAATCTTCGACAAGAAAGAAAACTTTTCAAAAAAAAAATTTTTTTTACCTAAAGATGGAAATCTAATTGATGCATGTCCTAAAGATGGAAAGTTTCTAATCTTGACATGACATCTTTTATTGGATTTAAGTGATTGATTTTTTTTATTTTTTTAATTAATTATCTAAACATGGCCACTAAGAAAAGGAAACTCAATCCAGAGGGTTTTAAGGGTACTTACCTCCAATGCAATCCCTCGTTCTTTTGGAAAGTAAAACAAATAGAAAGAGTGAGAGAGAGAAGGAAACTCACCTTAGTTACCTTTTTTCTGATTTTTTGTGCATTTTCGGATTTGTTTTCAAAAACATCCCCTTTTACTTACAGATCTCCCTTTAGTGACAGATTTCTTACAGATTATTCAATTTTGCAATTTTAGGATTTTTCACTTTGTTTGATACCTACAAAAAGAAAGAAAATGTTACTGAATATATACAAGAGAAAACTAAGATTATCAAAACTAAAAATCTAATTCCCCGGCAACGGCGCCAAAAATTGATAGCCTACGAATGCGTCGTTAAACATGTGACTAACAATCTCAAATAATCGGCCTACACTAAATATTTTAACAATAGTTAAGTGGTGAGAGCCGAGTCGAATCCACGGAGAACTAGATTTTTAGATTTGAAAACTTTGAGTTTTTAGTTAAGAAAATAATGTGGTGAGAATAAACTAAGTTGCACAAAATAAACCTAAACTAAAGAGGGTGGTTGAGAGAGAGATAAACAGTAGAGTAGAGAGAGACGCAAGAGAAAATAATCATTTAACCACACTTACCTAATCCAAATTAAACAAACTGTAAAGAAACATGATAGAGAGATGGACAGAATAGAGAGAGTGGGAGGAATAATTAACAAACCACAACTAACATTATTTAAATAAACATAACTGTTTAACACAATGTAGAAATAAACTAAACTATTGGAGGGATGAGAGGAGAGAGAAATAGCATAAAGAGAGAGAAGAGAGATGAGAGAAGAAAGAGAGAAAAGAGAGAGAAGAGAGAGAGCCTACGTGAGAGAGAGAGAGGAGAGAGAGAGAGAGAGAGAGGAGAGAGAGGGCGAGAGAGAGAGAGGAGGAGAGAGAGAGGAGAGACGAAATAGAGAGAGAAGAGAGAGAGGATAGAGGAGAGAGCGATGAGAGAGAGGGGGCGCCGAGAGGAGAGAGAAGGCACCCAGTCGCCTACGTGCATGCAAACGCATGCACGTAGGAAGGGGCGCGAGGTGCAGCCAGGCGGTGCGGGCCGGGCGAGGTCGCGGCCGGGGCCAGGCAGCGTCACGGCTAAGGCCGGGCGCGCAAGGGGTGCGGCAGGCGGTGCGGACCGGGCGCGCTCGGGGTGCGGCAGGGGGTGCGGCCAGGCGGGGTCGCAGCTGGGGCCGGGCGCGGCCAGGCGGTGCGGCCAGGCGGTCGGCTGCTGCTGCTTCTGCTTCTTCTGCAAGAGAGAGAAACCGAAGGAGAGGAAGAAAGAGAAGGGGAAGAAGAGGAGAGGAGGAAGAAAGAAAAAGAAGGAAGAAGGGATGTGCGCCGGAGAAGAGAGAGAGAGAAAAAATAGGAAAAAGAATAAACTGGGGGAGAGTTATAAAGTGGTAGAGAAAGAGAGGAAGGGGAGAAGGAAAGGAAAGAGAGATTTTTAGAAAATAGGGGAGAAGATTTTTAAAAGTGAGAAAATATTTTTAAAAAAGATAGAGGGGGGATATTTTAATAGAATCTCTCTTTTATTCTCTCTTGCTTCACTCCAATCCATTAGCCCATTAAGCACTTCATAGAATGGCTCATTAACCTGCAAATACAACATAAAATTGAATTGAATCAATTATCGTCCATGATAATAGAATTCTTATGAATTTATCAAGTATTAGTCATTAAAATGGCATGATTATTCATGATAATTGTGATATTATCACAGCCCACCATGTTTGAACTTAATTATCACCTGAAAAATATCAAGAGAACAAGGATGAGCAAAAACTTGCCCAGTAGAATCCTTTAAGTCGGTCTTAATCACTAGCAAGTATGCAAGACGAGAGGAAGAATTAAAATTGCATATCAAAGGAAAGAAATGAGAGTCTAGAACAACGCACGAATTCATGTATCACAGTAAAAGAAATAGTTATCACTATTAATAGCAAATCTCAAAGTGTTAAGATGAAAAGCACATGAACAAGTAAATTAAATAACGAACATGATTACTGTCTTTGTTAAGTGAAAATTCATGTTTATCACTGAACACTTCCATAACGGTCATGTACTTAGGAGAATATTAAAGAGCTATATCATTAATCACTGTCACGAATTTTGAATTGTCAGTCAGATACTATAAACACTTCACTTATGGTGTATGCCAAGCACCAGGTCATCACTCTCCATACGGTACCGCTGGGCACTAAGAGTATTCGGGATCTTCCCAGGACTAGACCATAGTCCCCTAACCGGCATGAATTCCACTTTTGAGTTCACGATTTCAAGTAGCGAGCTAACAACTCAGAGTTCGCAAAAGAATGAGAAATAGTTTGGTATTATATAGCACACATGAAATCCCCAGGTAGGTAGGACTCTAGAGGTGGCCCCCACAGGCTCAAGAGGTGGCTCCTGCTATGTAGCACTTTGCGCCATTGTGGCCTCAAGAGGTGGCTCCTATAGCATAGCACTTTGCTATGTGTGGCACTTAGCTCCCGCACTTCCGATTGGGGTTTAGCGTAGAGAGGGATCTTGAGAAATCAACGGGCAGCATTCCGGCATAACGGGAGAACTTGAGAATCCAAACGGACAACATTCCAGTGTAAAGAGGGATATTGAGAGATCAAATGGACAGTATTCCGGTATAACAAAAGATCTGAAGAAATCATACGGATAGCATCCCGGCGTGGATGGGAATTCCGAGAAAACAACCCGACATAGTTCTGATATAAAGAAGGGTTTCGAGAAAACATACCGGTGAAGTCTCATCATAGAGTAGGGTTTTGAGTGAACAAACCAACATATAGGGATTTCGAGAAGATGGATCGGCAGTATTTCGACGTCGCGAGAGATTCCTAGAAATCAAATCAGCAGCACTTCAGCGTAATGAGAGATTCCGAAAAATAAACCGACGGCGTTTCGATGTAGAGAGGGATTAGAAGAACACAAGAAATAGCACTTTCACTCACTAGGGGTATAGAACTAACTTAAAAGAGTCTACCTATAGACAGTACTTCGGGGTGGGCACTCCTTTTCTTCTCTCTTCTCTTCTGGCCTAACCCTTCTTGGAAGCCTTGGAGGAGATGGATGGAATGGGTGGAAATGGAGGAGGAATGGAGAGGGGGTATATAGGAGGAGAGGAGAGAGAGAGGCGCCCCCTTGGGCCTTCTAGGTTGGGGACATGTGTCCCTAGGAGATAAGGATCTCCTAGATTGGGACAAGTGTCCCTAAGGGATAAGGATCTCCTAGATTGGGACAAGTGTCTCTAAGGGATAAGCATTGCTTGGATGTGGGACATGTGTCCCTTTCTAGATGATTCTAGGGCATTCTTGATTTTTCTAAGAATTTGTAAGATTTTTATATTTTATTTCACTTAACCCCCTAAATTTTCTATCTTTAATCTTTTTTACTTTTGATTTTTAGAAATTGGAGATATGTCCCTTTCAAATCTCTAATCAGCCATTCAAGCTCCGATTGAGTTCCGATCGGGACTCTGGAGATCGGTAGAAATTACATCAGGGTCCCTAGAAAAATTAATATTTGCTTGAAAACCCCATATTTTTTAATTATAGATATGACCCTCCTATTTACATTTATACATTTTCTTTTTATTTAATTCTGGGTTCAGTGTGAACGGAGATATATCCATATCCTTATCCTCATTCTTAACCAATATGCTAACCTCTAAGAGTATCCTTTACTCTTACCATTTACCTTTAGTAGTATCCTTTATTAATATCATTACTATTTATCATTAGTAATATCATTTACCAATAATAGTATCCTTTAGCATATTTTTAGTTAGACCTCCGATAGATCCGAATTTGCTTAATCTATCCATCTTCGTACAAACTGCATTACGTTTTCTCGACCGTTTCTTACTTATTTATCATTTTATACCTTGGGATATTACAACCTTATCGTGACGCGATTGCCCCGTCACGATATGGATTGCTATCGCGATGCGTCCTCCTGTCGCGACAGGGTTGCTGTCGTGACGCTCTACCCCATCGCGACAGGGTTGCTGTCGCGGTGCCCTTCCCCATCGCGATGGTATCGCAATGGCCCAGGAGGTCGCGACAGTGCCTGTGTTGCCTCAGGTGTTTCCGTGGTTCTGGTTGGGGTGTCGGCGTGTGCCCCAGGGCAGGCTTGCCCTTAGGACCTTCTGGTGGGGGACGCGACAGGTTGTCTCACTGCGTTCAGTGACCGAAGGTGACACCTTCGTGGCTGTGTCCTGGCAGTGGTGCCAGGAGGGTCGCGTCTGTTTAATAATCGATTGACCGGCGGTCAATCGATTATTAGCAGAGCGACGGGTTTTCCGTACTGTCTGTGGTGTTCTGAGGTTCTAACTTGTTCGTGCGTGCCTTGGTTGGCCGGCGGCCCTCTTGAGGGTCTGTGCATGCCTCGTGCTTGTTGGGCTTGTCGTGGGTCACAAGCCAACAGTTCGGCGTGGTTCTTGTTGTGCTTGCCCCGCCTGTTCGCCCGGTGCTTGGCACTTGAGGGCTTGTCCCGTTCAGAGGTTGTCTCCGTTTCTTGGGACCCCGATCCTCGAGAGCCTGTTGAGGGAGTGATCTAGGCTACGAGCGTGCTTGAGTTGGCAGCCGAGTTGGCAGACTCTAGAGTTGAGGGGAGAACAAGGTTTGGACAGTGGTGCCGAGTCATTTGTAGAGCTCTCTTGTTTGGGGCTGGACGCTGAGGTTTTTGAGGTGTTTTCTTCCCAGCGCGGCCCAGATAGTCCTTTGTCTCATTGCCTCTCTCTGCATTGTTTCCAGAGCCACGTAGTGGTGCTAGGTGTGGGACCGCAGTTTGGCCAGGCTGCGGTGGTGCGTACGTTCTTGTGGTGTTATGTGGCGGCTCTGTCTCGCTCTTCCGGGGAGGCAAAGGCAAGAGCCAGGCTGGCGAGCAGAGGGCATGGACGGCGTGTCCCCCTCTTGGCTGCTAACGGCGGTGGCTTGGTTGTTTTTGTTGTGACGATGTTTCCTCATAACGTTTCCAAGTATGCCTCGTTGCCCTAGCCTGCACGGTGGTTGTGGCCTGGCCGTGTCTAGCTTCCGTGGGCGTTGTTAGTTTGGCCTTGTTGGCCCGTGCTTCTAGTGGTTTCCGCTTCGGTGTTCTCTCAGTTCTGTGGTCCCGTTCTTTGGTGCCAGTCCGTAGTGGCACCGGTGTGTGTGGTTTCCCGACCTTGTGGTGTGTCCAGGGTCCGTGGTGGTTCTGCTTGTGGGCCCTTGACCTTGTGGAGGTCTGAGGTGGTCGTGCTTGTGGTGAGACGTCGTTCTCACCTGGTTGTTGCACGGTCTCGGTGGGTGTGCCGAGGGTTGCTTCCGCTTGGTGCCCGACTCCGTTGGTTTCTGTGGGAGTCATGTGTGTGTCACGACTTTGGTTGGAGGTCGTGACGTTGCCTTGTTCTATTCCTGTAGCGACCCTCATTATACCGGTACGGTTATACCAACCCACGTCGGTATAGCGAGCATTGCCACAGTGGGACATTTACCCAACAATAACATTCAGCTGAGATACACGTGAATATAAGAACAGAGTAGCAGAAGTAAAGGACTACTGTCTTCATTTCATTCATCATCCACATTTAAACATACATGATTTGATAACATTTAAGAACTAAAAGTCCACATAATTAAATTGCTGAAAATTTAAAACATAAATGTCCACACTTATACATTCCCTTTCCATAGTAATTCTAATACAATGTTGCAATTACATACTATGAAAATCTCAAAATGTCACAAGCACTCCAACACTCTAATCTCCACGCTCGGAGTCGGTCTCCAACGCCTCCTCTGCAAGCGTGTCGTCACCAACTACACCTGTATGCCGAAGCAAGTAATGAGTCTAAAAGACTCAGCAAGTATTCCACACATACCGCACATGCACATATCATGGTAGGTTTTTCATACACATTCATAAGACACATCATGTAGCATGCTCGATATTAAACTTTTACAACCTATCATGGTGAATCTACAATTTAACACATGGACTATGCTTTCAGATTTACGGAAATAGAATCACCTATCACATGCTTTCTATTCATTTCTCACATAAAAATCTACCTCCAACCAACTAAGACATGAAAGCCATGAACATACATTTCCGAACATGCATGAAAGGAAACACACCTAACATGGAATCTACACATTACTACACATATACATGACCCTTTTTTCATACTTTAAGCTTGCTGATTTTACATGCTTTAGCAACCATAATCTAACATATGAGAGCTACAACAATGATTTAAATCCCAACATGTGAACAATCAAGTATGGAAGTTGTTTACATATCTTTATCAATTATCCTTAACATGAACTCTAGGCATTTTGCATACATAAATATGATCCTAACCTAGTAAAGCTACTATTCAAGCATGATTTCATATTGTCATAACATAGATTACAAACTCACATCCTCACATTTGGTTTAACATTTTTACATAATTCCAATTTCGCATATTTCACACTTTACACATGCACTTTTACACATTGATCACATTCACATTTTTCACATGAACACATACACATTTACACATTCACATTTACACTTTCACATTTAGTGCCGTGACACATAGTCCAAACCACCAAAGACACAACACATCACATCACATAGACGCCATCTAGGCAATACAATGGCGATCTTGGACTGCGCAGACCGGGAGAACAAGTCTCCACCCTAACCAGTGGTACTTGTCCACCTCCAGGATTTCCCCCTAATGCCCTTAGGGTCACTTACACATTGAACCTTCTAAGGGGACTTTTCCCTGATACGGTTCCACTGCCCTCTACGGAAGCAGTGTCACATTTGGCACAAGTTACACATTACACATTTTTACCGATTTTAACACATAGGCTTACACATGTCATTTCTCATTTCATTCACTTTCTCACTCACAAGCACACTTCTCTATTTTTCCTAATATGGCACTCCAATTACAGAAAATTAGCACTCAGAAATTTTTCACTAATCAGGTTGCTAAATACAAAATCAAACCATTTTTCAAAGGCATGCATTAATTTCACACTTTTACATGGAAAATTCATATTGCATCCTATACTGGTCCAAATGACCTGAAATTTTAACCACAGGCTAATTTCGAGCTTAGGATCCCACATGCAAAATTTCATATTTTTCTGACTAAAAATGAAATTTCAGAAAATTAACCATCCATTCCACACTAATATTCATAATGCGATTTAACATGGAGTTAAACAAATCCCAAATTTTAACAGCTCATTGTCTGCACTCTAGTATGCACGGGGTCACAGAACTGTTCTCGAATTTATCGAACAACACACAATTTACTGGAATTTTAACATGACCTACGCATGGTTTCTATTTTTCCCAAAACAGAATTTTTAAATAATCATACAAGCATGGGAAAATGTCAGAAACTCAGAGCACAGATAGTAACATGCATACAGGGTCTAACAAATTTGGCAACAAAACTGTGCCACTGATCATGAGGATCATGGTGCATACACATGGCCATTCTTTTCGCATACACATTAGATACACAATTAAACTCAACCACCCACAAAATAGATGTACATTCATTCTCCCATTCATCACATTAACTAGTGTACATAATATATAAGAGTTACATTATATCCTCATCGCAAAACACGTCGAATATAACCATATAGAAGGGCAGAACAGCTTGTTGTTCTGTTCAGATGAACTTGGCGGCGGTCTTTGGCCGCTAATTCAATGTCAACAGCATAATCGATGGACGCTAAGCATGATCTTAGCGGCAAGGGACATTGTCGTTAATGTCAGGTCTGTGCAGGACACAAACCCGAGCTCCAAAGATGGGGTGAATTTGGGGTCTAGGACACGAGGGAAAATGTATAAAAATGGTAAAACCATCCTAGACACATACATGAACACTATGGGTAGGGTACTTGCCTTTTAGAAACACTCCTAAGGGATCAAAGGTGTTGGTGAAGCCCTCCTTGGGCAGTCCCAAGAAGTTCCTAACCAGTCCCCAAGACAGCTTCCCTCCGGGTTCTTGAGCAGTCTCCACAGTAAGTCGAGGTCGGGAAGCCTTCCTCGATGATCCAGCAAGCTCCTTGATGCAGCAGAACCCCGGAACAAGCTTTAGATCTTCAGATTTAGGTTTGCAAAGATGGGGTTTTCCTCACAGACCTCTAGGGTTTTCCTCTTCTTCCTCTCTTGCAAAAAGGCAAAGAGAAGGGTTGGGGAAGCATTTCGGGTTCAGATATATGTGAGAGGCTTCTCCTGTCCCGAAATGTTGATGTGAACCCCATTCAGACCGTTGGGGACAGCTCCCCAATGGTTGGGGTAGCTTGCTCCCGGAATTCTGGGCTCTGCAACGCATGCAGGTCAGAGAAGTTGGCGTCCACATCGCTGGACGCTAGGGTTAGTGTTGGCGTCCATAGGGTTGACGCTGACACCACATCGACGTCATGATATTGACGCCAATCTGGCCTTCGGCCAGAAGTCTAAAACATGCAGAAACCCATGCACATCATGAATATATACATGTAATATCTATATGGCATTGTGCACACACTACCATCAAGCAATACATATATTATTTACACTAATTATACACATGCATGCAATAGTATACTAACTAGTACTCATGTAGATATTTACATACGTACTACACAACATGAATTATTTACATGCAATACAATAATGCAATAAATTCGAGGGCCTTACACCCTCTCCCCCTTAAAAGAAACTTCGTCCTCGAAGTTAGAACGACGCTAGTCAAACAAAAGGGGATACTTCTTCTTCATCGCATCCTCAAGCTCCCAAGTAGCCTCCTCTCGTGAGAAGTTCCGCCATAGAACTTTCACCGACGCAATACTCTTGTTCCGGAGATGCTGAACCTTCCGGTCAAGAATAGCTACTGGTTGCTCGACATATGACAGATCTGGCTGAATCTCCACTGGCTCATGACTAATCACATGAGACGGATCTCGGACATACTTCCTGAGCATAGATACGTGGAATACAGGGTGAACGCTAGCCAAAGCTGGGGGTAATGCTAGCTCATATGCCACGCTGCCCAAACGTCTGAGAATCTCATATGGGCCAATGAACCTAGGGCTCAACTTACTATGCCTGCCAAATCTGACAACACCTCGAGTAGGCGATATCTTCAAGAAGACATGATCGCCAACCTCGAACTCCAAATCCTTCCTCCTGTTGTCGGCATAGCTCTTCTGCCTATCCTGTGCCACAACGAGCCTCTTCCTGATAAGCTGGACCTTATCAGAAGTCTCCTGAACTAACTCCGGACCGATCAACTTCCTATCACCAGTCTCCTCCCAACATAAAGGAGATCTGTAGGCCTACCATACAACGCCTCAAATGGAGCCATACCAATACTCGCATGAAAGCTGTTGTTGTATGCGAACTCCACTAGAGGTAAGTGATGCTCCCAATCATCCTTCCAATCCAGAACACATGCTCTCAACATATCCTCGAGCGTCTGGATGGTCCTCTCGGACTGTCCATCAGTCTGGGGATGAAACGCCGAACTGAGCTTTAGCTCCGAACCTAAAGCATCCTGAAGACCCTTCCACAACCTCGAAGTAAATCTCGGATCTCGATCCGAAATGATCGACTTCGGCACACCATGCAATCTAATGATACCACTAACATACAATCTAGCTAAACTCTCTACTGACTGCTTCTTCTTCATAGGCAAGAAATGAGCAGTCTTCGAGAATCTATCTACAACTACCCAAATCGAGTCATTGCCCTTTCTAGATCGAGGCAAACCCGAAACAAAGTTCATAGTGACAGCTTCCCACTTCCACACTGGGATGTCCATCCTTTGCATAAGGCCGGATGGTCGCTGTCGCTCGGCCTTCACTTGCTGGCATACTAAACACCGGGATACATAATCCGCTACATCCCTCTTCATGCCGACCACCAAAAGGATCTCTTCAAATCCTGGTACATCTTTGTGTTACCCGGATGAATAGAGAATCGCGATCTGTGAGCCTCTGCTAACACATGCTCACGGACATCTGCTAAATCGGGGACACAAACACGGTGCTGAAATCTAATCACACCGTCCTCATCACGAGCAATGCCTGCCTTGCCCACTAACTCTAAGAGTCTAGGGTCGGCTCCCTGTTGCTCGATCACCTCATCCAAAACCGAGGACCTAAGGATAACTGAGCTACAAAAGCCGACATAGCGATGGCTCTAACTCAGTCAACGCGCAAGCCGCATCTTCCAACATCTTCCAATCCTGCTGGAGAGATGGCCTCTTTCTACTCAGCGCATCCGCTACAACATTCGCCTTTCCAGGGTGATACTGAAGGTCGAAGTCATAGTCCTTCAAGAACTCAATCCATCTCCTCTGCCTCAGGTTTAATTCCTTTTGGGAGAAAAGATACTTTAAGCTCTTGTGGTCGGTAAACACCTCAAATCTGACACCATAAAGATAGTGCCTCCAGATCTTTAGTGCATGAACCACTGCTGCGAGCTCCAAGTCATGAGTCGGATAGTTCTTCTCATGCTCCTTCAACTGACGAGAAGCATAAGCCACTACCCTTTCCTGCTGCATGAGCACACAGCCTAACCAATCCGAGACGCATCCGTGTAGATAGCAAAACCCTCTACACCGCTCGGTAAGACTAACACCGGGGCTGTCGTGAGCTTAGTCTTCAATAATTGAAAACTACTCTCACACTTCTCAGACCAAACAAACTTCACTCCCTTTCTGGTAAGCTGAGTCAAAGGGGCGGCGATGGATGAAAATCCCTCAATAAATCGCCGATAGTAACCAGCTAAACCAATAAAACTACGAATCTCCGAAGGGGTCTTGGGAATCTCCCAATCCATAACTGCCTGGACCTTTGCGGATCAACTGCAACACCAGCGCCGGAGATAACATGCCCGAGGAAATGAACCTCGCGCAACCAAAAATCGCACTTGCTGAACTTGGCATACAGCTTGTGCTCACGAAGAACCTCTAACACTACCCTCAAATGCTGACGGTGCGTGGCCTCGTCCGGAGAGTAGACCAACACATCATCAATAAACACTACGACAAAGCTATCTAAGTAAGGCCTAAACACCTGTTCATGAGATCCATGAACGCTGCAGGGGCATTGGTCAATCCAAAGGAAGAACCAAAAACTCATAATGTCCATAACGGGTTCTAAACGCCGTCTTGGACACATCCTCACTCCGAATCCTCAACTGATGATAACCAGATCGCAAGTCAATCTTAGAAAAGACTGATGCCTCTCGCAACTGGTCAAACAAATCATCAATACGAGGTAAGGGATACCTGTTCTTCACAGTCACTTGGTTCAACTTCCTATAGTCAATGCATAACCTAAGTGACCCGTCTTTCTTCTTGACGAACAATACAGGTGCGCCCCAAGGGGAAACACTAGGGCGAATAAATCCCTTATCAAGCAACTCTTGCAACTGCCTCCTCAACTCAGCTAACTGCGCAGGTGCCATCCTATATGGAGCCTTCGAGATAGGAGAGGTGCCCGGAAGCAACTCTATGGTAAACTCTATCTCTCTATCCAATGGCAAACCAGACAAATCATTAGGAAAAACGTCTGGAAAATCCTGCACTACCTCAATCTCTGCAATAGTAGGTGACTCATCAGCCTCTGGCACTAACACCACGCTGGCAAGAAAAGAGTCACAACCCTTGTTCACCATGTGCATCGCCTTCATGGCAGAGATGACCAACTTTCCTGCCAAATTCCTTGGCAAGGGGTGAGAGAACTCATCCTCACCAGGAATGCGGAAAACGATCCTCTTCCTACGAAAATCCACTAATGCATAGTGCTCCTCTAGCCAATCCAGACCAAGAATAGCATCATAGTCCTTCATCTTTAGCAAGAAGAAACACCCATCTAGGACTCTATCCTCAATGCACACAGGTAACGACGGAATGCACTTCCTAGTCGATACCGTACCCGCCGGGGTGTGCACAGACAAAGGGACCTCTAACTCCTCAGACTCTATGCCTGACTCTAGGGCTAACTGCCTAGCGAACCGCTCGGAAATGAACGAGTGAGTAGCACCCGTATCAAACAAAACCCGAGCGTGCACACCTAAAAGCAAAACCGTACCTTCGGTGACATGCTCCGCCTGCTCGGCGTCCTCGCGAGCTAAAGCAAACACTCGAGCTGGGGCTCGAGGCCTTCCTGGTCTTCCTGTAGCTGGCGCTGCTGCCGCTACCGCTGGGGCTGGCGCTCCGCGCTGGACTCCCTGCTGAAGTCTTGGGCAATCCTTGATCTTGTGGTCGCTGCTTCCGCACTTCAAGCACTTTTCCATAATCATCCAACACTCGGTACCACCATGTGTCTTCCCACAGTGGGGACACTCTTTCTTCACACCAGGGGAACGTACAGAAGGTACCTGAGAACTGCCGACTGCCACGGATCGCTGCGGTGTCTGGTACACTGTTTTCTTCTTGTCTTGCCGTTGGAAAGTCGCTCCTGGCCTCTTCTGTGAAGCTTTCTTTTCTTCCAGGTATTGCTCCATCTCTCCCTCCTGCCTACAAGCAGCACTAAGGGCCTCGTCCAACGTGCGGTGGTCAAATGCCACGAGTCTCATCCGCAGTGATGGCTTGAGTCCCATCACGAACTTCTTTGTCTTCCTACGCTCGTCTGCCACGATGTGAGGTGCATATTTAGAGAGTTCAGAAAATCTTGCCTCATATTCCAGCACAGTCATGGAGCCTTGAGCCAAAGATAGGAATTCCTGCTCCATCCGATCTTGCACATGCTCGGGGACGAACTTGGCCCGAAAGAGCCTCACGAACTCGTCCCAAGCAACGTCGATAGCTCCGTCCTCAAATCGGGTACGCAGCAATGAAGCCCACCATACATCAGCTCTTTCCTGCAATACACCTTCGTAAGCTCCAACTAACAGTTCTAACTAAACAAAACATACAATCATACAAAATCAACACATACCTGTAGCATGTAGGTGGCCAATGTAACCTTATCCTCCTCTGCACACCTGATGGCTCGGAAGATCTTTTCTATCTCCCTCATCCAGCTTTCAGCCAACAACGGATCGCTCTCCCCCTTAAAAGAGGGTGGCAGCATCCTCTTGAATCTCTCCATGGTAGAAGGTCCACCATGGTCCTGAGCTGGTACTTGAGCCTGCTACAGTACACATCAAGCAATATACAATCAACATAATATCACATAATTAAATAAAGCAGACTATTAATCATTTTATTAGTCTAACCTGAGCCTCCAACTGAGCCTGGAGTGCTGCCTGGGTATGAGCCTGCGTCTGCATGGCTTGCACCAGACCTTGCATGAATACTCCATAGTCCACAGGTGGCGGTGGGGGAAGTACAGGACCTTGCGGTGCCGGGGCCTGCTGCTCCGCCCGCTCGTCACGTCGCGGCTCGTCCTCACGGGCCGGCGCTCCGCCACGCCTACCTCTCGAAGCCATGGCTGAAATAAATTTCAGCCACCATTAGAGCTAGGTTATTAAGTTTTCTAACCATTTTCTTATCTATTTTTTTTCATTCATTATTAATCAATTCTACACATGTGGACATACTTAGCATGCAATGAAGATGATGACTTATGTATATTCATGTGCAATCTCAACCGGTCTCTCTGATACCAATCTCTGTAGCGACCCTCATTATACCGGTACGGTTATACCAACCCACGTCGGTATAGCGAGCGTTGCCACAGTGGGACATTTACCCAACAATAACATTCAGCTGAGATACACGTGAATATAAGAACAGAGTAGCGGAAGTAAAGGACTACTGTCTTCATTTCATTCATCATCCACATTTAAACATACATGATTTGATAACATTTAAGAACTAAAAGTCCACATAATTAAATTGCTGAAAATTTAAAACATAAATGTCCACACTTATACATTCCCTTTCCATAGTAATTCTAATACAATGTTGCAATTACATACTATGAAAATCTCAAAATGTCACAAGCACTCCAACACTCTAATCTCCACGCTCGGAGTCGGTCTCCAACGCCTCCTCTGCAAGCGTGTCGTCACCAACTACACCTGTACGCCGAAGCAAGTAATGAGTCTAAAAGACTCAGCAAGTATTCTACACATACCGCACATGCACATATCATGGTAGGTTTTTCATACACATTCATAAGACGCATCATGTAGCATGCTCGATATTAAACTTTTACAACCTATCATGGTGAATCTACAATTTAACACATGGACTATGCTTTCAGATTTACGGAAATAGAATCACCTATCACATGCTTTCTATTCATTTCTCACATAAAAATCTACCTCCAACCAACTAAGACATGAAAGCCATGAACATACATTTCCGAACATGCATGAAAGGAAACACACCTAACATGGGATCTACACATTACTACGCATATACATGACCATTTTTCATACTTTAAGCTTGCTGTTTTTACATGCTTTAGCAACCATAATCTAACACATGAGAGCTACAACAATGATTTAAATCACAACATGTGAACAATCAAGTATGGAAGTTGTTTACATATCTTTATCAATTATCCTTAACATGAACTTCTAGGCATTTTGCATACATAAACATGATCCTAACCTAGTAAAGCTACTGTTCAAGCATGATTTCAGATTGTCATAACATAGATTACAAACTCACATCCTCACATTTGGTTTAACATTTTTACACAATTCCAATTTCGCATATTTCACACTTTACACATGCACTTTTACACATTGTTCACATTCACATTTTTCACATGAACACATTTACACATTCACATTTACACTTCACATTTAGTGCCGTGACACATAGTCCAAACCACCAAAGAAGGACACAACACATCACATCACATAGACGCCATCTAGGCAATACAATGGCGACTCTTGGACTGCGCAGACCGGGAGAACAAGTCTCCACCCTAACCAGTGGTACTTGTCCACCTCCAGGATTTCCCCCTAATGCCCTTAGGGTCACTTACACATTGAACCTTCTCAAGGGGACTTTTCCCTGATACGGTTCCACTGCCCTCTACGGAAGCAGTGTCACATTTGGCACAAGTTACACATTACACATTTTTACCGATTTTAACACATAGGCTTACACATGTCATTTCTCATTTCATTCACTTTCTCACTCACATGCACACTTCTCTGTTTTTCCTAATATGGCACTCCAATTACAGAAAATTAGCACTCAGAAATTTTTCACTAATCAGGTTGCTAAATACAAAATCAAACCATTTTTCAAAGGCATGCATTAGTTTCACACTTTTACATGGAAAATTCATATTGCATCCTATACTGGTCCAAATGACCTGAAATTTTAACCACAGGCTAATTTCGGGTTTAGGATCCCACATGCAAAATTTCAGATTTTTCTGACTAAAAATGAAATTTCAGAAAATTAACCATCCATTCCACACTAATATTCATAATGCGATTTAACATGGAGTTAAACAAATCCCAAATTTTAACAGCTCATTGTCTGCACTCTAGTATGCACGGGGTCACAGAACTGTTCCCGAATTTATCGGACAACACGCAATTTACTGGAATTTTAACATGACCTACGCATGGTTTCTATTTTCCCAAAACAGAATTTTTAAATAATCATACAAGCATGGGAAAATGTCAGAAACTCAGAGCACAGATAGTAACATGCATACAGGGTCTAACAAATTTGGCAACAAAACTGTGCCACTGATTATGAGGATCATGGTGCATACACATGGCCATTCTTTTCGCATACACATTAGATACACAATTAAACTCAACCACCCACAAAATAGATGTACATTCATTCTCCCATTCATCACATTAACTAGTGTACATAATATATAAGAGTTACATTATATCCTCATCGCAAAACACGTCGAATATAACCATATAGAAGGGCAGAACAGCTTGTTGTTCTGCTCAGATGAACTTGGCGGCGGTCTCTGGCCGCTAATTCAATGTCAACGGCATAATCGATGGACGCTAAGCATGATCTTAGTGGCAAGGGACATTGTCGTTAATGTCAGGTCTGTGTAGGACACAAACCCGAGCTCCAAAGATGGGGTGAATTTGGGGGTCTAGAACACGAGGGAAAATGTATAAAAATGGTAAAACCATCCTAGACACATACATGAACACTATGGGTAGGGTACTTGCCTTTTAGAAACACTCCTAAGGGATCAAAGGTGTTGGTGAAGCCCTCCTTGGGCAGTCCCAAGAAGTTCCTAACCAGTCCCCAAGACAGCTTCCCTCCGGGTTCTTGAGCAGTCTCCACAGTAAGTCGAGGTCGGGGAAGCCTTCCTCGATGATCCAGCAAGCTCCTTGATGCAGCAGAACCCCGGAACAAGCTTTAGATCTTCAGATTTAGGTTTGCAAAGATGGGGTTTTCCTCACAGACCTCTAGGGTTTTCCTCTTCTTCCTCTCTTGCAAAAAGGCAAAGAGAAGGGTTGAGGAAGCATTTCGGGTTCAGATATATGTGAGAGGCTTCTCCTGTCCCGAAATGTTGATGTGAACCCCATTCAGATTGTTGGGGACAGCTCCCCAATGGTTGGGGTAGCTTGCTCCCGGAATTCTGGGCTCTGCAACGCATGCAGGTCAGAGAAGTTGGCGTCCACATCGCTGGACGCTAGGGTTAGTGTTGGCGTCCATAGGGTTGACGCTGACACCACATCGACGTCATGATATTGACGCCAATCTGGCCTTCGGCCAGAAGTCTAAAACATGCAGAAACCCATGCACATCATGAATATATACATGTAATATCTATATGGCATTGTGCACACACTACCATCAAGCAATACATATATTATTTACACTAATTATACACATGCATGCAATAGTATACTAACTAGTACTCACGTAGATATGTAATACAATAATGCAATAAATTCGAGGGCCTTACAATTCCGCTGCTTAGTAGTACCATGCTGTAGGTGTTCCTCGCTTTACAGCTTTCCAATGTAGTTTCCTGTTTTGGAGTTCCTACCGCTTTTGCCGGTGAGGGACTGGTAATTCCTACTGGCCTTGTTCGCAAGGCTCACCCCCCTACTTCCTTCAACTAGGGGCTCGTCGTCGCGGGAGCTCAGTGTCGGACGGGTTGCAGAGGCGGCTGTGACGCCATGTGTTGTCAGCAGCAGTGAGGCGAGTGTTGTGAGCTCTTATACCTGAGTGAGTTGAGAGTTGTGCTTTGCAAGTTCTCGGGGTATGCCCCTTAAGGACTACACATTTCTTCTTGTACCTGTGCTTTTACTTGAGACACGTTGTACAGTTGTTATATTGTTATAGTTATTTAAATTCAATATCTACAGACTTTCTTCTTGTACCTGTGCTTTTACTTGAGACACGTTGTACAGTTGTTATATGTTATAGTTATTTAATTCATACATATCTCACTAGACTGTTCTTCTAACCCTTAGAGAGAGAGAGAGAGAGAAGAGAGAGGAGAGAGAGAGCGAGAGAGAGGAGAGAGAGAGTCGGAGGGACTTCCCCTCCTCTGTCGGCTTTAAGAGGGTGAGTAGTTGCCAGGTGGCGGGGGGATTGGGTCGTCGAGTGCCGGAGGGGGCTTTCCCCTCCACACTCGAAGAGAGAGAGAGAGGAGAGAGAGGAGAGAGAGAGAGAGAGAGAGAGGAGAGAGAGAGAGAGAGAGAGAGAGAGAGAGAGAGAGAGAGGAGAGCGAGAAGAGAGGAGAACTTGAAGAATAAAAATGTCATTTCCTTGTGCAGTTAATTTTAGCCTGATTAAACTAATAGAAAAAGATGGCAGGCATTTTTTACAAATAATTAAAGATTTAAAGGGGCTTTTAAAGAATTATCAAGATTTTTGAAGAATAAAAATGTCATTTTCCTTGTGCAGTTAATTTTAGCCTGATTAAACTAATAGAAAAGATGGCAGGCATTTTTTACAAATAATTAAAGATTTAAAGGGGCTTTTTAAAGAATTATCAAGATTTTAAAATAATATTTGAAATATCAATAGATTTCAGAGGTAATGTGTAAAAAACTCTCTTGCTTTTTTTTATCGAGTATTCCATATGTAGTTATGCTTTTTTTTTTACAACAAATAAAGTTTTTTGTTGCCCAGATAGCAAGCCCAGGGGGGGGGGGGTGAATAGATTGCTTAATAAAACACTAGATAGACAATACTAAGATCAATAGTTAGAGTATACTAAGATCAATAGTTAGAGTTAGTGTTAATCAACACAAAGAGAACAATCACACAAACAATAGGAAATTTTATCCTGGTTCGGATCTCCTATCCCAAGGAGTCCTATGTCCAGTCTCCAAGCAACCACTTGGGATTCCACTATATACGGGTACAGTCCTCCTTAAGGACACTTACAATCCAACTGCAGCTGGCTTCTCTTCTCAACCAGAAGAGGAACAACACCACCTGTACTAACAGGTCTTCTCTTCACACCAGAAGAGGATCAACCACAAAGAATGAGTTGTATGAAGAAGGCCCCAAGACCAAGCTTATAATCACTTGCTTGATCTGAGATGAAGTCTGAGAGGCACAAGATGATTACAAAGTGGACTCTCTCTCAGATCTACGCAAGCTCTCAAAAGGCAATGCATTATTCTCACAGAGAGCTAAGAGCTACAGAAAGGTTGGATTGGACGAGCTGGCTCTTGTTGTTCTTCAGGTCACTGGAGTTTCAAGCTTCTCAAAGGTTCAAGAGTTCGAACTGTATTGCTTGAAGTCATCAGTCTTCTATTTATCTTCTTTGAAATAATTTTGACCGTTGTAGTATCCGTTGAAATATCCGTTGTACAGCTTCATGCACGTTAGAGAGACTAGTCCGAAGCAAAGAGCAGGTGAGCCTGCAACCATTAATGCTTGGATTGACATATACACCTTCAAGGAAAGATTGTCTGAATCTTCTATCCTTTTGTCAGGTTGACAACTCTATCTTTGACGTGCATTTCTACAAAAGTCCTACTTATAATAAATGCTGACACCTAGACAACTTTTCTTTGTCTAAATTGTCAGTCAACGTTCGTAGTCGTGTAGTATGAAGATGCACCAAAAAGAAATGTTATTCTGTCATCACATAAAGCAAAACTTTATGTGACAAGAGAGGTAAGCAAGGATATATCGTGTGGAAATATGTACTAACACAATAAATGATCAAGATCTTAGGATACAGTATGATGCGCGGGAAGGCTTTGAAATCCACAGAGTTTCGAGCATATACATATTAAATATTATAAGGAATGATTCTTAATAAGAAGATAAAGCAAGACTGTTCAAGAGCTATATAAATTATTTGAAAGTAAAGAACATTCTGTATAGAAATGATATGATATCAAATCGATGATACAATCATGTGAGAATGTAATCCATGTTGAGACCAAGTCGATGTGAATAATCCAGTATTAATGAAATCGATGTTCTGTACAAAGTCGTTACTTAACAGAAATCGATGATGAGAAGATGAAATCGTGTGTTCAATAGAATCGTTGTTTCATAGGAGGTCGTTGTAAAGATGAAATCGTTGTAGCATCCGAATCATTGTAATGACCAAATTGTTGTTTGAGAGAAACAGAATCGTTGTAGCGACCAAATCGTTGTTTGAGAGAAAGAGAAGTCGTTGTATCGACCAAATCGTTGTTTCTATGATGAAATCGTTGTTTTAATGATGAAATCGTTGTTGTGCTCAAATCGTTGTTTAAGTAAAGGCGAATCGTTGTTTAAGTAGGCAAATCGTTGTTGCGATCAAACCATTCTTTAAGTGAAAGCAAATCTTTGTTGTGATCAAATCATTCTTTAAGTGAAGCAAATCGTTGTTGCGATCAAATCGTTCTTTGAGTGAAAGTAAATCGTTGTTTCGATCAAATCGTTCTTTAAGTGAAAGCAAATCGTTGTTTCGATCAAATCGTTGTTTAAGTGAAAGCAAATTGTTGTTGTGATCAAATCGTTCTTTAAGTGAAAACAAATCGTTGTTTTATTATGAAATCTTTGTGAGATCGAAATCGTTGTTTGCAATCGAATCGTTGACCAAAATCGTTGTTTTACTTATGAAATCGTTGTGAGACCGAAATCGTTGTTTTACTTATGAAATCGCTGTGAGACAGAAATCGTTATTTAAGTGACTTATAGAATCGTTATGGCGATTAAATCGTTGTTTCTATAAAGGAAATCGATATGTACTTAGACAAAAACATATGTATTGAACTTACAGCAGTGTGTGAGGATAACTTACAGTTTTGCTAGATTATTTCCTATAGATAAACTTAGAAACAGTTGTTAGAAAACACTTTTCATGGTTTTGTAATCACCAAAAATTACATATATAATTCATAGAAAATTATTATGGAGATGGACTGATCATGATTCTCTTCATTCATAAGTAAATAGGTACAACAACTATGCACGTGATAGTGCTGTGCGCTGGAGACAGTCGGCAAACGCTACTAGCAACAACCCCACATGCAATACACCAGCCCGAGGACCAAAGGTCCATACACACAAAGTAAAGGCCCAACCCAAGGGGGAGATTAGGACCGCCTGAAACACGCCGGCGGCAAGCCGTCGAGCGGAGATCGACCGGATCAAACGATGCACAGGGGCACAAACAAAGGCGACACGAAGATAACACTGCATGTGCCGGACGACGATGCACAGGATTGTTGGGGAAGCTCACTAGCCTACAATGACAATCCGATAGGGAGGAAACACACCCTTGGACACCGAGATTGCCAAGGGGGAGCTCAACGTCGTTGGTCTAAAGAAGACCATCATACTAAAGTAGCGAGACTTGAAGTGGGGATTGAAAGTTATATCTCATACTACGAAAGTTTTGTGGATATATATATATGTTCAAAATGATGAAGAGATTTAGGTAAAGAAATTTTTTATTTTCTAATATTTATATTTGTATATTAAAGGAGATAATGTGAATTTCTATACACATAATTATGAGAAGAGTTGGAAAAGAAGACAAAATTATTGAAAGAAAGAGATCACATTGACATTTTTATGTATCTAGCAAATAAATTTTAAAATTAGTCGATCATTTCGTATGAACTGTTGTATTGAGTGTGTATTGGAATTTCTTAATGATGATTTTTTTAATAATGACCAATTAACATCACTCACATTTTGATTGATGATGACACAGTGAACATATTGAATATATTACAATAATGCTCAAACAACATATTCTTGATACTTAATATCTATTTCTACTGTTTATGACATGTTTTGATGGTCTACTCTTTATTTATACAGGTTTACAGAGTTTTTGTAAAAGTAGGTCGACTCTAGTTGACAGACAAGTTGACTCTCAAGGTCTGTCCAACAAACTCCTGAAGAAAAGGTCATAGACAGGTTGACTCCAGTTGACAGATAGGTCGACTCTTAAAGACTGCCCAGCAAGTTTCTGAAGAGCAAATGTCAGCAGTGTTGACTCTATTTGGAGATGAGGTCGACACTAGCATCCATCCAGTGAATTAGTTTTGGAAGAATACACAGGATGTTGACTCTGCCTGTTGACGACTCTACCTATTGATCAGGTCGGCACTAAGTGTCTGTCAGGTCGACACTAGTGTTCTGACAGTAAGCCCTGAATTGATGATTGATCAGTAGGTCGACTCTCTTGAAGAATGAGGTCGACTATCTCTTTCTATGCAAACCCAGAATTGTGTAGAGGATGAATCCGATGCCTATGATTTCATTTTGAGGTCCTTATGGGAGATGCTATAATTACTAAATTACCCTTTCATCAAAGTGGCAATATGATGAAGACCTTTTTGACATGTGGCAGCCCAGGATGCTTTCTAGGTTTCTGTGGGCATTCCCTTCACGTAAAAAGGGACTGCACGGAGACTATAATAGCTCTCATCTCTGTTCTAAAGCAAAGCAGCGCCCAATGAGCAATCCAGTGCCTGCAAGCCTCCAGCCTTCTAGCAATTACATCCAAAGGGACGAGGTGATCAAAGTCAAGCTGTGATGTGCTGAGAAAGGGAGTAGATCGAGCAGAAGAACAGAAGAAGTACTGGCAATTCAGATGCCACTGGAGCAGAGCATCGGGAATTGAAGAGGATCTCCATCGAATTCTTTCAAGGCTCTTCAATTCAAGCTTCTGCAAGACTTCTTCACCGAGGAACATCCAACCCACATCTATTTTAATTATTTCTTAGTGTGTTCATCTCATTTTCGTCTGTAAGATATGTACATGAAGTTCTGTGCAGATTTCTGTGTACGATTGAGTCTGTGAATTAGATCATTGCTAGAGAATTTGATCTCTTATATTTTGATCTAGCTTGGTTTGAGTCGTCATGGTCAGTTTGGAGTCATCGTGCTCCGGTTGTGTTTGAGCCGTCGTACTTAGATTGTGAGTCGTCGTACTCACGGTTGTGTGTTGAGCCGTCGAGCTCAAAGGTGTTTTGGAGTCGTCATGCTCTAGTGTGTGTTGTACTCTTTTTGAGTAGTGTGACCTCACTGTGTGAGGGGTGGATGTAGGAATCACTGATGTGATTTCCGAACCACCTAAAAAATCCTGTGTGCAATGGTTTGATCTGTCTCTTTGCGCTAGATGCTTGCATAGGATTTCGGTTTCACACACTCTCTCTAATTGCTTCACACATCATATACACACAATCACACATTCACACATCAGATTAGTAAGATCTTCTATTTGAATGGACCTATAATTCGAAGTAATATTTAAATTGGTTAAGCTTCCGCATTAATTGGTGTTAGATCTATTCAACCCCCCTTCTAGATCTGTTCATACTCTGAATTCGATCCTACAATTGATATCAGAGAGGGTTAATATATGTTTCTGATCTGATTTGATTGCTTCTGTTTGATCTTTTGAAACATCATCTGATATGCTTGAATTGCTTGATTGCTTGACTACTGAGGTTTCATTTGATCTATTTGATCTATCTCCTTGGACTATTTGCTTGCTCATACATTGTTTCTTAACTTGATCCATAGACTCTCGAGGTGTATGATTATTAGATCTAATTTTCTGTTGCACTGATTCACTGTGTTTAGCTCTAATAGTCGTTTGAGTTGATCCAGTGTAATGGCACATTACTTTAACTTGCATGAATTTCCTACTATAATTTCAAAGAAATCTCCTAGCTCATTACCATCTTCTAGAATGCATGAATCTTTAGAGAAGAAGAAGAGAGGAGAAGGAAGAAAAATGGACAAATGCTTAATGGCAAAGAAGAGCTTCAATGAATCCGAAAAATCAACAATCCAAAAGACTTTGGCTCTCACAGCACATTCCATGAGCTCAGAGCATTCTTCATCCTCTTCATAACACAAGAGATCAAATGGGTCTACAAGGTCAGGTAAATCAATTCCAGACCCATCTATGTATTCTAACTCCAATTCTGATGCAAATGAAGACATGTCTTATGTTGAACTGATCGAATTCTGTGAGAAGATACAAAATCTTAATGTAAAGCTGAACACTAAAATAAATATTTGAAAAAGACTTTAAATTATTGCCATAAAGAAAATGAAAAATTGAAAAATACACTTGAATTGCTCCAGAACAATGATAAATATCCTTCAGAAGAAAATGAGAATTTGATAAATGAAGTTCAGAAACTAAATTCTGAAAAAGAAAGTTTGAAAGATAAAATCAAAATTTGTGAAAACAAATTGAGTGGATTAAAAAATAACCATGAGCTATTGAAATCAAAAGTCATCAATCTGGAAAATGAAAAAGAAGAATTGATTGATCTCAATGAGAACTTCAAATTTGACAATGATCAATTAAACAAAAGGATTTCCAACATGGCTCATGATCATCAAATAAATGAAAGATGCAAACAACTTATTGAAGAAAATAGTCATTTGAAAAGAAAGATTGAATGCATGTTGCATAACAAACCATTGGATAATGACTATGACAATTTAATTAATAAAATTACTGATTTTGAAAAACAAATTACTCAATTTTAAAATGAAAAGAACAAGATGAAAAATGGTTGGATGTCATGCTAAGCAAACTTCAAATTTCAGAAAAAGAAGTTGTTGTATTAAAAGCTGAAAAATAGAAGCTTCAACATAAATTGAAGAATACTACAAACACAAGTCTTGATTATGTGAAAAATAAGAAAATGAAAAGAAAACAAAAAAATATTTGTCAAAGCTTCTGCGAACAAGAACTCTAATATCTCTAATGAAAAATCAGTGAAAATTCATGTTAAGAAAAATATTTAAAAATAAAATGACAAAATGATAAAAATACTACTAAGAAGAAGAATCATGTTTCTGTGAAAAACCAGAAGATGAAAACAAGAAAAACAAAAACCATTGTATAAGATTCCTTTACCTTCTTCACAAGTCAGGACAACTCCAAAGAAAGTTCAACACTCACATCATGCTAGGAGCTACCAAAAGGTAAAGCCTCATCCATCTTCATTCAGTACTGCTCCACAAAGGAAGAGAAGCTTCCAGCAAATGTACTTAAGCAAAGGTAAGCACCAGGTAAGAAATTCTCCTATATGCTTTAATTGCAATAAACTTGGTCATCTTGCCAAATATTGCTGGAATAAAAATGAAAATATCAATAAACATGCCAAATCAGTCTAATGTTTTCATTGTCATAGAATTGGTCATATCTCTAGGGACTGTTGGTACAGAGATGATCTTTTTATGCATGCTTCCAAGCCTCATGCTCATACACATGCTCATGTACATAGAAATAAAAATCATGTTCATGCTAAAAATACTCAGAAATTCCATGTATATAAGAATGGAACTGCTGCACAAACTAAATCATCTGCTTTCTATATCCAAAAAAAAAAAAAGAAAATTTCATGAAAATATAGATGCATTAAACAAAACAAAAAGAAAATCTAGAACTAATGCTCCTCATAGTTCTATCAATGAAAGAAATACATCTATGTCAAAATTAAAATCCTTTTGGATTCAAAAATCATTGTTGCATTCTAACATTGATTTCATTGCAGGACCCAAGCAAGTGTGGGTCCCAAAGGTAGCTTGATCAGCAAGCTAATGAGCATTGTAGAAATACATTTCCATCTAGAATCAAGACAATGGCTATGCAAGGCAAGAAAAGTTGGAGAACACAAGTAAAATCTTTGAAAAAGAAATGAAGACTGTTCAGGTAAAAATCTCATATCATTTCAGAATTAAATTACTTAAGTTGGAATAACTTCTTAGATTTTTTCTGAACAATGAAGAGTGTGTTTATTGCTGCCCCCAACAATAATTCATATTAGCAATGGGTATCATGGTTGCATTAACTTGCTTGTATAAATTTACACTACCAGAAAAGAAGCATACGTAGACGGCTCAAAACCGTCTACAAAAATGGCCTAACTGTCTACAAATGCTTTTCTAGACGACGTTAGAGCCGTCTACAGCGCCGTCTACGAAAGAGTCGTCTACAAAAGATAAGTAGACGGCTAAATAAGAACCGTCTACAAAAGTGTTATATGTGAACGGCTATTATAGCCGTCTACATTTTTTGTAGACGGCTGCAGCAGCCATCTACATATAAAATATTAATAGACGGTTGTTGCAGCCGTCTACATGTATTTTTTTGTTTTAAAAAAAACTATTTCCTCTTCCCCTTTCTCTGCCGGAGCCCGCCATCTCCGCCCAGGAATTGCTCCGAAGCGCACCCACCCCGGCCACCCCTCCCCCTACTGCTACTCCCCCATGGCCCCCGGCCGGCCCCTGCTGCCGCGTCCTGCCCAGACTGGCCACTGCCGCCGCGTCCTGCCCAGGCCCGGTCGACCCCCATCTGGCCCCTGCCGCCGCGTCCTGCCCAGGCCGGCCACTGCTGCCGCTCCCTGCCCTGGCCAGCCCCCGTCTAGCCCCTGCCGCGCACCGTGTCCTCCCCCGGCCTGCTCCAGCAGTCTCGCCCCTGCCGCTGCGTCCTCCCCCGGCTGGCCCCGTCTCGCCTCTCCCCAGCCACCTCCCTCACCTCACCTTCGCCGCCGCGATCGCCGCCACCACTACGAACATCTTCCCCCAGCGCCACTACCACCCTCCCCACCACCATCAGCCCCGTGTAGTTGAGGAAGGACAGCGCGTGGTTGAACCCGGCGATGGCCACTTCCCGCACGCGGTGCACCTCCGGAGAAGCGAGAGAAGATGCGGCGACGGCGATGGCTTCTTCTCGCGAGCGTTGTTGCTGCTGCTTCTTCTCGCAGCGACGGCTCGCCTTCTCCTCGCTGTCGTCGCCCCCGGTGGGGAGAACCATGGCCTAGCGGAGGGAAGGGGAGGAAGGGGCCATGGTCGGTGGTGCCGCCGCTTCAGGACCAGCGATGACGCAGCTATGAGAGATTTTGCGCCCGGGGGAGGGGGGAAAACTTAGGGTATTTGGCGCCCAAGGGGAAATTTTAAAAGGATTTGGTGCCTAGGGGAGCCCAGGGGAGGGGGGAAATTTTAAGGGATTTGGCGCCGTTGGAGGGGGAATATTTTTGGGATTTGGCGACTTTTGGGGTTGGAGATATTAAAATTTATTATTAAGATTTTAAAATATGTAAATTTATAAATAAAAATATTAATATTAAATATATTTCAAAACATTAATTTTAATGTATTAATATAAATGTAAAAATTAAATAGTATTTAAATATTAATTATAAATAAAGATGTACAAATCTATTAATTTACATATAGATATATGCATGTAAATATAAAACATAGATATATACCTACATAGATATTTATGTCTTTATATATTATATAAATATCTATATATAATATAGATATTTATGTCTATATATATGTGTGGATATAGATATATATCTAAACTATATATTTATACATAGATATATATTATATCTAAACTATATATATTTAATTATATATTTAATGATAATTATACATATATTTATACATAGATAATATATTCTTTGAATAATTTACATATAAATACTTACGTAGACGGCTTGGGATAGACGTCTACGAAGGTAAGATACGTAGATAGCTTGAAGAATCCGTCTACGTATCTTACATTCGTAGACGGCTAACAGCAGCCGTCTACATAAAAGTGTAGACTGCTGCCTTTAACCGTCTACGAATGTGACTTACGTAGACGGCCGTCTACGTATCTTATATCGTAGACGGCTAGAAAGAACCGTCTACAAATTCTAGTTTATGTAGACGGCTACGATTTTCAGCCGTCTACATATCCTATATTTCTTGTAGTGTTACCCATGATTTGAAATTCATGTTATCTCCCTGTGACTTCTTGGTATATCAAATAGTGAAATATGGAAGGATATGTTATGCTTGTCTGAAAACTATTATTATATGTGAGTAAAATACTCCACTAAGTACCAAAAGTCATGTTATGCATGAAGCTAATTGTGTGCATAATCATGTGTGAATTGCTTGCAATTTTTTTTAAATTCCATGCACATGTTAAGGGGGAGTAAATTTGAAAAAGTACAAAAAAAATTTTCTTGCCGTTGCATTCTGAATGAGTTTTCAATGTCATGTGTCGACACATTGAAGATCATGTGTCGACATAACTTCTTCAAATTTGTATTCAGAAATGTCATCTTTGATATCTTCCATCTCCTTTTTGCAAATAAAATCTTTATCCTCTTGCAAATAAATTCTCACTTCTCACATTGCATTGGCATTCTTGGTATATCAAATAGTGATTTGAAGAAAGACAAGTCAGGCTTGTCTGGACACTTTCACTATGTGTGAGTATATGTCTCCGCCAAGTATCAAGAGCCTTTATATGCAACTGTTGAAGGGGAGCTTTGCTTTTCAATAAAACACTCCTGTTAATTCTACTCTCACTTTGGTATCAGATATTTACTTTCACTTCATTGAATCCTTCCTTCTTTAATAATTTTCATGGTCACCATGTCAAGGGGAGATTCATGATAAGGAGAGTCATTTGATATTAGAAATTATGCTCTTTGTCAATTACTTTCTTATCTGGTATCAGAATTCTTGACATTGGTTGTCAATCTTGAGCCCCAAATAATCAGAATTTTGAATCTTGGTGCTATTTTCATATGAGAGACTTAAGACATTAACAATAAACTGATTGTGCATTTGGTTTACTCTCAAAGATTCATTTTTATATCAAAATTGTGTTATCTTAATACTGAATGTCTTTAAAATTATTTGTAAAACACTTATATGTACATGAGTGTCATTAATATTTAACATATGTAAGTTTAAGCTTTACTTTTACCACATGTTAAGAATAATTTCTCTACATTCATATCTATGACTTTTTTGGTCAAAGCAAATAAAATCCTGCAAAGCATTAAAAGAAAATGAACAACAATATGGAAAGATACAAATAAAGCAATGCAAATTCTTGAACCACTGAGTAACCAGACCATTTCACCAAAAAAATGATTTGTTACGCATCAAAAAGTGGAAATCAAAATTTCAACTTTGTATAAGATAATGAAAGTTAAACCACTGAGTAATCGGGAGGTCTTGCATCTGATCAATGTGATCTCTTGCACTGAAAAGTGAGATTTAACTCATTTATTCTTGTATTCTTTCTCAGCTATAAATGAAAGGAAATTCAAATTGACATGATAGAAAAGCTTAAGACCTTACTAAAGTTCATGTTTACTGAGTTTAGAATTATTATTCTACATTGTGTTACATTTAAAGCTTCCAACTTCCTTGTTGAATAATTCTGCTCACTCATATAGGTCACTTTAACTCAATTTGCATCGTTATTTTAACTACATTCAAATCATTATAATTTGCTCCTACTTTTGTGTTGAGTTGTCTTTGTGATTAAACTTTCAATACACAACAAACTTATAATCACTCATATATCCTCATATGTCACTCTGCCTCATTTATTTTGATCGTTCTTCAACATTCCTTTTTCAAAACTTCAGTTCCTGAACTCCTATCTTCTTAGTTTCATGTCTATCTTTTTGATGCTGTCAAAAAGAGGAAGAAATACCATTGGTTAAAGACGGAGAAATAAAATTGGTACATTGGTATGAGAAATTGGAGAAAGTGCAGGATGATGGAGAAACTACAGTCAGAGGGAGCATGAAGAGACCAAGTTTGAGTATTTATTTTGTCATCATCAAAAAGGGGGAGAATGTTGTGTTGAGTGTGTATTGGAATTTCTTAATGATGATTTTTTTTAATAATGACCGATTAACATCACTCACATTTTGATTTTGATGATGACACAGTGAACATATTGTACATATTGAATATATTACAATAATGCTCAAACAACATATTCTTGATACTTAATATCTCATATTCTACTGTTTATGACATGTTTTGATGGTCTACTCTTTATTTGTACAAGTTTACAGAGTTTTTGTAAAAGTAGGTCGACTCTAGTTGACAGATAGGTAGACTCTCAAGGTCTGTCTAGCAAACTCCTGAAGAAAAGGTCATAGACAGGTCGACTCCAGTTGACAGATAGGTTGACTCTTAAAGACTGCCCAACAAGTTTCTGAAGAGCAAAGTCAGTGTGTCGACTCTATTTGGAGATGAGGTCGACACTAGCTTCCATCCAGTGAATCAGTTTTGGAGGAATACACTGGAGGTCGACTCTGCCTGTTGATCAGGTCGACTCTACCTGTTGATCAGGTCGACACTAAGTGTCTGTTAGGTCGACACTAGTGTTCTGACAGTAAGCCCTGAATTGATGATTGATCAGTATGTCGACTCTCTTGAAGAATGAGGTCGAATCTCTCTTTCTATGCAAACCCAGAATTGTGCAGAGGATGAATCTGATGGCTGTGATTTTGTTTTGAGGTCCTTATGGGAGATGCTATAATTACTAAATTGCCATTTCATCCAAGTGGCAATATGATGAAGACCTTTTTGACACGTGGCAGCCCAAGATGCTTTCGAGATTTCTGTGGACATTCCCTTCACATAAAAATGGACTGTACGGAGGCTATAAAAGCTCTCATCTCTGTTCTGAAGCAAAGCAGCGCCCAATGAGCAATCCAGTGCCTGCAAGCCTCCAGCCTTCCAACAATTACATCCAAAGGGACGTGGTGATCAAAACCAAGTTGTGATGTGCTGAGAAAGAGAACAGATCGAGCAGAAGAACAAAAGAAGAAGAAGAAGAAGAAGTACTGGCAATTCAAATGCCATTGGAGCAGAACATTGAGAATTGAAGAAGATCTCCATCGAATTCCTTCAAGGCTCTTCAATTCAAGCTTCTGCAAGACTTCTTCACTGAGAAACATCCAACCCACATCTATTTTAATTATTTCTTGGAGTGTTCATCTCATTTTCGTCTGTGAGATCTGTACATGAAGTTCTGTGCAGATTTCTGTATACGATTGAGTCTGTGAATCAGATCATTACTAGATGATTTGATCTCTTATGTTTTTATCTAACTTGGTTTGAGCCGTCGTGCTCAGTTTGGAGTTATCGTGCTCCAGTTGTATTGAGCCGTCGTGCTCAGTTTGGAGTCGTCGTGCTCCAGTTGTGTTTGAGTCGTCGTACTCATGGTTGTGTGTTGAGCCGTCAAGCTCAAAGGTGTTTTGGAGTCGTCGTGCTGCAGTGCGTGTTATATTCTTTTTGAGTAGTGTGATCTCATTATGTGAGGGGTGGATGTAAGAATCATTGGTGTGATTTTCGAACCATCTAAAAAATCATGTGTACAATGATTTGATCTGTCTCTTTGTGCTAGATGCTAGCATTAGATTTCGCTTTCACACACTCTCTCTAATTGCTTCACACATTATATACATACAATCACACATTCACACATCAGATCAGTAAAATTTTCTATTTGAATAGATCTATAATTCGAAGTAATATTTAAATTAGTTAAACTTATGTATTAATTGGTGTTAAATCTATTCAACCCTCCTTTTAGATCTGTTCATATTCTAAATTCGATCCTACATAAACAGTCTACCAATGTCTATCGATGGCATCTAAATCTCATTATTTATCAGAGATAAAATTCGATCGATCGAAGTAAATTTTTTGATCAGCTGATTTCACGATAAAAACCGTAGGACCAACCTCGATTTTGCGACAAATATTTGGGTAGCGCACCGCCACCGCCAAAGCGCAATATACCTACCTTCCTCGCGCCGCTGAGTCATGAGAACGTGACTACCCCAAAAACACGTTAAAGTAACCGTTGCAGGCAGGGAGCGGGGGTGAGGTAGGTACCAGTGGCAGCGAACGTCCCTCCTGTGCGCGACTCGAGGGAGTGCAGCTGGTTAGGGCTTCCTTCCACGGACGTGGTCGCCATTGGATCCCTAATCTGTCGTCATGATCCGATCGACGCGGCTGTCCTCCTGGTCTCTCGCGTCCACCCGCCATGGATTCCTCCCGCTTTTCCGCGGTGGTGCAAGGGGCGTTCGTAAAGGAGCCGGGGGGAGGGTGTGGTGGTGGTTCTGCATTGCAGCTCTTGGAGTTTGCCCAAGGGAGGCTTCGAGGGGAAGACTGGAGGCGTACGAAGGTCCGGTCGAGCAATGGAGGATTTGAATGTTCCCTAAGGGCAGAAGAAGAAAACTTCAAGGCGGGTTGGTTCTCCGGTAGCTGTATTCTGGTTTTTGGCAGACGTGTGTGTCATCGCTGATAGGTAACAGTATGATTTTGGACGTTGTTCCGTAGTAATTAGTCGCCGGAAATCAGTAAAAGCGGATTGCCGGTCAGGTGGAGGTATCAAGTGTGACTTTCAGCAAGGGGGGAGACTTTGTATCAGCTAATCTGGAATGCTGCATCGGGGAAGGATCCTGCGGAGTCAAATGTACGAGATAATAGTTGTTTCACCAAGATGTCAAAGGTGTGATTGACGGTGGATGATCCGCTTGGCTGGGGAGGCTTCTGTTTGCTGCTGCCCTAGGTCTCGCGTTTGACTAGGCAGATGTGCACAGCCTGATTCTGGTCTCCAGAGGTTATGGACGCCTCCATGTCCCACTTCGATGCACAGAAGGGGACTTTAGAAGGTCGACCTTGTGTGGTGAGCGTGTTGTGTTTCCCCCATGGGATTGAGTAGCTCAAGTTTGTTGGTCAGATGCAGGGGAAATTTCCCCTCAATTTCATAGAAAGACTGATGTTGAGATTTGTTGTCAAAACTACTAATTTATTGAGAATCCACCGGGCTTCTAAAAGCCTACGATGGCGCCTCAACTACTTGAGATACAAATGGTTGCTGAGTTTCTATTTCATGGGATGTGTGTCAGCAATGGAATGTCATGTGTATCGTGGGATAATTTGTTGTACAGTTTTGAAGCACCTAATTGATCAATCATTCTGGCAAGGGTGAAATAGTAGCAATGGAGAATATGCATTCTGATCACTCCCGATCAAGATCCCTGTTACTGGATGAGAGGCCTGTGTTGACGGCTGAGGCTGCTGGCCCTCATCCCCCGGTCAGGCATTGTTGGTAAATATCTGCGAATTATATGTCAGAACTTTGAGAGGTATTCACAAGAAACCAATTGGTCTTGCTACTCAGGTTATGCAAAAGCTTTGTGCAACGGGAATTTGTAGCTTGTGTAATTTGTAGCACACTCACATTTATATTCTTTATCCAATGCATATTGTGAGGATTCTGTTGTGAAATTCATTTGTTGTCTTTTGGGGTCTGTGCTATATGGACAATGTTTTTTTTTTCTGTAAGGCTGCAGGAAGATTGAGGTGAAGGGACTGACCTGTCGATACAAGGTTCTGTCTCCAGTATTATTGGAATAACTAGGTACTTAGACTCTCGTCAAAATTGCCCAACATCCAGGGGTGAGACTGAGGTTGAGGATTTGGACATTTGGGGAATGTTCTAAGAAATAGACACAACCTGTACTCCATTGCACTGTTGGTGGACATGTTTTTATGTGTTGACGTCTGTGGTTCCATCTACCGTAGATGTATGTACAACATTCTTTCAGAATCTCTCTGTGTTCCTAGACAACAAAGGAAGAAACGACTTGTTGGTAAGATAAGATGGTCGGCAGGAACGAATAAGAAAATGAAAATTTATATTTAAACATGCTCAGATTTCCACACTTTCACATTGTATGACTCACCTTCTATCGCTTATTTGTTTATACAAGAGGCATAGGCTTTAACAGTGTAGCAAGGCCATTCAATATGGATCTTGCTCCTCTTGGGCCTTCTTTAATTTATCAAGTAAATAAGGATGTTGTCATGTCATGGGTATAGGTTGGTGAGTCTTCTACCTGGTCTACAACTTCACTAAACTTAAGAACACTAGCAACATGCAAAGGCGACAAGAAGTTATGATCACTGTGATTGTACTATAATCATCACACTGGTTTTCATCTGGGATAAATACTAGGAGAAAAAAGTAGCTAGGTTCCAATACTCAGGGAAAAATCAGCAAGCACGTGGCAATGCAATAATGAATCAAGTTGTTGTCTCTCTTGTGACTCTTCCCTAGAGGGAAGTTGTTGGCACCGAAAATTTTCATACCCAAAAAACCCCAAACCTCCAGAAAAAGCCAAAACCCCAAAACCTCAAAAAATCCCCAATTTCCCAAAACCCTCATTGTTGGCCCACTTACGGTTGGCTGCAAAACTAACCTGGAGGGGGGGTGGTGAATAGGTAATCTGAAAAACTGAAACAACAATCACCACTTGAAAAAGTTTGGTTAGTCTAAATAAGCGTGTGCAAGGAAATTAAAGGCGTGGAAGCAAGCACACAAGGAACACAGAGATTTATTCTGATTCGGCCCTTACAAAAGAAGTCCTACGTCCAGTCCCTAAGCAAACTCTTGGGATTTCACTAACCACCAAGTAACCCTGGTCTTCTCTTAAACAAGGGGCATGCAACACTCAGCACCCCAGCTAGTCTTCTTCTCATTCACGGGCAAGAAGGCAACCCACTTCTCTTATAGGTCAAGAAGCCAACCTCCTGTTACAAACTCTAATGCGATTCTTCCCTTAACACAAGGGGAACGCTTGCACTACAAGCATTCTCTTCCAACTGAAGATGAACACTTCTGAACACAGAAGCTAGGATCTGAAGCCCCTAGATCAAGCTCTAGATAAACAATGAAATGCTTGATCTGAGATTGAGCCTAAGAAGGAAAAAGTTTACAGGACAAGACTCTTCTTAGGCTAAACCCCCAGCTCTCTCTCTCTCTCTCTCAAATACATATAGACACAGAGAGAGAGAGAGAGGAAGACGGAAGACTGCTTGAATGCTTCAGCTTGAATGGGCTCGAGCTCTCTTTCTTTCCTGCTTGAGTGTGTATGGAGTTAGATGCTCACTGGATGTGCACTCTTTGAATGATCTTTAGGTTCGCTCTCTATCTATTCTTTTTCGTTTGCTTCTCTTTTTTATGGAGCAATTTTGAACATATCCGTTGACAGATGGTCGTTGGAGCTCTCTGATCTATTGCTCATCTTCTTCTTCATCTTCTTTCCTTTGAGTCTAACGGCTTTCTTCTTGTGTCTACTGGTTACTTGGAATGGAGGAAGATGTTCTAGCTGGTGCGTACTTCTAAGGATGCCAATAGCAGGTCCAAGATGTTGACTGTGTGTAGAGGTGGACCTGCAGACATTAAATGCAAGGCAGATGATTAGACTCGTAAAGTCTTTCGTCAGTTGGCTCATACCTCTTTTTGTCTTTTGTCTGTATTTCCTGCAGATAGCTAGAAATAGAATGTATGTGCTTTTCTTTTGTTGCAAGAAGGAAGAGATCCTATGAGACAGGCAAAAAGATCTTCAGTCAGAGAAATAATAAGTTAAACATATGAAGTATATTTGAACTTTCATTTGGGCACCAAAGATATTTTGAAACATTTGAAATATAGAGGCAATCGATGTTTAAGTATAATAGTAATCGATGTTTCAGAGGCAATCAATGTTTCATATAGGTAATCGATGTTTAAGTGAAGTAGCAGATGTTCTAATATATGTAATCGATGATGACAGTGTATGTAATCTATGTTTGAACATAATCGATGTTTAGGACAATCGATGTTCAAGTGAAACATAATCGATGTTTAGGACAATCGATGTTCAAGTGAAACATAATCGATGTTTAAGACAATCAATTGAGAATTTTCGGACAAAGATACTTCAAAAACATGAAATAAATAGAAAATTTATAGTTTAAACTTACTCTTCCCTTTTTTGTCAATAACAAAAAAGGAAAGATCTTATCATTTGTATTCTCCCCTTAAGAAATATTCTTACTATGTTGAAGGAGAGGGGTTCAACAATACATTTACTGCTATTATTGTTTACTGCTCCCCATTAGTGTTTGCTCCCCCTGAGAGTGATACTCCCCCTTAATGTGAGGCTTGTGAGTCTTCACGAAGATTCCCTGCATAGGGCTATAAAGGAGACAGAAATACTTGCAAGGACGTTAGTAGCATTGTAGTTAAAAATATAACAATAATACGAATGTAAGTAAAAAAAAATTTAAGTTAAAAAAAACAAGGATGACTACTTCCTCTTTAGATAGGAATGAAGTGAAGAGTTGATAGTCACTAACCGAATACTTTTTGAGCATCCTCTAACCATACCCATTTGAATGTCTTTTTGCTGTTTTGTTCATCAAGAGCATATTGACATTCTCTTCATATTTTCTGTGCTTGAGTTGTCTGAGGAGTTATCTCATGTAGCTGTGAATGTCTTCCTTTTGTGTTTCTTGTGTTTCTCCTCTTTTCTTTTCTCCTTTTCTGACCTTTCAGATCTTCTAAGCGTTGGACAATTGGCCTTAGATGTCCAGGCTGCTTACATTCATAGCATGTGGGTTCCTTCTCCTTTTTCATTTTCCTCTTGACTAAGATCTTTCGAATAGCTTTTTCTTCCTCACTGTCAATATCACTACTATCACTGGTAGTGTCTTCATCCGAAGTGTTGCTGTTTTACACGCAGAAATTCTGTTGAACTCTTGCTTGGTCAACGCGCAACACATGAAGCTTTTGGCCTTATTGTTCAGAGATATCTTCTTTTTCTCTTAAGCTGTCCATTCTTCATTGGGCTTGGAGATTGGAGATCACCATCTTCTATGATGCTCCAGATTTAATAGTCGTAGCCTTGAAGGAAGAACTCCATCCTAGTCTTCCAGTATTGATAATCTTCTCCATCAAATAGTGGAGGTCGGAATATGGATTGACCTTCTGCAAAACCTTGAGCTGCCATGGATCTTTGCTCAAAGATCGTTGGATCTTCTAAAAGTTTAGAGACCAGAGCTCTGATACCACTTGTTGGCCCACTTACGGTTGGCAACAAGACTAACCTGGAGGGGGGGGGTGAATAGGTAATCTGAAAAACTGAAACAACATTAAAGGCGCGGAAGCAAGCACACAAGGAACACAGAGATTTATCCTGGTTCGGCTCTTCCAAAAGAAGTCCTACGTCCAGTCCCCAAGCAAACTCTTGAGATTTCACTAACCACCAAGTAACTTTGGTCTTCCCTTAAACAAGGGGCATACAACACCCAGCACCCCAACTAGTCTTCTTCTCTTTCCCAGGCAAGAAGGCAGCTCACTTCTCTTACAGGTCAAGAAGCCAACCTCCTGATACAAACTCTAGTGCGGTTCTTCCCTTACCACAAGGGAAACGCTTGCACTGCAAGCTTCCTCTTCCAACCGAAGAGGAACACTTCTGAACACAGAAGCTAGGACCTGAAGCCTCTAGATCAAGCTCTAGATAAACAATGAAATGCTTGATCTGAGACTGAGCCTAAGAAGGAAAGAGTTTATAGGACAAGACTCTCTTTAGGCTAAACCTCCAGCTCTCTCTCTCTCAAATACACTGAGACACACAAAGAGAGAGTGAGGAAGAAGAAAGACGGCTTGAATGCTTCAGCTTGAATGGGCTCGAGCTCTCTTCCTTTCCTGCTTGAGTGTGGATGAAGTTAGATGCTCACTGGATGTACACTCTTTGAATGATCTTCAGGTTCGCTCTCTATCTATTCTTTTTCTTTTGCTTCTCCCTTTTATGGAGCAGCTTTGAACAGATCCGTTGATAGATGGCTGTTGAAGCTGTCTGATCCGTTGCTCATCTTCTTCTTCATCTTCTTTCCTTTGTGTCTAACGGCTTTCATCTTGTGCCTACTGGTTACTTAGAATGGAGGAAGATGTTCTAGCTGGTGCGCACTTCTAAGGATGCCAACAGCAGGTCCAAGATGTTGACTGTGTGTAGAGGTGGACCTGCAGACATTAAATGCAAGGCAGATGATTAGACTCATAAAGTCTTTCGTCAGTTGGCTTATACCTCTTTTTATCTTTTGTTTGTATTTCCTACAGATAGTTCGAAATAGAATGTAAGTGCTTTTCTTTCGTTGCAGGAAGGAAGAGATCCTATGAGACAGACAAAAAGATCTTCAGTCAAAGAAATAATAAGTTAAACATACGAAGTACATTTGAACTTTCATTTGGGCGCCAAAGACATTTTGAAACATTTGAAATATAGAGGCAATCGATGTTTAAGTATAATAATAATCGATGTTTCAGTGGCAATCAATGTTTCATATAGGTAATCGATGTTTAAATGAAGAGCAATCGATGTTTAAGTGAGGCAGTCGATGTTCTAATATATGTAATCGATGATGACAGTCTGTGTAATCGATGTTTCAACATAATCAATGTTTAGGACAATCGATGTTCAAGTGAAACGTAATCGATGTTTAAGACAATCGATGTTTTAAGGTAATCGATGTTTAAGTGAAACACAATCGATATTTGAACACAATAGATGTTCTAAGGTAATCTATGTGAAAGATAATCGATGTATAAGCATAATCGATGTGAACATAATCGATGTTTAAACATAATCGATGTTTGTACATAATCGATGTAAAAGCATAATCGATGTTTAAGTAAATTGTAATCGATGTTCATGTAATCGATGTTTAAGTAAACTGTAATCGATGTGTTTGTATAGTAATCGATGTGGCACTTAGTCATTAATCGATATACATTGAACAATGATTGATTTAGCTTTTCAGTGCAAATCATGAAACGATAGTGCCAAAGTATGTTGTATTTATGAGGAAAACATGATATTAAATATATTCATGATATTTAAGTTAATCATGAGTTTTGTTATCACCAAAATAAAGAATAAAATATAAGAGTGGTTCAACACTGATTTCCCAAAACCTAAAACTCCAAAATATTCAAAATCCAAAATTCTCAGAAAACCCTTGAAAAACCCCACAAATATGAAAATCCCCAAAGTTCTCAAAAAATCCCAGAAATCACCAAACCCCCAAAAGATCCAAAATCCCCATAAATTCCAAAAAATCCTCTCAAAAACACCACAAAAAACCCAAATACCTCAACAACCCCACCGGACGTAGGGTACCTCCGGTCGGCCCAACCGGTGGTACCTCCGGACACCCCCCTTCCGGTTGGACCTGATCGGAGGGGTACCTCCGGTCCACCCCCCTCCCCAATCGGAAGGGGGGGGGGATACCTCCGATCTCCACCCCCCTCTCCAACCAGAGGGGTAGCGGCTCCGGTGCCCCCTCCCCTCTCCAACCAAAGGTTGGGGGGGGGGGGGGGGGGCTCTGGTTCCCCCCTTTGCAACCGGAGGGACCCCCCCCCTCCAGTCCCTCTTCACCCACCCAACCGGAGGGGGGGGGGTGCCTCCGATTCCCCTCCCCCCCTCCCCTCTCCAAACCAGAGGTTGGGGGGCTCCGGTTGCACCCCCACCCGGAGGTGGGGTACCTCCGGTCTCCCACCCAACCGGAGGTACCCCACCTCCAGTCCTCCTCCTCTTCACCCCCCTCACTTCTATAAAAGGGGTGGGAGGGGAGGGGGGGGTTGGAACCCTTTGAAGCCTTGGGGGATTTTTGGTCCTTAGGGCCTTGGATCCCCCATCACCTTTGGCCTCCCCTCCTTTGGACCCCCACCTCCGGTCCCTCTCCAAACATCCAATCGGAGGCACCCACCTCTGGTCCAAACCCAACCAGAGGCACCCCACCTCCGGTCCACCAAACATCCAACCGGAGGTACCCACCTCCTGTCCAACCCAACTGGTGGTACCCCACCTCCGGTCCAAAAAATCCAACCTGAGGCACCCACCTCCGGTCTAAGTCCAACCGGAGGTACTCTACCTCTCCATGAAAGGTGCAACATTGTAGAAAAGTCTCCGGTTAGGAGAGAAATGGCATAAATGCCCCTGTTGTCTGGAAAAGTGCACAGAAGCCTTGACTTGTGGAAAATCACATAAAGGCCCCAAGAAGAGCAAAAAATTACAGAAATACCTCTGGGATGGAGAAAATTGTAGAAATATCCCGTTTGTGGGAAAAAAATGTAGAAATACCCCTAAAGGATTGGGAATCGTAGCAAAGCCCCCCAAGGGTGCAAAATTGCAAGGTCTCTCTACTACCCAGAAAATTGCAGAAAGACTCCTGAAATGTGCAGAAACTGTAAAAATATACCGGTTGTGGGGAAAATTGCAGAAATTCCCCTGTCATTGGAAAAATGGCAGAAATACTTTGGTTTAGGGGAAAACTACATGTAAACCCTCATGAAGTTTGAGAATTGCATGGAAGTCCTTGGTCGATCTAGAAAATGGCTCGAAGCCTCTGGCAAGCTCCAAAGGCAATAGAGCTCAAAGCAGGAATGCCGTTGGCACGACTCGGTGGAGTGTACCCACGTCATTTCTCTGAAGCGGCGTGCGCTCTCCTGGGTCAGGCCTGGGTTAATCTCGCTTACTAAAGATGCTCGAAAAAGTCAGCTAATGGCGGAAATGTCCGAGTATGTCAAGCAAAGGCAGGGACACCTGAGAAAGTCAACAAATGGCCAAAGCACTTAGGAATGCCCAGAAATGGCAGAAACGTCTGGAAAAGTCAACCAATGACAGAAATATCCGGAACCGCTCGGAGAAGTCAATAAATGACGGAAATGTCTGAGTATGTCAATAAATGGCAAAGACACCTGAGAAAGTCAATAAATGACCGAAGCACTAAAAAATGTCAAGAAATAGCAGAAGCACCCAGGGAAGTCAATCAATGGCGAAAATACCCGAGACTGCTCTGGAAAGGCCAAGTAATGGCAGGGATGTCCGAGAAAGCCAGTAAATGGTAGGGATTTCTAAGAAAGTCAAGGAATGGCAGGAATGTCCGAAAAAGTCAATTAATGGCGAAAATACCCAGGACTGCTCCAAAGAAGTCAAGAAATGACAGGGATGTCCGAGAAAGCCAAGAAATGGTAGGAATGTCTGAGAAGAGCCAGGAAATAACAGAAACTCAGGAACGTCCAGAAATGGCAGAAGCATCCGGGGAAGTCAATCAATGACGGAAATACTCGGAACTGCTCGGGGAAGTCAAAAAATGACGGAAAGAACCTGAGGATGTCAGCTAATGGCAGAAGGTCAGAAAAGAGCCAAGAAATGGCTCATACACTTAGAAATGTTACAAAATGGCAAGAAGATCTTGAACAATCATGGATATAATGCCGTCCAAGTCTCCTCCGGGTTTCTTCTTCAAAAGACAACATTGGCCAAGTTTTCAGTTCTCTGATCATGATGGCTGATACTTGCAGAAATACCCTGATATGGAAGGGTTGCAGAAGTCCCAGGAAGGGCAGGGAATTGCAGCAAAACTCTTCAAAGGGTGGAAAACTACCAAAAAGTCCTTGAAGAGCAAGGAAATTGCTGAAAGCTCCTTAAAGGCAGGAAGTTGTAGAAAAGTCCCTTAAAAGGGAGGAAATTGCCTGGCTCATGCTATTTGCATGGCTCGGTGGAGCGGTACACAAGTTGTTTCTTTGAAGCAGCGTGCGCTCTCCTGGGCCCGACTTATGGCTGGCCATTCCAAGTCTTGGGATTACCAAGAAATGACAGGAACCCTTGGAAATGTCAAGAAATGGATGAAAAGTTTTGGGAGTTCAAAAAATGACTGAAAATCTTCAGGGAAACAAGAAATGACACGTGTACCCCGAGAAGTCATTAAATCACTGAAAAGACATCGGGATATCGGAAAATGACAGAAGCACTTAGAAAGGGCACAAGCTTGCAGAAACCTGATAAGACTGCTCAAAAGTCCCGTCACAATCAAATGGTGATGGTGACCATGAAGTAAACACAATGGATTGACAGTGATCATCTTGGCGATCCAACAGTCTCATTGTGATGAAATCCAAGTCAACGATCTAATCGTGGCTGAAGCAAATTCAAAAGAATCAGATTGTGACCAAATGAAGTGTTGAAGACCCGATTATATAATCGGGACCCTTTGTACAGGTCTTGAAAGACCAATTGTAATTTAAATTACATGTGTACAAATATTAAAGTTTTCAATTTTCTTTGTAAGAGTGTGTACCCACAAAGGGCGACCATTAAGGTCAATGTTGTCACAATAAACAGAGACAAAGGCTTTCTTTGACAGAGAATCAAAGTGTTCGAGTTCGACTCGATGTAAACTAACACCAACTTCAGTTGGTGGGGAAAGGTCCATTATACGAAACCCTAATCGCCTGATAAAAATAAATGCGCGGAATAAATATTGTCCAGTAAATGGGCATGTAAAATACCCGCATTAAGCGAACCCCGAAATGGTCTGTTGTACAAACTGGCACGCCCTCTAAAGCAAAACAGGAAGAAAGAAAAGAAAGAAAGAGAAAAGAGATAATTTTTCTGCGTCTGACAGTGGTTTAGCTCCTCATACTATACATGGTGCTCAAGCACTTTCTCACTCTGGCATTACTATGTTGCAATGGCTCTTTTTTGCCTTTAATCCCCTAGTCTGGGTTCTTCAGTTTCTTCTAACTCAGGTATTCATGGTTCTACATTGACTGCTATCAATCATTTAGTCTCTTGGCCCTTCTTGTGTTGGTTCAGGTGCCATTGTTAATATAACTGGTATCTCCACTTTATTTACATTTTAGTCCTTGTATTTCTGGCCGCCATAAAGTGACAGTTGCCAATGGAGCCAAGACCACTGTGGCCGCTAAGGGTTATGTTAAGCTCTTTGATCACTTTACTCTAGCTTCTACACTTCATGTTCCATACCCTTCCACTAATTGCTTTATGCTAGTAGCATCACTAAATAGTTGCATTGATCTATTGCCTTTTTCTTAATCACTATATGTTTTAGGATCCGGGATCCAAGTAGACAACTGGGATTGGCCATGAAGTGGATGGTTTATAACTGTTCGGGCCTGAAGGCAAGACTGCTTTTCAGCCTTCTGCACCTTACAGCTTGGAGAGAAGACTTTAGAAGATCCACTTATGGCATTCTAATTATGATGCACGTCTTTTATCTCTTTATGAGTTTTATTTCCCTCATTCTTTCATTTTGTTGACATTATGTCTCTTTAGGGTCAGGACTGTCAGTTGGCCAAACATTGTCGAACACACTTTCCTTGCATTGAATAAAAACTGCTGCATCTTTTGAGCTTGTCCATTCTGATGTATGGGGCCCTCTCATGTATCTTCTGTCAGTTAGCCAAACATTTTTTAGAGATAGTTAGGGACCTTTCGTTTCAATGTCATCTAACTAAAAAGTTTTGGGCTCTGACCGCAAATTATATCATCAAGAGAATGCCATTGAAGAGTTTTAGGAGTCTGTGTCTGATTACCTCTCTTTGCTGACAGACCATTATTTCCTCTTCTTCTAAGTGTTTTTGGTTGTCTTTGCCTCATCTATGTTCTTGTCCCTGGCAGTGCAAAACATGACCGCAGGTTCATTCTTGGTGTTTTGCTAGTCAAAAGGGGTATCAGCTTTACGATCCCCATACTAGGACTTCCTGTTCAGAAGGATGTGACCTCTTTGTCTCCTGGCCTCATCCTCAGGGGAGAATCTACCAGATCATCAGCATTATCCTTTTGTTCAAGAAAACAGGATACACCTCTCTTGAAACTGTTGCCTTCAGCCTCCGCCTTTCTTACACCTCTTGTGTCTGCCATAAATAGATCTTCTGAGGTGAATTTCCAGTTGATAGTGAGATGAGGATTGAAATACCAATTACCTATAGGCCGAGAAAATCTGAGAAAGGATCAGCTATTGAACAGCCGATACTGACAGTTGTTGATACTGGTCATAGCTTGATTGCCAACCTTCTAATGAAAGTGAGGTATCAGCAGTACATGAACAACCCCACTCTGATTTTCAGCTTCCTATTGCTGCCTGGAAAGGAGTTTGGGACTATACTAACCGTTCCATCACCAAGATGGCCAATTACTCTCATGTCTCTCCTCGCTATTATACCTTTCTATCTTCCTTGGTCTCTGTTTGCATTTGTGGTTCTTTTAGTGAAGCAGTGGAAGGTTCAAAGTGGCAACAAACAAGGGAAGAGGAAATTAGCGCACTACATAAGGTTGGTACATAGGGAGTTAGTTACTCTATCTAAAGATAAAATGTCTAGTGGGCTCAAAATGGGTTTATACTAACAGGTATATGCAAAAGGTGTGATTCAAAGATACAAAGAGAAGAGGCCTTTATGCCTATGCAATTTGAAACCAGCTGCAAATCCTCATCATTTGAGAACACCAGCATTTCACTTGGACGGGGAAATTTCTTATTTTTTTCCTAGTTTTTTTTTTGAAAGTGGATAGTACCAACTGTATATATTGAGAAAAAGAAAGAGAAATTTCTTATTTTTTCCTAGCTTGATGGCCTATTATGGTTACTCTAGAAGAGATTGCTTTCCTGGCTTCCTCCAGAAGCAATTTGATGTCTTTTAAGTGAGGTGAGTCCATGACATTTCTTTTAGCAGACAGTTTCCTCAGTCCAATTTTGGAGTCTCTCTCTCTCTCTCTGTATAATATTGCAAACATTCAGACATAAATACAAACAGACTACCTACATATATACTTGCATATGAACATTCCTATGTATGTATGGGTATATACATATATATATATATATGTATATGTATAGATATAGATATAAGATAGATATATATGTAGGGAGATGATAAGGGTACACAGCCTACCTTTGGTCCGCTGGGACCATACTTGGTTTTTCGTTTCTTTGATGAACATCTATTGGTACGATTCTTCCTGCGGATGTGAAATCCGGTCCTTTTTCATTACAAAATTACCCTCCTGCATACTACAAATCTCTCTCCTATTCTTTATTATTTCTCTCTGCATGAAACCTTTGGAAAGTCCTCTGTCGTACTCTCCGGTGGAAGGAGAGACCAGTTGGCAGGCACTATCTCTCTCTCTCTCTCTCTCTCTCTCTGCTCCAACTCCAACCACCGGTGGCAGACCGGGCTCATCTATGTTGCGGTCTTCACGTATTGTGTCTCTCTTTACTTGTTGTGAGGCCTTTCACAGAATGCATCCATTGTGCTCTGCACCAGGAGGAGAAACTGGTCGGCATGCTGGTGTTTTCTCTCTCTCACTCTTCCTCCCTCTTGCTCGACACCGATCCAACTCCCACCTGTGGCGCCATCCCAGTCTTGTCTACATTGCACGAAAGAAGTCATGAGAAGGCCATTGGTTCTCTAGGCAACGAACTGACCTCCTGCACGGCACCTTACCACCATCACCACCAGTGTGAACCGCAGGCAGAGCGTCCAGCGGCATCATCTCTACAATTGCTTGCCCCGAGCTCAAGCTCTCTGCACTAAAGTAGTTTGGGTAGAATGCCTCCAAAACTCATCTCCATCGAGTACTTAATGCCATGAAGTAAGAGTACATGTGGGGGGTGCTACCCCCACCAGCACCCTTCTGTCGCGGAGGAGGACAACAGCACTGGAGTGGTAGAACCATAGGGTGGTGATGGCGGCCTGGAGTTAGAACCAGCTCCACTGCTGGGGTTTGTAAGTCGCAGGCCATCTCTCGCCCTGCTTTGTAAGGGTTGTTCTAGGCATTCCAGGTCTGCTGCAGGAATGATAGGTTGAAGGTCCTTGCATTGGTGATCGTCTTTGGGAAGAGGGCATCCTCACAGCTGGAGCAGGAGGAGGACGATTCGTTGGATCCAGCTGATAGCGTTGTCATGGTGATATGATGCTGGGAGAGACATCCCACGTAGAGGAGGCCCAACAACCATCGGTGCTCTGTCAATGGGGTACACTAGGGTGCGAAAGGAGCCATGCAGCCTGTGGCCAAAGTTGGAGCAGTACCACTGGTAGACGCTTCAGACGTCCGACTGCTGTGGATCCTGGATTTCTCTGGCTTCCAGGGCAGCTACTGCAGCCTTCTCGAGGTGGTTTTAGGCAGAAGTTAGGCTGCTGCCATCTCAGTAGTCGCATGCAGGGAGAAGACGATGCATTCATGGCATCGTTTTAAGGCCTTGCCCAGGTGACAATGCACTAGACGAGTGTCTAGGTGTGCTGGCGCCTAGGCGATCAGTCCAACAAGGTGCTCGCCTAGGCCCACCCTGCCCACCATGGCGAGAAAATCCATCACCTTAAAGCATGTGATTTTGTCGTAAAAGTGTCTAAAACATATTTTTAGAGGGTTGATTTGTAAAAAGAGGAAATTATTGTAGAAAGGAAGTGAAGAGACCTTCGGACTTCCCTTTGTTTGGTCTCTTTCTTCTTCCCGCACAGTCGCACACAGTTATGTGATTTTTTTCTCTTCTGCCAACCGCAGGGCATCTTCTTCTTTTTCCATCCCTTCCTCTATTAAATTCTTCTTAAGTGCAAGCTTCAGCAGAGACAGCCTCATCACCAACCGCACGGGAAAGGCATCTTCTTCCCAAGTTCCCAACTTGCTTGTCTGTTTACTTATATTGAGGGGAGGGGGCACTGGCTGCAGTCTGCTCTGTGGCTTCCGAGAAGTACAGCAATTGCATTGAAATTGTTGGCATGTATGGTTGCTAAGGACACTTTGCCACTTTTTTTTTTGAATCGTATTAACTAATTACGAAAAATGGTTTAGTTGTGAGATGGAAAGCAGATTTCTGAAAAAGCAAATGCGACCCACAATAAGTGTCAGATGATTTGATGCCTCTGATCTATATGCATTTGTTTCTGTCATATTTCAAATGGCCAAAACATTTTTAGCTGAATCTTTGAACTATGAAGAGATAGGGCATGATCATGCTTTGAAACTTTGTGGAGATCCCTCTGGAGGAAGTTCTTTTCTTTCAAGTCTTTTTCTACCATCCTTGAATCTTTTTATATATACTTGGCCCAATGGTCCAACTAGTCATAGTTTTGGCATAAATATCATAAGAATTTGCAACTTTAAAAATGACTGTCAAGGGCAGAACAATTAAGAACTTATTTATGCTTTCCAAATAAAGTGTTGAAGAACACAAAACATACATCTACACATCGATATTAAAAACCCATCAGCTTTGGTATAATGTCCTTGGTTGAAATGTTTGCAATGCCATTATTTTAATAACTTAGGCTTCTATTGCTAGAGTGACACGTACAAAAAAATATTGTTTCACATTCTGCTGTGACAATAGCGCTGTGTTTGCTTTAACAGAAAGGACGGAATGCTGAGAAATCATTCATCAAGCATATGATGAACAACATATCCAAAATATCTTTGTAGAAACGTCTAAAACCTAAAAATGGACAAGATAGGGAAATAGAAAAGAGGTCGAAGCTTTCTAGAACCTACAAACTCAGCGCAGCTGAAAAAGAAAGCTGGAGAAAATTAGGAAAAATGGCAGAAGACAGTTGAAGCCTTCTACAACCTGTAAACTGCATGCAGCAGAATAAAAAGAGGTAATGGTAACATGTGTGAACGATCCTTTCCTTTTGAAGGATCCAGTTAGATCTGAATGGGATGTTTTCTGACAGAAAATAATGAAATTTATGCAGTATGATTGATTCCTTTACTTTTTCTTCCCTGGTTTATTGTTGCAAAGCCAACACAGCCCATTTTCTCTTATCGCAGCCCTGACCAATAGCAAACATGAAATTGTTTGGTTGCATATTAGGTAATCTTAGTACCTGCTGTGTCATTTTACAACCTAGATGATGTCCAAAAACACAAGCCCATGCTCTGTGGTATCTGTTCAGAGTATTTGGTGTTTTGCATTTGCGCAGCCCAACTGATGACTGAAGACACAGGTCCATGTGATATGTACTATGTATCTTATTTTTATTTGGTAATAATATGGGTCAGCCCAACTAGATGAGCCCTTGAAAAAGGATGGAGGCAGTAACCATTAAAGTGGACAACCTGTAAGAGGCACCAAGTACCAAGTAGCAACATTAGGAAATACTATTTTCCATTTCATGTCACTTGGGAAGAAAACAGAAACATGGGGCAAAGAAAATCACGAAATTGTTTCAGAGTCGTGATTCAATCTTAAAACTGATTATCCAAGTGATTGATTCGTTGCAACTGCCAAATTAATTAGGAGGCTATGGTTTGATGGTGAATGCTACTGATAACTGCATTGATGATGAGAATGCATTTAGTGAAAGGCTGAGAGTTGATGCTATATTTAAGGAGGGAATGTGTTACATGGTTCTGTAATTAGTTAAGATGTAGATAGAAAGAATGTGATATGCAATCAAACTATTTTATCCTGTGTGTGTAAATTGTCATAAACATCACTTTTGGCATTTATCTAAACAGTTGTACTGAACTGTCCTTGCAGTTGGCTGGGCACTGCTACTAGTTGATCTAGAGTTCTGATCTATCATTTCTGATATTTTCACCATTTTACAGCCATTAATGCACCTCTTAACTTGCATTCTGCATCATGTTTTTGCTGATATTTTCACCACAATTTGCAGGGAGCCATTAATGAGCCTCAGATTCTTATCCACTCTACATCTTATGGTATTTTGTTAGTAGCGCATCTATTTCTGGGATTAATATTTTCATATGTGTAAATTGACATGTGCATTGCTTTTAGCATTTATAAGAACAGCTATGTTGAAGTTTCGCAGCAGTGTGCTGACAACCAGGCTTAGTTGTTGATCTTGGGACCTCATACTTTTTTTGATAGAATATCCAAAATTTACAGATAGCCCATGATGCACCCTACTACCCTTAACTACCTCATTTATTGCTTGTGTGGGGCATCTTGCCTGTGATAGACCTCAAATTATTTCTTTTCTTTACCTGATGCGAAGCAAGGATGGGCACGGCCACAACTTAATTTTGTCAACCGCCAAAATGGTACCATTAATTGTGTTATCATGCTGCTGGTGGAACTCACCTGTAATGGAAGTCCAATTACATCAAATGCATGCTTTTCCATTATCTTCAGTTCTGTCCGCACTTGGGGTCTTCAAACCTAGAAAAAGTTCAAATGCAGGTTTCATACTCTACCATAACCATCAGAAGGAGAGGCCCGTCAATGTCTCCATGATGTTCATAATTTGCATCTGGAGTCTAGTTTATGGAAATGTTTTAGTATATTAAACTGGTAAGGCTAACATTTGTCAATGAAGGTGCAGTTCCTTTTACCTATCCTCTGACAGCCAAATTTGCCTTGAAGATGTGAAATGTAAATGGAAAGCAATGTCTTTGCATTTCAACATGTGGGTTAATGTGGGAATTTGGGTGGAGTATTTTTCTTGGATGACGATCCCTTTGAGCATCATTTTTTCCCACTAGAATTTTAGTGCCAAGCAGCTCTGGGCTTAATCTCTCAGAACTGCCCGAACATTAGTATCTGTATATTGGGATGCTGAACAGTTCACAAAGTTCCCAAGACAAATGAGGAAAATTATGTTTGGTCAAAGCTTTTTATTTTTTTCTGTGACAGGGTTGTATTCAACCTTAAGTGTATGTACACATGTATAGTTTGTGTCTAGGACCCCCACATCTTTCTTATCACTGCATGTATAATAAGGTGGTCCATGTAACTATGTAAGTTTAGGATGTGCGCAAGCTTCATTGTTCCATTGTGACTGTGATAGCCATGGGGTTTCCCTGGTGAATTATGAATGCTGTTGGTGTGAATCAGACCTATGAGCTTGTGTTGAATGGCACATTGCACAGGTTCACCTATCAAGTTTATATGCTTGGGTTAATGTTTGGGGAATCATTTCTATTGTTAAGTATCATTACAGCTTGGATTTTCTTAATTTCCTCCCTGGGAAAAGCAATTCTTTAGCATTCTGACCTTGTAAATTATTTCTCATGCATTAGTTGGCGGATTATTCTCATCATGCCTGGTCTTTTTCGACCGTTGGTCCTTTATTGGTTTAGATTTCTTTTAGATGTGCAATTTTCCATGACTAAACTCTCCATCTTCATAACTGGATTTCATCTGTGGACTCCCAAATAGGACTTGATATTGACTAGTTAGCTGGAACTGCTGCACTTAACCAATAGGGTTATTCTGCTAACTTGATGAATCTTAGGACCCACTGACAGAGATGGACAAGGCAAAGTCATGAGAAGAAGATGTTTTAAGATCTGTTAGTTACCTTGCAAGTATTTAAGATTTATCATCACTGTCTCAGAAGAGTGCCCATTTAGTATGTACTTTTGGTTCTGAAATGAAGGATGCACGTATCTTTATTCAATACTTGATTTTCTTGGATGTATCAGCATCTCTCTGAATCAGTAAGACCAAGAAATGAGGACTTTTCTAGTTGGAAAAGTGCACTAACCTTTCTCCATCGAGAGCGTTGGGCCCCATTCAATTCCTGCCAAAATGTTCAAGTACTAGAGACCCAAAAAGTGTTGATATATATTGCTGATATCAGATTCCTTTACATAAGAAAGACAGAGCTACTGCTAGAGGTGTTTCTGTTCTCTGTGCTTTGGAAACCGATATTTCATGACATATTTGAGTTTGCTATAGCTGCAGTCGTTTGAATATTTAAAATGTGTAAAGTCATTGTTGTCTTCCTTGCCAAGCTGTTATTTCTTAAAGTGATCCATAAACTTTTTAATGTTTGATCCACTTTGTGGATTATTTTTCTGTCTTGTTTCAAAGTTGGACAAGGGAAAATGTTTTTTGGAGCTTTGTCAGCATAATGTTGTTTATAAGTTCTATCTTCCAATTGTTGAGTAGATATCTGGAATCTTTTCATGTCTCTGAATATTGAGTTTGAAGTGCAACATTTTTTTCTCTAGTATCAAACAAGTTGTCTACATCTTTGTTCTTATATCTCACTTCCACGCTCCTCAGATTTGATTGTTGCTTTTGTTTTGCAGACTGATCCAATGGATTTCTCATTGATGTGGAGACTGCGGGTCAGTGCTACTGAGAGGATGATAGCATGGCATTAATGTGGCAATATTCTAAGACATGCTTCTTGTCTTTGCACATTACAGCTTCATTTTCATTATCAACTTGAAATTTGATTAGTGATTATATTTGTCCTCTGTGCTGTGTTTTGCTGAGTTTCTTCAGTTACATCTGATGTCTGAAAGAAAAATTCAGAGTCACAATGAAGACATGCAATAAATGTCAAGGCATACCTGATTGTATTTTCTTGGATGTCTTACTTCTCGGTGGTTGATGCATATCAGTTTCTGATTCTCTTACCATTGTTCTGTTGCTGTAGTGCTCCTTCATTTGCTTTTGTACTGTGCTCTGTCAATCTAATATATGGCAGTCTTTTTCTTGTCTTGCTCTGGCGCTTCCTAGCTCAGGTTTTAGAGGTTCAGTTTTTATTCTAGTGCTTGTTTAGATTGTGAAATGTTCTTTCTGTATTCTCATCAATCCAACTACTTGACATGATACCCAAGGTGTAGTGGGACGGTGAGGGAGGGAGGTTATCTGTCTAATTTGGCCAACACATCAGGATCTTAGTGTTGCATTTTCTGCTCTTTTTTTTTTTAAGAAAAGAGTTTCTCATGCCCAGCTTCATTGAATCAATATGAAGATGGCCAAACGAAAACAAGATATTGGCTTACCTAGTATATGCCAAACATGTATGAAGAGGATGACACTATCACGTGCTATATACAACCATGCAGAGCTCAAATGCATCATTTCTCTGGGTTGTCCCTATGACATATGAACTGGACATTGAGCACTTTTAGTAAATAGATGCAGGGGTAGCATTTGAGCTATAAAGCATTACCTACTTGGATGGAAAGGTTATGGTCAATGTGGGAAACAAACAAAATGTTTGATAGTATCTGGCCATGACATTTTCCTTGTAATAGTGCTTGCTATAATGCTATACCTTCGGTTTGAAAATTGGTGGAAACTGAAAATAAAAATGGTTGAATGTATATTACCCTGAGAGAGGGAATAACATAACCACAGAAATCTGCAGATGATTTTTCAAAGGTTTCAATTTTATCACCTTTTATATATGCAGATTCAAATTTCCCCTACTGTACCCTGAGAATTGAATTGATCAAGAGTTGAAGAACAAGTAAAAAAAAATGATGTACCTTATCCATTAGAAGACCACTTGCATTTGAGCCACAGAATGACACACTGTGATTTTCTAGGTCCTGCTGAGCACTTGAGTTCCATTTTGTTCCTTTGTTGTAGACTTGTAGGTATGATCTCAATTAGGTATGATCTCAATAAAGTGGAATGGATGCACTATTCACCTTTGTCAGGGCAGCCGGCGATCTTTTTGTGGGATTATCATTCTATTCTGGTGAACTTTTGAGTGCACACTCATTCTTGTTCCTTTACTTAGGCCCCATCTTTCCCCTTCTTTTCTCATTGTTTATCCTTTCCTTTTTCTTTTTCTCAGAGATCTATGTAAGAACTTTCAAGCTCTAATGAAACTTTAAAAGTTGAGTGAATTAAAATAATCTTGGCCTTTTATCTGGTCTTAATTAAGTTTCTGCAGTTCCCAACTTTCTAATGCTGCTTCCAACTGTTTGGTCCCATGTTTTTTTCTATCGCAAGCATGGAGACATCTTCCTTTTCCTTATCAGAAACAAGGTTCTCTATGCGTCCTCCCAACTGAGCTATTAAAATTCTGGTGCTTCCTATCTGTTTTAACTGTCCATTCACTTGTTCATCCACGGAGAGTATTTGTTTAGTTGTGCTGCTTTCCTGGGGGGGAATCTTAAATGCATGCAATCATAAATAACCATGATTTCCAAGGAATTATAAATTCTAGGTCTTCTCTTGAGGCAGTGGTAAGAATGAAGCCTCCTCGTAGGCTACCTATGTTGACAACTTTTAGGAACAAAACCCAGCATTTTAATCATTGACACAGTTCCACACAATATTTTCACTCTCGGTAAGTAGGATTCAATCGTTAGCCATGTTCCCTGCTCTCGAATGTGCTCTCATACCCTGTTCTGACTGATTCTGCTCCAGAAAATTTTGGATGATGGAGTCTCATCTTGTTCATGGTTATTCCCTATTTGTAAGACTTGTCAGATAAAATGCACCCAACAACCTTTCCGCTATAGTTTGGTACACCTTTTGCAATAGGAAGAGGTGATGAGATGTTCAATTTCCATGCCAAGGATCTGCATTAAGAATCCCATTTTTCTTTTGGTCCAGGAAGTGCGACGTAGTGCCATACTGCCATGTATAGCATGTCACTGGCCATTGCTTTTGATATGAATTTTTATCTGTTATGATGTGTTATTGAGCAAATGCCAGGTATGTCCCTACACCTGCTATCAAGATACATCTAAATATTACTGGGATTTTTTTATTCATATGCCAACATAAAAGAGTCTGTACTTTAGACCCCTTCTAGGACATACTTGTATTCCTCCGGACACCACTTTCACTTTAACAAGCACGTAGATAACTATCTAATCTTTGTGACATTGGTCCTCTCCTTAATGATGTAGGTATTCACAAATCTCCGTCATCCATCTGCATTTATTAAGCAAATATGGTTATTACTGGTAAGGTTTAATAGCCATCTGCAAACCTGTCTCACCGTTAAGCATTTATGTTGTTATTTTGCACTGCTATTTCACAGTTAAACATTTAATTCATTTTCTTGTTGGCCACGAGGATGGATTAGTCTAGTTGTATCTGTCCCAAATCCTTCTTTTTGTCCACCGCTATTAATAACTTGTTTGTATCTAGCTTTTTGGTGGGATATTTGAGATGGCATCTTTTTGAACATTGAATACCTGTTCTGACGTATGTCCAGTTAATAATGAAAAAGGTGACAGTTCCCTTCCCTTCCCTTCATTATAAGGTAAAAGGGATGGTACCGTGGGTTGCAATCCACTCACTCCTCCACAAGTATCACAGCTGGGTGGGTTGTGAGATGGATCATCTTTTGCCGTCAGAAAGCAATCTAGGTGACTTTATGACAGGTTAACACGGTTCAGTTCAAGTTGAGATGTGCCACATCTTCAAGGAGCAAAGATCAAGAACAGGCGTACAATCTCATCTTGGCAGGTCTGCTTGGAATTTGTTACTTCCAGAGCTAGAGTTTCAAGGGTGGCCATTTGCAAGTTAACAACGGGGGGTATTTGCAAGTAACAACTTCTCCCACTCTACTCTCCCCCCCAACAGCTGCCTGTTTGCAAAGTTTTTCTGATTCCCCACTCGCAGTCACAGCTCCTTCCATTGTTGAACACCTGCCGGGTCCCACAAGCGGGGTGTGATCCATCCAGCCCCACATGGCCTGCCGGCGGCAGGTCCAATTAATGCCCCAGCAATCCTTGCCCTTCGGGTGTGTGGGGGATTGCCTAGGTATCACCAGCAACCGGGATCCATCTGGGCTCTGTGGTGGTGGCCCCTGCCTCGTTAGTTGGAGCTGCCTCAACCTCAGCAGGTAAGCTGGCGGGGAAAGGTGAGGGAGCTCACACCCGTCCCCATTTAAGCTTCTGAGCTGAGCTTTTTAGACAAAGGCAGAGGTGACGCCGACCATATGACACGTGTGCCCACAGATTTCATTTATGCAGACAGAACACAGCAGGTTGGGTTGGGTTGGGGTGGGGTTGGCGGGCCGACACTTTTCCGAGGGCCCACTAAGGAGAGGAGAGGAGCGAATGAATAGCCCAACCGACGCTGTCGGTTAGAGGGCGTGGCCGTCGGATGGCCAATCCGCTCGCGGAAGCCCAGGTGGTTGGGGTTCGCGAAGGGCTTCCGCGTTTGGTCGCTCGCATTTAGATTATGTTGTGGACTGGTGTGGAGCTTGGACCACGGTTAGTAAAATAACAGAACATAGGAGGCTCGGCTTCTCTCGTTCGTTGTCGATGTTGTATGGTGGCTTTATATATATATATATCCTGCCGGCCGTGTTTTATTTATACAAACTGGAACTCGTTTCGTTTCTGGAGATCCAGATGAGGTGGGTATTTTAATGGGGAGGAATGCTTGTTACTAGTCTGATCTTATAACAAATCCTATGTGAATTATTTGTTAACCAATTCCATTGGTTGAGAAAGAGAGAGAAAGAAAGATCCCACAAAACTCTTAATTAATAGGATTACTTGACAAGTAATCTATACGAGACTTGTTACCACACCAACCAGATTGGTAACGAGCATTTCTCCTATTTGGGGACATCAAAGACACGGTTATTTGGGCATATTGATATACTAATACAATATGTATTTAGCAGATATATTATACCATATGCTATATATATATTTATTATATTTATACATGCACGCATATCTAATAAAGAGACGCCATTTCTGTGACCCACAGAAAGCTCAAGTTAAAACCCTCCTTATCTGGAACGAGAGATGGACATGACTAGGCCCCAACACCAGTTAGTAAAAGAAAACATTGTTTCTATTATATCCAAAGAGATTGCAAGAACTTGTAGACAGTTGAAATGACCTTATTATGTGTGCGCGCTAGGAGGGAATGCATTCCCATAGTTCAAAAGCCATAGGACGTTTCTCTCATGCATCTATGAGTTCTTCTGGTGATTCAAAATTCAGAGATACAAATAGAAATGCTACGGCACCATATATGCTTTCTTTAATTATTACGTACTCTTGATGTCCGAAATTCAAATTAAACAATTTAGATGCGTAACCTAAACTCAGCACTTTCGAGTTTGGATCAACAAATTTAGAGATTCTTTTCCTACGGTCCAATTTGAAATAAACAAAAGAGTCAATGTGTCAAAAGCCTAGTATGGAAAGGTGAGTCCGTAGTATTCCTCTTAGAAGAATCAGCCGATTGCTTGTTGTCTAGGGGAAAATTTTAAGAGAAAGACTTTCTGTACTTGTGAAAGTGCAGAAATATCTAGTCATCCTGCACTTCTCTCCTTCCATTGGTGGAAAAGAGGAGAGATGTCTATGTGGCAGCTTCATTCTCACCAATAGGAGGGGGGAAGTGCAGGATGACTAGATATTTTTACACTTTCACAAGTATAAAAAATCTTTCTCAAATTTTAAATTGTACAAGAATCCATGGTGAGCATATATAGGAGAGATGTAGTGATGCCACATTTATGAATAAGACATGACGAGGTAAATCGCAAATATAACAACTATGTTGGAGAATTGCATTTGAATGCAAAAGAAGCTGATCGATTATTGAATTCATAATTTGTTCATACTTCCGTATAATAAAGTCTCATTTCTTGATCTCTATTCTAAAAGGAACCCTACCTCACCCTACTGAAAGAAAAGAGATATGTTCCAACTTCTTTTTATTGTTTCTAAACGAAAAGAGTTGATTACTGACAAATATGTGCACACCCACGTCTTTGTCCTGATGTTCAAAGCAATTCATGGATATGATAGACTATCTGATCATCGACTGCGTAGGGGTCGTACCTAGGAAAGAAAGTTCCATTACTATCTTAATTTGGAATTCCTTTGTCAATAAGAAAATATGGCATATCTTCTATTCCTTTATCAAAACCTATAGGCTTCTAACTTATTGAGACAAAGTTAAGTAACTTTTTGGTTTAATATTTTGTCAAAAAAGACAATGTTATTAACTCTATTCTTCGTTATTTTTTGGCTTCTGAAAGAATACGGTGATCATTGAATTCCAAATCAAAACAGTTCCAAGAGTAAACATAAAACGGCTTTTGTCGTGTGACCAAGCCGATGCCAATTAATGATTTCTAGGCGATCATAACTCCGTAAGACAAGTTATAAAGCTTGATGATGAGAACAATTTAAGTTAGGGTTCTTGACACTTGGAAAACATCAAACGCAAGTTAATTTGATATATCACTAAATTCTTTTTGTTTTTTTGGTAGGTGATATCTCTGCATTCCCTGTCATGCATGCCAACCAAAGACATAGTAGCAAGGGAAAAGATAGTTGTCCGGCAATCGAACAATTATCTTATCCAGCTGATCAAACACAATTTGGGGGACCCAAACGTCATGATGATATGAATCCCTCCAAGGGTTGTGCTTGATGCCGGACAACATAATTGCTCGGTGCCGTGTAGAAAGTCTCACCCTAGTAGAAAGCCTCTTCTATGTGCAGTCATAGAAATTAATGTCACTTGTATACATGTTATTTAAACATCTCTATAATTGCAAAGATAACCTCACAATTAATGAAAATAAAAAAAACACATAAAGACACATTAATGGAAGGGTACTTTTGTATTTATGAAATAGGATAGTTTTTATATTTATATTACATATAATAGGGTTATTCTTGCACTAATCAGTCGAGACCTTATAATTAAGGAGCACCTAGTTCTAATTGCAGTTAGATTTTAATGCAAACTAGCTTCATCTATATAATATATGAGAACTGCAAATGTAAGAAAGTTCTTCTTCCAATTTTTCACAGCAATCTATAATATTTTATGTCAAATCAAATGACCTTTGAAGATACATATGTGTGACAACCACACCTTCATCCAACGACGGTATATATCACTGGCACCCATCTCCTGCTCCTCCTCCTCATTATTATTATTATCACTAGTAATATATGATGGTCTTAATGAGATGCTCTTATGGTCGTGGAGCAATTACAGCCTCATCCTCTCCCCAACCTGTTTGTCTTATCCATCGGTGCATGAATACACAGTCAATTAATTAGCTGTGTGGACAGTGCCTGTGTGTGTGAGGGAAAGTAGACAATTCCTTTCCTCGCCTAATCAATTCTGAGGGGAGCCAATCCATGTGTACTTCTAGGGAAGATCTGACACATCCTGGACTCTTCTGCCAATTGTGTGGCAGATCCACGTATTTGTTTCTAGAATATTAATTTGTCTCACACTAATCTTGGTCGGAGGGAGGACCCGGGTGGATCGAATGGCCGAGCCTCCTTCTCCCGGGGAGGTATTGGGTTCGATTCTCATCACTCGGGGGAGGGGGTTTATATATCTGACTTGTACTTAATTTTTGAGAGATGTAAGTTGAGAATTTTTTCAATTAAGTGGGACATGAATTACATTGGTAAATTAGTGATTGTCAGATCCCAATCTTGATGTCTACGAAAAATCACTCTATATATGAACCTATTAAATCATACCAGACAAGATTTCCTCGTTACTAAACAAAAAAATCTTGGTCAGAGGGATTCCAACTACATATACAATATATATAACGAGAAAATTTCGTCCCGTATGACTTAATAGATTAAGAAAGTAATTTTTCGTACATGGACACCAAAGTCGAGATCTAACAGCCCCTAATTTGTGATATAAATTTGGTCTATGCAATATAAATAGAAATATTAATGCATGGGTTGTCCGTCCGTGGAGTGGAAGCATGTAGATCGGTTTAAACTACGGTACGTACATATAGTTAATTAGCATAAGAGTAATGTATACACACCATGCATTTGCATCGCTTACTATCTTTTAGAGGTCCAGTTTCTGCCGCCAAGAGAAGAAAGGAGTTGTTAAATAATGCGTGGTGATCATGATTAATTAAGCAGAGTGTATATGGATGGTGCATGTAATTAATTAGAAGCATGGAGTACTGAATCATGATCTCAGTCCTCGTTGAAACTTGACCATAATAATTTGAACTTTACTTGAAAGTATTAATACCTTGAACGTTTCATACACAGATTAAAATTCATACTAGACGTTTGCATGGCTTGGTAAATGGTAATTGATTAGGGTTCCCTTCCACTTGAACCTAACCTACTTAAATGCTCAATTAATTAGTACCCGGATATCTAATCGAACATTAATCTCAACTAACTTGCTGTACTCGTGTTGACCTTTCTAAACCTGTAACACTGCCCCCCTAGCTAGTTAGATCTGCATGCCATGCACAGTACAAACATTGAAGAGGCAACGAGAGATGAAAGATTTATGAACAAATGCGACATTGAAGAGCTAGGCGACGCGATAAAAGAATATGTACTGTTACAACATTGAATAGGCAATGAGATGAAAGAAGAGGAGATGAAGGCGTACTGAGATATGTCTTGGGGGGATATATATATATATGTGTGTGTGTGTGTGCGCGCATAACTATATATGGAGGATTAATTCACAAGAGAGAAAAAAAGGACGAGGGCATCATACAACGTTAGATGATCTTTTTTTTCATGTGGACTAACTAATAGTGATCTTCTTTCATGGGTACGTGGATCCCCACAAGCAGCTGCCTGCTTCCCCTACAGGGAAGGACATGTACATTATGGCCTCCAAGTTAGAGAGAGATCAGAGAGAGTACTAGCTAGCAGTCTTTCATGGATGACCACAACGTTGCTTCATCTACTCAAAAGGGAAAGACAGTACGTGAAGGCCGTCTCCTCCAAGCTAGAGAGAGAGAGAGAGAGAGCGTGGCCACGTAGTTGATCACTACAATAGTTCCCCGTGGTGGCCACAGAGCTCCATGTGGTCAGATTGTTTACGTTCCAACTTCTTATAAGAGTTTTCGAAGTTGGACGTATAAAGAGTTTTTCTATTTTCACATTTATTTTTGTTTTAAGTTGAAAAAATAAAAAGAAAATAAAAATTCGAATGTAATAACATGTATTTGATGAGAATAAATTTATAATTATATTAATTATTAAATTCTATAAATAAAATTTTAATAATTTACTAATATAAATAACTAACATCAATAAATAAAAATATATCTTGCATCGTATCTTCTCCATCATCCGTTGGCGGCCCTACCACCCGGGCCACTTTTTAACAGGTTCTTCCTCCTTTCCACCGGTATATAACTATATATGGCTGTAGCTGGCCGTGAATAATGCAGTGGGAACGACGTGATGGACGCGTCGCCATCACCGGTGGTACAAGCAATAATTCTCGTCTTCACAGCGGAGGAATGGAGGGGTTGGGCCCGGGTTCGTACGGTGGACGTGTCGACGCTTCACGGCAGGACCGCCGTATTTTTCGGTGTGACTTGACTCCAATATATCTTTACTTGATATATATAATAATTTAGTACATTTGAATTTTATATTTTATATTTACATCTCTTAATTCTTAGTAGATGAGTGTATTATGTCTTCTTTTTTCATTGACCAATAAAAAAAATATAAATACAAAGTACAAAATTTAAGTACACTAAATTCATCTCATATATGTATGTATGTATGGAAGCTGATCATATATCTACCATCTCGGTTAATTAGATTGGTCTCGGTGAATGCATGTGTGCTGTACTGTTAATGGGAGTGCACTCTTCCATATATTCATCCTTTTTAATTATAAGAAAAGACCACCTAATTAATTAGTTGAACTGCATGCAGTAATATATATTTATCAGTTAATTAAACTCGATCCTAGCTAATTAATCCTTCTTTGGTTAATTTTGCAGGCAGGATCATTAACTAATCAGTCCCATTTTTACATGCATGATAATTAAGTCTCCATATTTCATTTCTTATCACGCCATTTCACGCGTCCCATAAGAAACTGTACACAATCTGACGTTGATGATCTTAATTCACATTTAAACATGTACACAGGGCCGCCTCATTAATAAGACCATTCACGCATGCATCTTTTAAACGGACGTACGCCTAGAACCAGCTGATGAAAGAGTAGTGTACTGCAGCAACTTGTGATTGGTTAAATTTAGTTCTACCTTAATTTTGATATCATCAGAACAAGTAGCTAGCCAAGGTAGATCGGGCATGCAGCCGATGTGGACAAACGTCTAAAGTTTAGTTATTTTTAGAAGAAAAGAATATTGACAAAAGATTTGACATAAATTGAGAGTGGCATCTTTTTCACACGTACGTACGTACGTATCTTTAATTTGAATGGACACATGCGCACATGGGTCTCGTACGTAGCTAAAGGTGAACAGTTATTTTCTCTTGGCATCCGACCCACTCGTGGGTCGACACCAGAATGGTAATAAGTTAAGCGTGCGTGTAATGCTTCCTTCTCTTCTTTTTCTTCCCTTGTAAATTAGGAATCATAAGTTTTACTATATATATATATATATATATACGCTGTACTAATTGTTGAGGAAGGTATCATGAGATTAATTAAGGTGAAGGTTTACTAATTAGAGAGTGCGTAACAAAAAAGGTCCCTCTTTCTTTTTTTTCATTTTCTTTTAAATTAAAGGGCGTAAGACAGCCTATTTTATTAATATTATAAAGCTGAAATTAGGGGTTAAATTAAAGTCCCCTACAATTAGCTGGCATGGGCCAAGTTAGAAGACTATAACAAAGAAAGAAAATCTAAGACAAAAGATAAATCATAGAAAGTTGAACTTCTATCCAGAAAAGTTCAATTTTAGAACTCAGTACATGAATGATCCTAAACACTAAATACACAATTAAAAGAACAGCTTGACGATATAAAGGCCCGGATGTCATAAGCAACGTTCAATATCATCGTCATCTATTTTTTTGTTAGACGTCTCAAATCTCAATTTTACTCCAGACATAAATATGTTATCTGTTTTAGTAAGCTCTGTAACTGTACTCTGCCCAGATTCAATATTTATTTGTGTATCTGGCATTGTGGATATGGCAGCTGGGTAAGGGGTCAAGTGATCAGACAAGGGAGGAGAATGAACATGTGGAATTGATAAACAAATTTTGGCACCTCTTTTTCAATTCGGATGTGTTATAAATTTTTGACAACTGGATAATGAGTTTGCCGTGTCATAAACGCCTCGTTGTAAGCTAGAGTACACGATTAATTAAGACGATATATAATAAGTGACGAGATGGCTACATTCATGGTTAAGATTGATGTATAATAAGTGACAAGATACATATTATAGATGAGAAATGTTTAGTGTATTTTTTTATTGCACTTAAGTACAATATGACTAGGCACTAAATCCATATAACACTCCTTACATAGAGAGTACTGATAAAGTGACAACATAATTATTGGGTGCCACATGAATTTAGAGCCTAATCATATTACATTTAAGTACAATATAAAAGTACACTAAGCCTTTCTCTAGTATAGATGCATACTTTTTTACAATTTATTTACATTAGCTAAGATGATAGAAAATTAGACAAGATATGGTGAGAGTTTAATTCCACTTACTTTACTAATAAATATATATTTCGTCTCATACTTTATCGTTCCTCATAAAGTAACTATATGGAGGTGTATTTACAACCTCTCAGTAGTTAAACATCATTTCAAAATAGTACATATATACTTTTAGAGAAAGGCATATTGTACTTGTACATTATACTTTAAGTGCAATGTGACTAGACAATAACCCATGTGGCTCCCTCACATGAGGAGTGGTAAAGTGACAATCTAATTGTTGGATGCCACGTGGACTTGTTGTCTAGTCACATTGCACTTTAAGTGTAATGTGAAAGTGCAATAAGCATTTCTCATACTTTTATGCAATGTTTGAGTGACTTGGCCGGGCAGGACTGTGGGTCCAAGCTCAGATACAGTATGAGTGGGTCGAGTTAATTTGAGTCGACAAACAATTTTTTCTAAATATAAATGATATGTCTATAGAGAAATAATTTATTATCAGTCTGATTTTGGTAACAAATTTTATGTGAATCATTTGTCAAACAATTTTATTAGTCGGAGAAGGAGAAGAAATAGAAAGAATGACAAATTAATTAATAATTTCTGACTGTAATATGAGAGGTCTTTACTATAACAAGACTTAACATATACTGTAATAGAGAATAATATTTACTGTAGGAGTTTATAACCTTATCAAGGATTAAAAAATAAGTTAAATATTTGATAAAGATTTTTAATTAATTTACCTTAGAAAGAAGGATCTAATAAGATCTTTAATCAATAAAATAATTTGAAAAGCAATTTACATGAGACAGCTTGTTATTAAATTAGATCGGTAACAAATTACATTTCTCATGTTTATATGATGGTTCAGATAGCAACATCTCATTTCTTATTAGTACAGAGAAAGACATAAAGTCACATTAGGTAGGATAATATTATGTTGGCAGCCGTTGATATGTTGTGTGGTAGTGCAAATGCAAAACTCATCCACTTTACCTTTTTCTTTGTTTTGCAATTGAGACACCATCCTACTTCTATTCCCATAAACAAACTTATTTATGCAACTCTTAATTTTAGATCCTTACAAACTAAACATTAACTTGGTCCTTATAATTTGATGAACAAGGAGGTCTGACCACTTAACTTGAAATTTATAAATAAAAAAGACAAATTTCTGAGACTTGAATTTGTGACCTCATTCTAACATACATGGAAAGGTAGTTACTAACCCACTCCTTAGTATAGTGTCCAAATAGACATAAAGTCAGTGGTGGATCTAGAATTTTTATTCAGTGGGTGCATTCTTAGGCATATTTTCTTGATCCAGTGAAGTCACTAATGGTGAAACTTTACCTCACTAATAGAAACTTTTCTATCCAATGGGGTCACAGGACCCCACTGGCCTCAAGGTGGCTCCGCCACTGCATAAAGCAGACCTAAGAACAAGTTCTTCCATTGAATCCAATATCTATATATATAGATGATGGGAGAGCGCCTCACCTTGAAGCTGAGTAGTGGTCAAGTTCAAGCAGTCAAATTGGACCCTCGTGGACAAATTAACCTGCGAAGGTAGTCCAAAGGAGGGGAGTGGAGCAACACGTTCTGTTCGAATCTGCTCTGACTTAAATCTCATATTAGAAGATGAGATCACTCCCACCACTGTCCACCCCCTTTCGTGATATATAAGAACTGACATGAGTGATCTCAAGGTCGACACTTCGTCTTTTGCACGGGGACGGACGTAGAAATTTTGTTCAGTGAAGTTATTTAAATTATTTTTTTAATATTTATATAATTTATTATTATATATAATATAAAAATAGACAAATTAATTAGGAGTCCCTATCAAATTTTTGATTTATTTGTTAGTCCCTAACAGAGCTGTAACTTATTGTTGTAAATGTTATTACCTGTTACATTATACGTTAAGCTCTGTTATAGTAAGGATTTTCCTGTTACAGTCAGGAACTTCTAATTAATTTATCCTATAAAAATATATTTTAAATATATATTTAATAAAAAATATGAAGACTTGATAATATGGGAAACCAAGAGGAGATGAATTGAGTTTACCCAAAAATTAATTTGAACAATATATAAAATTCAATCCACGGCACAAGACAGTCCCTACTTGAGCAAAGATGCACAACGCCACAACTTACCACATTCAAGATACAAATTAAAATACTAAGATAAAAATGAGGCAATTCATTACAATCAGTTCTTTTCTTACAATTATACTCGACGAGTTTTCATATTCTGCGGTGAGAGGAGCGGAGCAGTAGGGAGGGGCGAAAGCCACGCTGTGGCGCTGGGTGAGTTAGCTAGGGTAAAAAAAATTATTACAAAAATAAGGGAGCAGGGTAAAGTAGGGTCGAGGGTCTTAGTTGGGTCACCACCCAGTCATTGAGTGGGGTCACCCCTATATACACATCACACAAACCGACTATTTTAGATAGTCATTTAAGATATAAAAAAAAAATTTCAGTAGAATCACGTGACCCTACTAGATATATTCTATATCCGTCTATGCTTTTGCACTCTTTGGGTGGAGGTGTATGTGACTCTTCACCTACATTTGTTTCCTTCTTTTCATGTACATGTCTATATATATATATATATATATAATGATTGACTTAGGCATGTAAATACGGTCTCTTGATCCATAAATTTAGACGAACTTCTTTGATCTCTATAAACTTACTTTGTATACACCGTGCATCGATACAAAGCCAGCTCAACTTGGGATAAGCCCGAATAAATCTGAGTCTAGCTAGCCGATCGAGGTACGTACGTACGTAGGAGCTTCATCAATATCGTCTAAATTGTGTCTTTTGATACCATATTATCCTGATCGAGAGCTATTGATAGCCCAAGAACAAGATAAAGAGGTTCTAACGGTACCCCCTCTTCCGCCTAAAGATATGAACATGCCGTACTACAGGAGCTCCAGTAAGCTAATTATTATAAGCAAATTGGCTCGATCGAGGAAGAACTAAGTCATAGGAAGTGTCAAGTTCTTCCTGCATGCACTACATACGTCCACCTGATGTCTGTGGTCATGCTTATTATAAGTAGGAATCGGGGAGGTATTTGAGCCGATCTATTTTAGGCCAACTTTTTAAAATCAGTGTTTGAACTAGATCATTTTATTTCACCAAGCATATATATAATATACATATTTGAAAATCAGTGTTTGAACTATATCATTTTATTTCATCAAGCATATATGTAATATACATATTTGTAGTCTTGTGCTATATATATATATAGTGACATGTATATTTTGTAATTGAATGAGGACTTTGAGTTTAAGTTTTCAAGCATGAACAATTGTAAATTTCCGGCTTGTTCACTTGATTTTTTTTTTGAATTTTCAGTGTTTTTTTTTTAATTTGCGAACCAGACCACAATGACTCAAATTTCTAGTTATTTACTATATATATGATTGTTGGTCTGGCCCAGGGTTTAAAACAATGGTTGCAACAATCAAATCTACAATTAATGCCAAGGAAAGTGCAAAGACGATTAGACAAGAGATTATCACAAGAGAGAAAAATGGAGTCCAAGGAATATAAATCAGACTAACAAGATAGACACCTTCATAACCAAGGACGTGAACCTCTGAAAAGGGCACAATTTATGTGAAGCTTGATGGGGGTTTTAGAAATATTTATTTGTAAGATCAATCTCGTAATAATGATGATTGTGATTGCATGAAAGTAACAATATTATTGGTCAAAAGTGGATCTCTCTCTCTCTCTCTCTTCTAATTAATAGAATAACTATTTTGCAATCCAAGCCATCGTTGATATTAGACTTGCAATAATTATTTTTCTTTGTTGATATTAGACTTGCAATAGTTACAGGATTTACATACTTACGTAGTTACACATGTAATTGTGTAAGTATGTACTTAAGCAGTTAAACACTTTTGGCATATTACGCCCTAAAACTATGTAAATATGTAACTAGGTAAGTAATACAGAGTTACAAACTTATAAAATTTCTATGTAGTTACATAGTTGCATGTGTAACTGCGTATATAATTGCATACTTACACAGTTACAGGATTTACATACTTATGCAGTTACACGTGTAACTGTGTAAGTACGTACTTACGCAGTTACACACTTTTGGGATAACGGTTACCCACTTTTGGGATAACAGGGGAGGATAACGGGGGTTAAAAGCAGGGACTTAAAAATAAGTCTTGCATAAAGTAGGGACCAGAAGGCTGTTGAAAATCTGACAGGGACCTGAAAATAATGTCAGATCCCTGCTAATGACTAATAATTAATTCTCCTTATATTATATATATAATCTAATATTTTATGATTTGATAATCCTAATATATATTTATTATAGATGAACATGGACATCTCCCAAAGTACACCACCTTTCTTGAACTTTTTTTTTTGACGTAACTACAGATGTTTCGTTGCATTAAAAGAAAGAGCATAGGTACAAGAGATGGTCAAGAAAAGAGACACCCCACCTCAAAGCCCTTATCAAACCATGCCCCATATGTATAGAGGAACAACAAATAGAGGGTAGGGTAGAATGCCAAAGGGAAAAAACATGGACTCTTGGTCCTTAACCCAAAGATTGGAGAAGCAGTCATCGATGGTCGTCGCACACAGTCGCCAGAGGGAGCTATCACGCGAGGACGATGTTCAACCGATAGGAATACGTGAACCCATGCCCCAAGCAGTGGGAGAGCTTGACGGAGGAGATAGGTGATGGTGTTGCTTGAAAATGTTAATAGTCTTCATCATGGAGATGCCGAATCGAGTCAACGGCACACCGACGAGGATGAGGTTACCCGCATGAGACAAATAAGCTGAAGAGCTCGATGAAGACAAACAAAGAGAGCCTAGATAGTCGGAAGGAGAGCAATGCTTCTTCACAAGCAAATGTGGCCTTAGCTGCTGTTCGCCAAGATGAAGAAGGTAGGCCATAGCAGCAGCAACACGATGACATTCCTGTCACTATAGAGGGCCGAGCAAGGGAACAAGAGAACTCACGACAAAAATCAAGCCAAATAACCACTATATATAGATCTGCACACCATGACCTAAAAGGGGGAGACAAAACAACCAAACGTAGGAACATCTTAGGGAAAATACGATACCAAATGACTACAAACAGATCTCCCAGAGGATCGAGGATGTCATGTCCTGTCATTTAATATTTCCATAAATGTCGAGATGCAACCGAATAGGAAATCGAGAACAAGTTTAAAATTTTTCGAGCAAGAATTGCTCAGGGTCATGACTTAACATAAAAATATAAATTTAACAATCATTCCTCAAAGTGTAGATATTTACATGATTCTCAAACCGTAATTCAAAGGTCAGACATGACAAGTGTTGATATCTCAGCACACAATTCTCGTTGCCCCACCTTCTAGAACTGATGAATACCTGGAAAAATAGTAGGTATGAGCAGTCTTGCCCAGTAGGATTTATCCTCTAAGAACAAAGAAATAGATATTAGAATCTAGGAAAATTTGTTGCACACGAGGATAACAATTAATATTGTTCAAGAAAGGGAAGAATAATGCAAATCAAGATGTACAATATTGAACCATGCAAGATTAAATCGATACATTAATGAACTGAATCAAAATAATGAGTGTCAGGCACATAATGACATGCCATCATTATCAAACGTAGAATCACTATCTAGTAGTCCATTGAACACGTACTGGCAGTAAGTGCAACCCAGTTAAGTCATGCTGATGGGAAACAATAACATATAATTGAATATTCATCAATCAAGCAGTAGGTAGTGTCCGATGTCGAGACACTCAGTAGGTCTATTCTCGACAGGTACATATTCGAATAGACCGATTCAGTGGCCGGGTTTGGAAGATCCATTCTCGATGGGTATATTCAAATAGACCGATTCAGTGGCCGAGTTTGGAAGATCCATTCTCGATGGGTATATTCGAATAGACCGATTCAGTGGCCGGGTTTGGAAGATTCATTCTCGACGGGTGTATTCGAATCATGTCTGATTTAGAGGCCGAGTTCGGGTGTTCCTCCCAAGGACTTGGACTTGCGCCTATAAGCATCTTGATCCAGTAGAGTCCGACGACCCGAACAGTAAGTACACATTCATTATTATTATGTTCCCGGACAATTATGCAGCACTTTAAAGTTTCAAGGATAAGGCACATGTAAAAGACTATATAAGAATCTCAAAAGAGTTGGAAATGATTGGAGTTTCAAGGGGTAACATAGTTATGCAATATGAGAGGTTTATGATAGTGAACCAAATTCAAGGTGTAATTCATAGCCAAGATTGGACTTTCAGAAGTCAATCAGGAGTCGATGTATCAAGTCGGTTTGTGAATCAAATGCTAAACGGAATTTCCAAACGATATTACCATGTTGAAATACCGATCGTAGTTACAAGACAGTCTAAACTTACAAGTTCTGGAGATATCATGTAACATTTTCTACTCCTTTTTTAGGCTTTAGATAATAGCTCTGTGATGTGGTACTTAGGCTACTTAACATGTTACGCCTTAAAACTGAAAATCAACAGAAGAATACATCATGAAGATAGTTATGAAATCAATATGGCCGATAGAATCATTCAATTACTAATTTTATTCAACATTGGAAATAATATCATATCAATGTAAAAGTCATATTAATGTAAAATAAGGGATGGGCAAGTTTTTCTTTTTCAGTAGGAGAGGCTCCCTTGGATAAGTCATATGCATGTTAACATTTTTCACGGACCTTAGATTTTAGCATTCTACTAAGTTTATTTGAATTATGAGACTTTTAGGTAGGCCAAATTATGAGAGATTGGAAAGATGCTATTTTGATATAATCGCCAAAATCGTGTTTTTCTTCTTCGGTGGGAGAGTTGACTTTTTATTGATAAAAGATATAATTTTTCTGATATTTTTATTAGATTCAAATGGGGGGTACTTCCTTATTTACATGTAATATCTTAAGTAAATGAAATATCAAATTATAACATTTATTTAAATGATATGGAGTGTAAATAAGGTATGAGTTTACAGTCTCGCAAGGTTTCTACTGACACTTCTAGAAGAAGCAGTCATGTCAAAAAAATACAAAGTCGGTCGACTGAACAAAAGGAATCGATCGTCCGAAAACACTAAACCGGTCGACCGGGCAGGAAGGGTCGGTCGACCGACCTAGCCAGTGCTAATTTCTAAGTTGGACTATAGAATCGGTCGACCGAAATACTAAAATCGGTCGACCGATTCCAGTAAAAACCAGAATCATAAAAGCTTCAATTGCACGGTCCAAATATACTTGGAATAGAAGTGAACAATCAAGAAGGATAGAGAGGAACCTACTTATCAGTTGGGCATGGCCGTCGGGTGGGGATGAACTCCCTAAGCTTCTTATCTCTCTTCTTTCTCTCTCTCAGTGCACTGCAGTCTCTTTCTCTCTCTTCCTTGCCTCTGCACCTACTCCCTCTCTTCTTATTTCCTCTGCACCTGCTGCTCTCTCTCTTTCCTCTCTTTCTTTTATATGGTGGTGGTGGTAGGAGGAGGAAGTGGTGAAGAAGAAGAAGAGGTATGAAGAAGACAAAGAAGAAGAAGAAGTAGCAGCAAAAGAAGAAAAAAGTGGAAGAAGCAGAAGAAGACGCAAGAAGAAGAAGACCTGGATGGGTTTATAGGGGTGGCCATGCGGAGGAATGAGGGTTATCTCCATGCCAACTAACCCCTCTGGATAAGGATCACCCAAATAGATACGAGGCCACCCAAGCTTCCTACGTAAGGGAGCTTACGTAATGCCATTACATAATTCCATTTAATTAGTTTAGGTTAATAATTTTCTAACTAGATGAGTCCAATTAAGTTGAAATTCTAACATAAGTTGATGAGATATAATTCAATTATGGTGATTTTAGTTAATTTTCAGATTAGTTTTCCGTCAGGTGGAAATTGCTCCAAAAATTATTATGTCAACTTAATCTGGATATTTGTGCATCAATAAATTAGGATATTTATATTTTTGAGATCAGTATATTTTTTTTGGTAATTATGGTGTTGTTAGATTTTACTTCGTTACTAAATTGCAATGACGCTCTGTCGGGATGTGCACATCTGAAGACAGTACCAGAATCACATAAATTATGTGAAATGATTCTAGATTCAACTGTAATCATGTTCTTGTATCTTTTATGGTAATCAATATTTTTCTAATGTTCAATTTTTTATTATTATTTAAATTCTGGGTGTTACAAAGAACCACATCGCTGGCAAAACTAGTGAGAAGGACTCCGATCGGCCTAGGGCACAAGGCTCCTACCAAGTAGGAGAAAAACACCTGGGAAACAACTTTCCCACACAAAATCATCTCCAAAGAGGGGAAATAAAGGCACAAGAGAAGAATGAGGAAGAGGCTCCGCGATGGCGACAGTAACAAGGGGGAGGGGGTGTTAGCACAGAAAACATCCTCCCATCCAAATGGGGATGACGACGAAGAGCCTAGGGCTCTAGGAGAACGGGCCACCTACACATAGTACACAGAAACTTGAAGCTTCTCGCTCTAGAAAAAATCTAGAGCGAGAACTCACGAACTTTCTTGAACCTCTTATTCGTACTCCGACCCCAATTGTAGATAAATGTATATCCTAACAAATACCTTTTATGTAATAATTGTATATAAAACCAAAGAGTTCTTTTTGGTCGATTATTAAAATAAAGAGTGGAAAATGAGAGGTGCAGTGGATCAAGTTTGATGGAATTCTATAGATAGACCAAAAAGTCTATTTATATTAATATTTACATTCTTACCTTTGAACAATTATAAAAAAATTGTCTTGAAAAGACATTAGGTGATAGGTCTAATAGTTGGCCTAGATCTGCCAGTCCAATAGTGGTGTCGGCCTAAACTCAGACAACACAACTAATATCAACATTGACCCACTTCGGCCTTGTTTCAACCCATGGCGACATCGATCAAACGGAGAAGAGTGAGCCAAGTTGATACTACCTATGGCTCAAATCCACGCCAAGGCCTAGAGTCCTTCTCTCTTCGCCTCGAAAAGTTGGCCCAAGACAGTCGTCGACTCCTAAGAGAAGTTTCTCTCAGGAGGTCGTCCAACCAAAGGTCTCTTGAAGTCTATTTAACGTGAGGAGTCCTAGTTAACTTCCCACTCTCAGCCTATAAAAGTAAACCTACATGCATAGGTAAAAGGGTTCCAAGTTGCAGATCTTAGCATGTGATCTTAGTCAAACCTGCTCACCTACTCTTTTGCTCTTTCTCCACAGAATACCCTCGTTCCCTATGCTCCCCTCTTCAGACTGATATCCAACTTGAGTGTTAGAGGGTCGCTCTTAAGAACACCTTCTCAGGCTTGACTTCTTGCAGGTCGGATCGACGTCAATACTTGCATCAATGGCTTCAATTTTCCTCTCCATCAGTAGATCCAAGTTCCCCATCTTTGACATATGGAGACCAACTCAGAGAATTGGCTTGGATTCTATCCCTAGAAGGTATCAACTTGGGCTGCCCTTCCTTTGGGCCAATGTCGCCCTTGGGTCGAAACATGGCTGAAGTGGGCTGACCCGATATTAGGCTAGTGCTTGTCCGAGCCAGGTTGACACCACTAATAGGTTGGCAGATTTGGGCTAACTATCAGAACCCATCACAATCCCCCACTCTAGTATTGTATCTCAAGTACGAGATCCAGTCCTGTAATAGGGTCTTCAAATAGGGCGAAATGCTAAGAATCCCCCTCGGGGAGTTGGTGGGGGGGTTACCACGACGCCACTATTGGTAGGCCTACTCATTATTGAGGTCGGTCCAGTCCTTTACATTGAGCTATCACATCGGGGGTGATGATGCTACCATGTTGTAGCCATACACCAAGGATAACATCAAGATAGGCGCTACTCGTTGGAGAACAACTGTCCTACCATCGAGGCTAGGGCGGTGCTCCCTTCAACTATAAAAGGAGAGGTTGAGCATAGAGTTACCACTTCTGCTACCTCTTCTAACTTCTCTGGAGCTCTCGGCCAAGATCAGATTTAGGGTTTAGCCATCGTGGAGTTAGGTAAGTCATATGTCTTTTCCCTTTTTCATTATGGCATCTAGTAGCTCGATTCGCACGTCGGAGGAGAGTGCATTGTCTTCTAGTGTTCGGTCTAGCCGACAGCCATCTTGGACATCCTTTAGTTCTTCTCCTTCCGAGTCTTCAGCTTTATCTTTGGGGTCGAGCTAGAGTTCTTAATCAGATCAGAGATCCTCCGAGGTGGCTGATCAACCAAGGGCAACCTTTATCACCGAGGATATCGAAGTGTTGATCAGCTGGGGCCTGCTTCTCCAGCTGAAGACACTAAAGATCTGGATCGGATAAGGCTGAGGAGAGTCTTGTCCTAGGAAGGGTGAGAGCTCTTACTGAGGCACCAATCGGTTAGGAAGATATCGAGGTGACCGTGGCATTTGAGATCCAATCCAGATCAGAACAACTTTGAGCTTGTATCTCTCGTGTAGCACCCTGGATTTTTAAAATCCAAATAAAATAATCTTTATTTTATTTTAATCAAATAAATGAAATAATTGATTTAATTAAATAAAGGAAATAAATAGAAAAAAGGGAATTAAAGCAATACCCATTAAGCTAAATTATTAATGGGTTACTCTAATAACCCAAACCCAATGAATGGGCCCAAATAGGGTTAGCCCATCATGGAATGAGAGGTAAATAGGTGAAATTCGTACCTAATTAATTAAATAAATAGGAAGGGTTAAGATAAATGCTAAATAACTATATATATCTTAAATAAGAGTCCTTACACCACCCTAACCCTTTGGCCACGAAATTAGCTCTCTCCCTAGCCATATTAGGTGGATAAATAAGAGAAAGTGGGAGATAAAGAAGGAAATTTAGAGTTTAATGGAAAGGAGGACTCTTATAATGACTAGGACTCCTATAGATGGCCTTATACATCAAAAAACTCATCTTTAGCAACATTTTCGTGGCTAGAGCTCTGGAGAAGAGGAGAAGGGCTGGAGACAAGGAGCAAGGAGGAGGAGGCTAGAACAAGAAGGGTTTTCAGATTTTTCGTCATCTAAGCTAGGGTTTTCTTACTCCACGAAAAAGGTAGGCAATCTCTCAAGCAAAAATCGTGAAATAATTACCCTAGGTAGCCTTCATGTACCTCTTCAAAAGCCCTATGGTTCGTGGTATTTCGTTCACCCATTTGGGCGAATTAAATTCGTGAAATCCTGCTGTCACCATGAACCCTAATCTCATGTTTTCTCTAATTCCCGATGTGTACATGCTCTCATGCCATGATAAAATTTTCAGATATACTACATCACACTAGATTTCAAACGCCCTGGTCTTGCTTGATTTCGATCTCCCATGAGGGAGAATTAAATCTTTGAATATCTATCAGACCTGTGCACTCGACCCTTCTTGTTTCCTTTTTAACCTCGTGCACACTTGACATAATTCCATGACAAAATTATCATAAATACTACTACATGTTAGCTTTCAAACGCCACTGGTTTCAATTTTTCATCATGTATACATCTCTAAATAATTCGTTGAACCCTGACTGTACCTGTTTAGGTCACCGAAAAGTTACTTGATCAATGCATGTCTAAACCTTGTCTATTTTCAAATTATCATGCATGTTGATATATATACATGTCTACTTTCGTTTAAAACTGGTTTCATGCTTTTTGGATCACCGTACTATTTTATATGGAATTACAACGTCCCTGTATCACAGATAACTCGCCCTGGAAAAAAGAAAAATGGGCGGACTCTCCTGTTATCGCGACGGCGCGATCCGCCGCGATACCGTCGAGTCGCGCCCCTCTATCATGTCGCGTTAATAACGCGGCGACCTAAGCCGCCGCGACTCCGGTTCGCTTGTCGCGTCCAGCCGCCTTGTCGCGACTTAGGTCGCGACGGGTACCTCTGTCGCGTTAACAGGAAAATAGCCAGAACCCGAAATTTGCTTATATGCCCTGATGATTATGCTTTATACCTCTAATTAGCCATGTTTAAATCATGTTATTGTTAAATTGACTTGGCAAATTAATAAATGGCTTTAAGGATATACATTTAATTATTTAAATGACATTTTCACGACTTATCATATCCTCAAGATTTCCTTACACTTACGCACACACAACATTAATAAATGCCATTTTGACCTCGATAAATTATGCAATAATATATTCGGTAAATTATCGAAATAAATGACTAAATTACCCTATTTTGTTAAATACAATTGTTTCCGTTTTTACTCGCGCATTTTATCTACCGTTACCGTTTTCCTCGGCCTTCGAGCACTCGAGGCACGACGGACCCGTTTTTACACACTTTCCTTGACTTGGACCACCTCTCCACCGGGAATACTCTCGACTGGACCAGGGACTCCTTGTCAAGACCTCGTAAGTCTTCTTGGCTTTGGCGCACGTCCTTAGTCAACGAGCTGGTTGTACCTCAAAACCCGTTACACCTCAGGGATCAGTACGATCCAAGCTTAGTGTTCCTTCTCGTCTTGAGTTCACACCGGACCACCTGACCCGTGTACACAGCACGGCTAAGGGGCGGTTGTGACTTCTACCAGACTGCCGGCACCCGACTTGGTGCTGTGCAACCGTTACTATCGTGTTTATCGTCGTTTTACGATTGTACCCTCTCATCTACAGTCTCTTTACTCTCATCTGTTCACGTTCTCTCTACACTCTCATCTATCTCGTCTAGTACTCTCTTATCTCTTCTTGGTACTCTATTGGCCATTCGTGTGATTGTCTAAGATAAAAGAAATGACTAATGCCAGCGCAATAGGGCCCGATCAGGTCCTGGGAGGAGCGCCCGAAAAGTGCCAGTGCCCATGGGAGTTAAAATGATCATAGGAGTGTTACGGCATGCATCCAGCGCCAGTTTACTATCTAGATTAATCTATGACAATCAAAGTGCTATCTCTACAAGTGCAAGCGTGATCGTTACTAGTGCACCGTTGTGCAATTTACATGTTATATCGTTACATGGCCATTCTATTATCGTTCTCGTTGTACTATTTTCCCTGTGCCAGTTGCAATTGTTCTCTCGTTATCGTGACATGCTCTACATGACTTACTATCTAGTTATCCTGCCATTAAGACATTAACTATTTAAAGCATGCTTGTGTTCATGAGATATTAAGTCCTACTGGGCGTTATTCGCTCATCCTGCGTATTTATTTAATGTGTTTCAGGTGAGTCGGATCATGACCACACTCACGAGGATGGGACCGATGAGGAGACTCAGGAGTGACCATTCAGCAAACCTGCTGTCTAGTAGTAGTCAGTTAGTATAGTTATTATGAGTTAGTGAGTCAGTTAGTCATAATGTAATAATTTGATTTTGAATAAAGTACTCTGGGCCCTAGTTTTGGCTCTGATACGTGATGTAATGATGACTGGTGGATTATTAATGAAATTGGAGTTATTTGGTATTATTCCATTGTGCAATGGTTTGCATTTATTTCTCGCTCTATACTATTTAATAACTGTAATCCCGCTCCGATATTCCGCGTCGGGGCGTTACAGTTTTGTGGTATCAGAGCCTAGGTTATTCTTAAGTATAGGATGATCTAGGTTGACCTGACTTGACTTAGAGCCTAAATCCATACCTATGTGAGATGGGTAGAACCGAGGGTAATGAGATAAAATGGATACACACACGCACAAACCTAGTGCAAACTCAACGACTTACATTTAAATTCTCTTTTGAAGGAACTTAATCAATGGCAGCGGAGCGTGCTCAACTCCGTGACATGCAGCAGACTATCCAACAGCTTACCCAAGCTTTACTTCAGGCTGCGGAGCAACAACAACACAATAACAACACGAGCAGCTGGTGATTTACATAGAAATTTCCGCAACCTGAATCCGCCTCGATTCAGTGGTACCACAGACCCTGATGAGGCCGAGAACTGGCTCAAGGAGATTGAGCGCATCTTCCGTGTCATGCAATGCGCGGATGGAGATAAGCTTTTACTTGCCACATTCCAGCTTGAAAGGGACGCCCGTGCGTGGTGGGAGTCCATTGAGGCCACACGGGCAGATGCTCAGTTTACGTGGAATGAGTTTAAGGAGCAATTCAACTCCAAATATTTTTCAGAAAGAGTTCAAGAAAGGAAAGCCGCCGAGTTCGCCGCTCTGAAACAGAGAAACCTGACGGTTGCTGAATATGAGGCACAGTTCTCTCGATTGGCTCGCTACGCCAATCATCTAGTTAGTACCCAGAGGATGAAGGCAAAGAGATTCCTCAACGGGCTTAGACCGCATATATTACACAGCTGGCACCATTTGATATTCAGACCTACCCAGAGATGGTCAGGAGAGCACAATGCCTGGAAGATGCGACTGAACTCACTGAGCGCATCAAGGGTAGGATGTTCAGGAAAGAGCAAACTTCTGGAGCATCGAGCAAGCCTACTAACGGCAAGAAAAGGCCGTTAAGTATCACTGACGGGCCAAGCCAGGAGCGAAAGCCCAAAGTCCCCACTCCTACCAACAAGCCCAGATGCAATCATTGTGACAAGCTGGGTCATAAGACAGAAGAATGCTGGAGGAAGGCAGGTGCTTGCCTTCGCTGTGGAAGTCGTGATCACCGCATACAAGAATGCCCATTACTGAGGGAGAATGAGAAACGTCCTGCGGGACCAAAGAAGCCAGGCAGACTCCAAGCCCTGCAAGAGGTGGAGACCACCGAGGAAGGTGGAGTTGTAGAAGGTACCCTACCAGTCTTTTCTCAATCAGCATTTGTTTTGTTCGATACTGGCGCAACGCATTCGTTCATATCACAAGCATTTGCTGATACCCTAAATGAGAAACCTGCATCTATGACATTTGAATTATCTGTCACAACACCACTAGGAGAAAAGGCTCAATTAAATAAATATTTTCCATTAGCTGATGTTAAGGTTGGTGAACTTAACCTTAGAGCTGACTTGATCTGTATGCCCATGGAGGGCTATGATGTCATTTTGGGAGCCGATTGGCTATCCACGTATGGGGCTATCGTGGATTGTAGAAGAGGGAAAATTTCTTTTAGTGAATTCCCTAAGCTAATCTTCACAGGACGTAGGCACAAGCGACATGTCCCTCGTCTCTGCTATAAAGGCACAGAACATGATAAGAAAGGGTTGTGTGTCATTTCTCGCCGCAATTGTAGTTGAGAAGAAAGCAACTAAGATATCAGACATCCACATAGTGCAAGAATATCCAGACGTGTTTCCTGATGAGCTGCCAGGCATTCCACCGAGAGAGATGTAAATTTCTCAATTGATCTTGTACCTGGAGCTGCACCGGTTTCACGCCAACCCTACAGGATGTCCCCTGCTGAATGAAAGAGTTGAAAGAGCAATTGATGGAACTTCTAGAAAAAGGTTTTATTAGACCAAGTACTTCTCCTTGGGGAGCACCAGTGTTGTTCGTCAAGAAGAAGGACGGATCTATGAGGTTATGCATCGATTACAGGCAGTTGAACAATCTCACTATCAAGAACAAGTACCCCTGCCGCGTGTCGATGAATTATTTGATCAAATATCAGGAGCTAAATATTTTTCTAAGATTGACTTAGATCGGGATATCATCAGATGAGGATTCAAGATGCAGATATTTACAAGACAGCTTTCAGGAGCAGGTACGGTCATTATGAGTTTGTAGTCATGCCTTTTGGACTAACCAATGCTCCTGCAGCTTTTATGCAATTAATGAACAGCATCTACCGGCCCTACCTCGACAAGTTCGTCGTGGTATTCATTGATGATATTCTCTATACTCCAAGACCAAAGAAGAGCACGAGGAGCATCTGAGGATCGCTCTGCAAATCTTGCGAGACAATCAACTCTACGCCAAATTGAGCAAGTGTGAATTCTGGCTCGAGGAGGTGTCGTTCCTAGGCCATGTCATTTCCAAGGATGGTATCGCGGTCGACCCTTCCAAGGTAGAAGCCGTGCTCAACTGGGAAAGGCCGACCAATGTCACAGAAATCAGGAGCTTTCTGGACTGGCTGGATATTACAGACGGTTCATAAAAGACTTCTCCAAGATAGCTGTACCTCTTACGCGTCTTACGCGGAAGGAGAACCATATGTCTGGAGCAAGGAATGCGAGAAGAGCTTTCAGACACTCAAGCAATTGTTGACATCTGCACCTGTCCTCGCATTACCAGTCGAAGGCGCAGGATTCTCAGTCTACACTGATGCATCTGGAATCGGTCTAGGCTGCGTATTAATGCAGAATGAGAAAGTGATAGCCTATTCATCAAGGCAATTGAAGCAACATGAGGTTAACTATCCTGTCCATGACTTAGAGCTAGCTGCTGTGGTATTTGCACTCAAGATCTGGAGGCATTACCTATACGGGGAACAATTCATTGTTTACTCCGACCACAAGAGTTTGAAGTACTTATTTTCTCAGAAGGAGCTCAACATGCGACAACGAAGATGGCTGGAGTACTTGAAGGATTTTGATTTCAATATTCAATACCATCAGGTAAAGGTAATGCAGTAGCTGATGCACTTAGCAGAAAGCCAGTAGCTTCGATATCTTGTCTAGTCATGGGCGAGATGCAATTGTTAGAGCAATTCGCCAGTCTAGATCTGAATATTGAAAAGAGAAGTGATAAGATGTTAGTGGCTAACCTTAAGGCTCAACCGACATCTTTGTCAAGATCAGAGAGCAACAGGCTAATGATCCGTTTCTAATCAGAGTAAGGGAGACCATAGCTGACAAGCCAGACTTCTCCATCGCTGAAGATGGAAGAATATTATTCCAAGCCAGGACATGTGTGCCTGACAATGAAGAGCTGAAAAGGAAACTGATGGACGAAGCCCACAAGACCAAGTACACAATACATCCAGGTGCAACCAAGATGTACCAAGACATGAAGAGGTCATTTGGTGGCCAAACATGAAGCGTGAGGTGGTGGCTGAGCATGCCGCGCACTGCCTCACTTGTCAACAGGTAAAAGCAGAACACCGTCGTCCTGCGGGTGTACTTAGGCCCCTAGACATACCTGAATGGAAGTGGGAAAGCATCGGAATGGATTTCATCATGGGGTTACCCCGAACTCGTGGTGGACTTGATGCAATCTGGGTCATAGTGGACCGATTGACCAAGTCCGCACATTTTCTAGCAGTTAAAAGCACTTGGAGTGTTGATGTGCTTGCAGCGTTATATGTAAAAGAGATAGTCAGACTACATGGAGTTCCAGTATCCATTGTCTCAGATCGTGACCCTAGGTCACTTCTAGATTCTGGAAGGGACTCCAAACTGCCTTAGGCACTAAACTCAATTTTAGTACTGCTTTCCACCCACAGACGGATGGACAGACAGAAAGGACCAACCAGATAGTGGAGGACATGCTACGTGCCTGCACTATAGATTTTGAAGGTTATTGGAATGAACAACTATCACCAGGCCAGCATTAAGATGGCACCATTCGAAGCTCTGTATGGCAGAAGCTGTAGATCGCCAGTGTGCTGGAATGAAGTAGGTGAGCAGCAATGGCTGGGACCAGACATGGTACAAAATACTAGCAGACATACAAATTATCAGAGACAGAATTAAGGTAGCTCAGTCCAGGCAGAAGAGCTATGCTGATAAAAGAAGAAGGGACTTAGAATTTCAGACTGGAGACCATGTGATGCTCAAAGTATCCCCGACCCGAGGATTTCAACGGTTTGGGATGAAAGGCAAGCTAAGACCAAGATTCATAGGTCCATTTGAGGTATTAGATAGAGTTGGCGAGGTGGCGTACCGACTAGCACTACCTCCCCAGTTCTCTACAGTACACAATGTATTCCATGTGTCAATGCTAAGGAAATACGTGTATGATCCATCTCACGTAATTAGCTATGATGATATCACTTTGAACAAAGATATGACCTATGAAGAAGGCCAGTGAAGATCTTAGACAAGAAGATGCAACAGCTTCGGAATCGATCCATACCGTGGTGAAGATTCTATGGAGGAACCAAGTTGAAGAGGCAATGGGAGCCGAAGCACATGCGACGAATTATCCGGATTATTCAGTAAGTCATTCTTCCTCTTACGATTATATGAATTTGGGGACCAAATTTTTTTAAGAGGGGGAGGATGTAGCACCCTGGATTTTTAAAATCCAAATAAAATAATTATTTATTTTATTAAATAAATGAAATAAATGATTTAATTAAAATAAAAGAAGAATACATGGAAATAAAAGGGAATTAAAGCAATACCCATTAAGCTAAATTATTAATGGGTTACTCTAATAACCCCAACCCAATGAAATGGGCCAAAATAGGTTAGCCCATCATGGAATGAGAGGTAAATAGGTGAAATTCGTACCTAATTAATTAAATAAATAGGAAAGGGTTAAGATAAATGCTAAATAACTTATATATATCTTAAATAAGAGTCCTTACACCACCTAACCCTTTGGCCACGAAATTAGCTCTCTCCCTAGCCATATTAGGTGGATAAATAAGAGAAAGTGGGAGATAAAGAAGGAAATTTAGAGTTTAATGGAAAGGAGGACTCTTATAATGACTAGGACTCCTATAGATGGCCTTATACATCAAAAAACTCATCTTTAGCAACCCATTTCGTGGCTAGAGCTCTGGAGAAAGAGGAGAAGGGCTGGAGACAAAGGAGCAAGGAGGAGGAGGCTAGAACAAGAAGGGTTTTCAGATTTTTCGTCATCTAAGCTAGGGTTTCTTACCACGAAAAAGGTAGGCAATCTCTCAAGCAAAAATCGTGAAATAATTACCCTAGGTAGCCTTCATGTACCTCTTCAAAAGCCCTATGGTTTCGTGGTATTTCGTTCACCCATTTGGGCGAATTAAATTCGTGAAATCCTGCTGTCACCATGAACCCTAATCTCATGTTTTCTCTAATTCCCGATGTGTACATGCTCTCATGCCATGATAAATTTTCAGATATACTACATCACACTAGCTTTCAAACGCCCTGGTCTTGCTTGATTTCGATCTCCCATGAGGGAGAATTAAATCTTTGAATATCTATCAGACCTGTGCACTCGACCCTTCTTGTTTCCTTTTTAACCTCGTGCACACTTGACATAATTCCATGACAAAATTATCATAAATCTACTACATGTTAGCTTTCAAACGCCACTGGTTCAGAATTTTTCATCATGTATACATCTCTAAATAATTCGTTGAACCCTGACTGTACCTGTTTAGGTCACCGAAAAGTTACTTGATCAATGCATGTCTAAACCTTGTATTTTCAAATTAATCATGCATGTTGATATATATACATGTCTACTTTCGTTTAAAACTGGTTTCATGCTTTTTGGATCACCGTACTATTTTATATGGAATTTACAACGTCCTGTATCACAGATAACTCGCCCTGGAAAAAGGAAAAAAGGGCCGGACTCTCTGTTATCGCGACGGCGCGATCCGCCGCGATACCGTCGGTCGCGCCCCTCTATCATGTCGCGTTAATAACGCGGCGACCTAAGCCGCCGCGACTCCGGTTCGCTTGTCGCGTCCAGCCGCTTGTCGCGACTTGGAGTCGCGACGGGTACCTCTGTCGCGTTAACAGGAAAATAGCCAGAACCGAAATTTGCTTATATGCCTGATGATGATGCTATACCCTCTAATTAGCCATGTTTAAATCATGTTATTGTTAAATTGACTTGGCAAATTAATAAATGGCTTTAAGGATATACATTTAATTATTTAAAATGACATTTTTCACGACTTATCATATCCTCAAGATTTCCTTACACTTACGCACACACAACATTAATAAATGCCATTTGACCTCGATAAATTATGCAATAATATATTCGGTAAATTATCGAAATAAATGACTAAATTACCCTATTTTGTTAAATACAATTGTTTCCGTTTTTACTCGCGCATTTTATCTACCGTTACCGTTTTCCCTCGGCCTTCGAGCACTCGAGGCACGACGGACCCGTTTTTACACACTTTCCCTTGACTTGGACCACCTCTCCACCGGGAATACTCTCGACTGGACCAGGGACTCCTTGTCAAGACCTCCGTAAGTCTTCTTGGCTTTGGCGCACGTCCTTAGTCAACGAGCTGGTTGTACCTCAAAAACCGTTACACCTCAGGGATCAGTACGATCCAAGCCTTAGTGTTCCTTCTCGTCTTGAGTTCACACCGGACCACCTGACCCGTGTACACAGCACGGCTAAGGGGCGGTTGTGACTTCTACCAGACTGCCGGCACCCGACTTGGTGCTGTGCAAACGTTACTATCGTGTTTATCGTCGTTTACGATTGTACCCTCTCATCTACAGTCTCTTTACTCTCATCTGTTCACGTTCTCTCTACACTCTCATCTATCTCGTCTAGTACTCTCTTATCTCTTCTTGGTACTCTATTGGCCATTCGTGTTTGTCTAAGATAAAAGAAATGACTAATGCCAGCGCAATAGGGCCCGATCAGGTCCTGGGAGGAGCGCCCGAAAAGTGCCAGTGCCCATGGGAGTTAAATGATCATAGGATGTGTTACGGCATGCATCCAGCGCCAGTTTACTATCTAGATTAATCTATGACAATCAAAGTGCTATCTCTACAAGTGCAAGCGTGATCGTTACTAGTGCACCGTTGTGCAATTTACATGTTATATCGTTACATGGCCATTCTATTATCGTTCTCGTTGTACTATTTCCCTGTGCCAGTTGCAATTGTTCTCTCGTTATCGTGACATGCTCTACATGACTTACTATCTAGTTATCCTGCCATTAAGACATTAACTATTTAAAGCATGCTTGTGTTCATGAGATATTAAGTCCTACTGGGCGTTATTCGCTCATCCTGCGTATTTATTTAATGTGTTCAGGTGAGTCGGATCATGACACACTCACGAGGACGGGACCGATGGGAGACTCAGGAGTGACCATTCAGAACCGTGCTGTCTAGTAGTAGCAGTTAGTATAGTTATGAGTTAGTGAGTCAGTTAGTCATAATGTAATAATTTGATTTTGAATAAAGTACTCGGCCCTAGTTTTGGCTCTGATACGTTGATGTAATGATGACTGGTGGATTATTAATGAAATTGGAGTTTATTTGGTATTATTCATTGTGCAATGGTTTGCATTTATTCTCGCTCTATACTATTAATAACTGTAATCCCGCTCCGATATTCCGCGTCGGGGGCGTTACATTCGGGTAGAGGAACAAGTGCCATCAGGGCCAAAAGGGCTTGTATGCATTGTATGAGGAAGCTGTTTGGGCTGGCTTCCACTTCCTGATATCGTCTTGCTCAGCTGTGCTAAAAAGTTGACAAATTTTACTAATAGGGATGATCATCTTTGCCAGGCAGTAGAGCCTATGGATTGGTGTGCAAAAGTCAACCAAGAAGGAAAGGGGTGAATTAGTTGGTGCCAAATTAAACTTATTCGTCTACTACAATTGTTAGCTTGATTAAGCAAACTACTGTGCACAGCGAAAAACAACAAAACTTAGGCAAAACCCATAAGACCTAGTATCCCTAATGTGTGCGTAGAATAGAGATATAAGAGATGAAAATAAAACCACATAGATATAGGAATTTTTAGGTGGTTCGACCACACACCACGTGCGCCTACGTCCACCATCCACAACTGTGGAGCCCACACTATCTTGTTCACTAGTACATGACACAAACCCTCCCTACACAGTTGTTTCCCTTTCATCCTTTCCCTGGGACGACAATGACCCAACCATGTTTCTTGTTTCACATGTACAAGAAAACTAGAAACCCACCACGAACCTTGTTTCATGGTACAAGACTCAAAATCTGCCCATGTGCTCACAAATCAAGCATACAATGCACAAATTAATAAAGATCAATGTAATCACAATATGTCCATGATAGGAAGAATAAGACCATGACACAACAATAAAGAGATCCCCATATCCAAATAGTGAAGAGTCGCTACAAAACTATGTATGCCGATGAAAAACACATCATGAACTCTCCAAGAAGACTTCTTGGACGTTGCTTGGATGTAGCACAGCTCTTCAACACTCCACAACAACTCCAAACAGTAGTCGAACAGGCCTGGACACTTGAGATCGAAGTAGACTACAGGCATTTTTTAGAAACACGTCCTAAACCCTAGAAATTGATGGGAACCTCTCCTTGCACAATGGCTTACTTATGGGGGTCCAAGACATGTTGGTGCTTATAACACAAGTCCAAAAGACAGTGTCTTGGACGAGATTTTGGCAAGAGTCCCGATGAAGGAAGGAATCCTCTTCAGATTTGGAAACTGATGTTGGAATCAATCGATCGATTTCCTCTGGCCAGTCGACTGGTCTTGAAAAGAATTGCAGTCTAACATAAGAGTCGATCTAGAAGTTTGCGATCAACTGATTTTCAAAGTTTGGTCGACTGATCTTCAAATCCTAAAACCAGTCGCTATGGAAGGTTTGGTGGACCAAAATTCAATGTTCAGTTGACCGATTCGTCCTTAATGATCTTTTTCAGGTCCTTGGAAGATGGTTGATCGATAGAAATGTAGACTTGATCCACCGACTGTATCAATTGCCAGTCTTCATAATCGAGGTTGGGGTCTCACTTCCTTTTTTCTTAGGATTCCACTTCCTTTCTTCTCGACATTGGCATCACTCGTAGCTTATCAATGATGCCTCTACGATATGAGTGTCTAGATCTTGTAATGAAATCGACACTCATTGGTGGTGTGCTATGATTCCATTAGAATTCACAGTACTTATCTTGTTGCATCAATCTAGGTCTTCTTTCATCTTCTTGGCCACCTGAAATAGGGCTTGTCCCTTATCTCCATAAGGATCTATGAAGGAGGGATGAAAAGGAACAATGTTGATAGTCGTCCCAACCGAGATGTATGATTTTGGTCATCCCTCCTTGGATTTTTGTCATCCCGAAGTTAGAACTCAGAAGCCTTTCTCTTTTCCTCATTGGGTGTTGGAGGGGCATGCACTTTTAAGATAGCTTCCTGTTAGAATACCAGTTGACTTTTCATTAGGTCGACAAAGGTCTTTGAGGGCTTCTTCGCCAACAAACCTCACAGATCAAGGTTGGTCATGCCACCCATCAGGGTCGAGACAATGGTGGCGATGTCCAAACCTAGGATGTATAAGGCCTTGGCACCAACCTTGTGATGTATCCTCGAAGCGACTCCCCAAATCTTTGTCAAACGATGAGGAGGTAAGCCGAGCTATTAGAGGGACGAGCATATCCCATGAAGTCCTCCAAAACTTTGCTCCAAGGGTCTGAAAGTTTAGAATGGAGTTGGGAGTTAGCATCTTGAACCACGTTGCAGCACCATCCTAAAAAAGGGTCGGGAATGCTCGACATTTCACCCCATCTGATGGCCCTTGGAGAGCAAGGAGCGTGTTGAAATGATCTAAGTGATCCAACATATTAGTCATTCTGTTGTAGGCCTTCATGCTAGGCATTCCAAATGCAAGGGTGCGAGGCCGAAAAGATCTCCTTAGTAAAAGGAGATCGGAGATGTTGCACTGTATGAGAGGCTGAGCTAAGAAGTTGTCTAGCTAGATGTTGGACCTCTCTTTACATCTTCTCCAACTTCTTTACAAGGCCTACAAAGTAGGAATGAATATTGTTAATTGTTGGAGCAGGAGGCAAACTAGCTTAAATTGGTCGCATTAGGTCAGCCTGACGTGGGAAGAGTGCTGCTTGATGTCCCAGTCTTGGGATCTGACACGATTGGGAGAGGAGGAGGCAGATGTACCTATTCCATAGCTTGAGGTGGATCCTAGACGAGCTCTGGAGAATCCTCCATAGGGGATGAGGGAGCCAATTGCTGAGTGAGAGTTCCCACCAACTACAGCTGCCAACGAATCTGTTTTCCATTTAGCCAACTCGTTTCTGTATTTTTTATAGGATGCGGAACTCCGAAAAGAACTTCTGATAGCTTAGCGGAAGCGGAAATGGATATCCGAATTATTATAGGATGCGGAAAAAGAAACATCTAATTCTGCATCCGCTTTTTCGTTTCTATTTTTGATAACTTTTTAATATATATTATTTATAGTAAAAGCTCATCAACCTCGAAGCTTTGGCTCTTAAATTTTTAACTCATTGTCTCTCACCTCCAATCTATATGCAAATGGCATCTATCTTTGTCCTAATTATTGGCTAGTGGCCACTCTTTCATTCCATCATATATGGTAGTTTGTTTCTCTAATAGTATTTATACCTACATATGTTGACTATCTATTACAAAACTATTATATATGTTCACAACATGAAAAAGTGGGATTTCGGAAGACAACATTCCATCGGAAATCCATCGGAAAAGCACCTTTTCGACTGCTTTCCAGCAACAACCAGTCGAAAACAATCCGTCGAAAAAAAATGCGTCAAAAATTTTCGACGGACACAAAATCCGTTGATATTTCTGACTGAAATAAACATTGGAAATATCCGTCGGAAAATAAATTTTTTGAAAATTTTACCGATGAAAAAAAGAAGTCGATAAATTTTGACGGAATATTTGTCGGAAGTTTCGACACCTTGACCGACAAGACTGTCAGAAGTGGGAAACTTCTGACAGAAAATATATGTCGGTAATCTGTCAGAAATAATGTTTTATTGTTTTTTAACAATATAATTAGATAACAAAGATAAATTCATAAACCTACTAAAAATAATATTTATAAGAACATCCACAATAAATAACAATTAACATAAAATCATCAATCACAACAAATATGGAACATCCACAATAATAACAAATAAAAAATCAAGAGAGATCTGCTGGATCGTCCTCTCTCCCCGCCTCATGATCGCCAGGTGTTGGAGGATCTTATATTATAAAAATAAATATTAGAAACATAAATAAAAATAATATACACAAATTATTTTTAAAAATTAAATTAGAATATATGAATATTCTCTAAGTGTAATTAGAAAATATTTCTGACCCTTTACACTTTGATTTTTTTTAGAATAGTGGTTTGAGCGCTGAACCCAAACCGGGAATCTGATTAAGATTCCGTCAGTTCCCACATATCACTCTCACCCACCCAGTCGTGTCGGAGCGAACGATACGCCGATCGGATCTCTATTTCAGATTTTTGGACTTCGACTTGTGTGTTCTAACCCTTTACATTTGGATTTTTTTTTTTAGATTAGTGGTTTGAGCGCCGAACCAAACAGAATTCTGATTAGGATTCCGTCAGTTTTTACATGCCGCTCTTACCCACCTGGTCGTGTTGGAGCAAATGGCACACCGATCGGATCCCTATTTCACATTTTGGATCCCCGACTTATGTGTTTTAACCCCTTTCATTTGGGTCTTTTTAAGATTAGTGGTTTGAGCGCCGAACCCAAATCGGGAATCTGATTAGGATTCCGTTAGTTCCCATACGTTGCTCTTACCCACCCGGTCGTGTCGGAGCAAACGGCACGCCGATCGGATCTCTATTTTAAAATTTGCACCTCCGACTTGTGTGTTCTAAACCTTTACACTTGAGTTTTTTTAAGATTGATGGTTTGAGCACCGAACCCAAACCGAGAATCCGATTAGGATTCTGTCAGTTCCCATGACAGGGGAGTGTGAGGGGAGCAGAGAGGTGGGCCTCTTGATCTTGACCCGGTGGGAGAGGTCGGTCTTCAAGGATGGCTTGTCGCCCCTCTGGATCTGGTAGGAGCACCGAGATCTTCTCCTTAGAGCCCATCATCCTGAAGATGCCCCTCTTGCACGTGGAGGAATAGCATCTCCTCCTCTGCTCAAGTTTGTCTTGATGCTATGTCGTTGTTGTGCTACTGCTGTGGCCCTCTGACGCCAAGCAACAGCCCTCCAACAACCATGGAGGAGATCTATAGCAGGAAGACGTGTTTTCTATGGCTGAACTGCTACCCGCCCTACTCGGTGCTGGCGAAGATGATGAGCATAGTTGGCCACATGAATAGTGACTTCCTGGCCATCCTGTTTCATGACCAGGTGGGTAGCTGACAACTATGCAAGGACGACGACGAGTGGGTGGCCATGAAGCCCAACCCCGATACCCTCAATTGCCACAGCCACTGTAGCACCTATCTGTCGACGATGCAATCGTGCCTCCATCCTGACAGCTCTGACAAAACAACTGTTGACCAGGTTGCAAGCCTAAAGGGAGGTGTGAATGGATAGCTTAAAAATAAATCTTGAATTTTTTCTGTTAAATAACTTTAAACAGAAACACTAAACACAGGTGTTAGAGTTAGTGAGCAGCGGAGTAAGACAAAAATATTCACACAACACATAAGAGTTTTTATCCTAGTACGGCCCTTCCAAAGGAAGTCTTACATCCAGTCCCCAAGCAACCTCTTGGGATTTCACTAACCAAGGGTATAGTCCCCCTTAAGGACACTTACACATCCACCATGTGCTGGCCTTCTCTCCCTGAAGAGGAAATACACCCACCTTAGCAACAAGTCTTCCTTTTAACAAGGGGAACTAAACACCTACCCACAATAGGTCTTCTCTCTACACAAGAAGAGGTGCACTCTAACATAAGAGTTAAATGGATGGCCCCTAGACCAAGCTCATATAACAATGTAGTGCTTGATCTGAGGCACGAACTGAGAGAGAAAGGAATGAAAACTATGATACTATTCTCTCAGCACAATAGGCTCTCAAAAGAAAAATCTAAGTGAAGCTTCAGGAGAGCTTGGAGCAGATGGTTGTGAAGCTAGGACACACTACTCTTCTAATCTCAATGGTGGTAAAGATCTCTTTGTGTATGCATGTGCACATTCTTTTTTCGATATCTTCTTCTTTCGCAGCATTGTCTTTTTAAGAGGATTTTTGCTAGCCGTTGAGATATCCGTTGAAGCAATCGTGTGTCCTCATTTCTCGATACTTGGTTCCATGCAGTCGCAGGAGGTCTTAATTGTAGAAACATGTGACTACCAGGAAACCTGCAGCCATTAATGCTAAGAGAGATGTCTTCAGTCGACAAAAAAGGTGTATCCAGAAATAGATATGTTCATTTGTCACTGCATAAAGCATAAGAAGACTTGTTATAAGAATGACAAACGTTTAGAAAGCAATTTCTACAGGGGAGCCGTTGTCCCATGACTAATTAAGCATAGATAGGTAGGTTCCTTTCTGTTCATTAGATACTTATCATAATAATAGTAGTCAGTCAAAAAGTCATACTGTATGGGAACTATATCTAGCAACAAACTATGCATGTGAAGATAATTTTGAATGCATATGCATAAGAGATATTCCTCAGATGGCGGGGGATTAAATTTCACATGTCCAAATGCTAAGGACATTTAAAAACAAGTCTGTAAATACTGTAATCGTATTATCAAGGATGTTTTCAGAAGGTTCCTTAATCAGGAAGATATGCAATGATTAAATGTTTTCTTCAAGGATAATAGCTTGAATAAAATGATATTGAGAACAATGGTCATTAATAAAGTTTACTCATAATCTTTCTTGATCAACAGAATAAGGATTTTCGTTATGAAAAAGATGATCAGTGTATTAATGAAATTATGTAGAACAGTCAATATGCAAGAAACAATTGTTATGATAAAGTCAATCGATTATTTTATTGAAGTTTGATTTGACCAAAAAACACACAAACGGTCGAAGTGGAAGCTTCGATTGATTCAAAATATAACGTTATCGGTCGAAGTGGAACTTAGGATATGAAGAAGTGTGCCTTCGTATATGACGAAGTGGAACTTCATATAAAAATAGTTCAGAACGCTATCGATCGAAGTGAAACTTGTATATGACTTCGGATATGACGAAGTTAGCTTCGTATATGACGAAGTGAACTTCAGATGAATAGAGATCAACATTGTCGGCCGAAGTGGAACTTCAAAGTGAACTTTGCAATGGTGATCCTTGAAATATTATTTATTTCCTTTGAGTCTCCTGTTGACAGACTTAACCAAAATGATATTAAGGTAAAAACACATAATTTAGATAAATATAAGAATATTCTGATAAGTTTTGTTATCACCAAAATATATAGTCATGGAGATAAAGGAGTCAACAAACTCCCCCTTTTTGGTGATGACAAAAAACTAACTGAAATCATAATGCTCCAAAAAAGATTTGATGATATTTATTCAAGGTATGTATGTATTTCAGAGTATTTCTCCCCATTTTTTCAATGACCAAAAAGGAAGGTCTATGGAATAAAAATGATGAAGCCAAAATGAAAGATGTGGAGAATGATTTATGAAGTCTCCCTCTTTGTCCAAGGCTCCCCTTCAGTTCAAGGCTCCCCCTCAGTTCAAGCCCATGTAATGAGATAAAGGAGTTAAATGTAGGGAACTTGGTCAGAGAAAGTAGAGCATGAAAATGACCCATAGTGAGAGTGGAAATTAAATACTTGATAAAAAAAAAGAGAGTAGAAATGTAATGACCCTCTTTATACTGGTACGATTATACCAACCCACATCGATATAAAGGGCGCAGTCACAGTGGGACATGTACCCAACACAACACAGTAGGTAGAGATGTACATAAATAACAAAAGGAAGTACAGCGGAAATAAAAGATAATCTTATTCCATCATCATTCACACATTCCACTATTTATATAGTAGCAATGAAAACAAACTCAGAGTCCACAATTATACAGGTCCATATCATAATATCAATGTCCACATATTAGTAAATAAAAATGTAGTCTAAACAAGTGGACTCCACAAGCATAGCTACTCCTCTCGCTCGGAGTCGCTCCTCACTATGTCCTCCTCTAGCACGGGGACACCTGTCTCACCTGTATGTTAAAGTAAATATGAGTCTTCCAAAAGACCCAGCAAGCAACCTATTGGCACATCCTTACACATATCACATTTAAGCTAATCTTTTAAACAATAAGAGAAGTATATCGCACATGGTTTGTGTCAAATAAGAAAATACACATGAATAACCTATAACTTGCTTTCTACACATGGAATTTAACTTGATTCATGGTTTCAATTTCCATTCATATCATTTCATATTTCTAAACAAATAGATCATGGAATTTAGCACATGGCTACTAACAAACCTAGCATGATATCTAACACTTTTCACATGCTTTTATACCACATAGCCACATCTTTTAGTTGTTGTTTTAACATAAATAAAACACATTCACATGGTTTCACATCTTTTCACATGGTTACACATTAACACATCACTATCACATGATCACATTGCACATTTATACACTTTTCACATTTTTACACATTAATTTGTCGTGACACATAATTCAAACCACCAAAAAGGACACGCATTCACATAACACATACATGTCACCTAGGTAATATAGTGACGAATCTTGGTAATTGCGCAGAATCAGGAGAAGCCCTCTCCACTCTAACCAGTGGTACTTGTCCACCTCTAGGATTTCATCTTGATGCCCACAAGATATCACATACACATTGAGTCTTCTCATAGGGACTTTTCTACAGTACGGCTCCACAGCCTTCTATGGTAGCAGTGTCAATTTCAGCACATAATTCACTTACACATTGTCTCACTTAATCACATGAATAACATCATTTGCATGCACTGTTTAGTCCATTCACATGCACTTTATTAGTTTAAACATGTATACTTCAGTTTACAGAACCCAACATGATTGTATAACAGTGTCAATTCATGCATAACAGTGCCTAATCATGCTGCATATCACTAAAAATACACTCTCTTAATCAAACATGCTTAACATGACTTAATTCCCTTTATAAGAGCAAACAGTATCTACGGATATCAAAACAGTCCCAAAATTTAACTACAAACCTAAGCATGTAACATATCATATGACTAAATTTTCAGAATTTCTCGCAATAGTAAAACTATTTTTAACATTTAATATAGTTTTCATGCAATCCTAGCAAGATATTCCACTTAACATGATAGACAGTAAAACAGTCAGTTCTCTCAGTTTTAAAACATGTAAACAGTAACCCTAGGATCAAAAAATTTCTCTGTAACAATCCCCTGAATCAATTCTATTTATTCAGAATTTAATCCTGTCAAATCATGCATATTCCTTCATAACAGAAATTATACTAAATGAAAACATGATAAAAAATTCGACAGAAATTCATGGGATGACCCCTAAATAGTACCTAAACATTCATAATTTTTACAGCATGATCAGACATCCAGAAATCTAAAAATCATAACATAGAGATGAAAATCACAATTCTGTAAAACCAGAAGAACTTGGCGGCAAGGGTCTTGCCGTCAAGGTGGGTTAACGGCACAATCAGTTGCCACTAACTTAGGAACTTGGTGGCAACAAGGTTGTCGTCAACCTCCTATCTACAGAAAAGTGTAGACCGAACACAATAAAAGATAGAATTTGGGGGTCCAGGACACAAATTAAAAATCAGTAAAATGCCTAAACTTTAGGGGACATGTCTAGGGATGAAACCCCTAAGTTACTTGCCTGAATAAAAACCTCAAAAGATCAAATTTGGCGATGAAGCCCTCCTCGGCTAAGCCAAGAAGGTGATTTCTTCAGCCCCAAATATGGTCCTCACGCTTGCACAGATGGTCTCCCGGAGTCAAGGGAGCTTCTTCACCTCCAGATCAACCTTTCAGTCGATGAAGTTTGCCGGAGAAGCCTCCCAAATGTCAGATCAAGCCTCACAAAGGTCTGCTCTTCTCTTACCCGAACCCTAGAATTTTCCTTTTGAACCAAAGGGTCTTCTCTAGCCGAGATGCTTAGGTTTTATAGGCTAAGGGTCGGGGTAAACCTAGCATTAGGAGTCCTGACCGTTGGGGATTGGGTTTCCTAAACAAACACCGGAGGAAACGGGGCCATTTCAGATCTGGAATCCCAAACACATCCGGAGAAGTAAACGGCCACTTTGCTGCCGTCAACTGGAAATAGGTGTCAATCGATGTTGACGTTTATATCCTCTGGCTACACAGTCAACGGCACAGAAGTTGCCATCAACTTGCTCTTAACGTCAAGTGATGTTGACATTAAACAGGGATTTTGGGCAGAACACAAAATTTATCAAGCAAATATACATGCACAGTAATAGATAAATACTATATGCAGAGAATTAAATAAATATAATATACACAGGATTTGAGGGCCTTACACCCTCTCCCCCTAAAAGAAAACTTCGTCCTTGAAGTTAGCACAGAAATACTAACCAACAAATGGGGATATTGCTTCTTCATGGCCTCCTCAAGCTCCCACATAGTCTCCTCTCGAGAGAAATTCCTCCATAACACCTTCATGGATACAATAGCCTCGTTCCTGAGGTGCTGAACCTTCTGATCTAGGATAGCTACTGGTCGCTCTACATAAGACAAGTCTGGCTGAATCTCCACTGGCTCATGACTGATAACATGTGACGGATCTCGCACCTACCTCTTGAGCATACACACGTGGAAGACTAGATGCACACTAGGTAGCACTGGGGGTAAAGCTAGCTCATATGCCACGCTGCCCATCCGCTTGAGAATCTCAAACATGCCAATGAATTTCGGGCTCAACTTGCTATGCCTGCCAAACCTGACCACACCTCGGGTAGGCGCCACCTTGAGAAATACATGCTCGCCAACCTCGAACTCTAAGTCCTTCCTTCTATTATCGGCGTAGCTCTTCTGCCTATCCTGGGCTGTAACCAATCTCTACCTGATAAGATGAATCTTATCCAAGTCACCTGCACCAACTTCGGACCAACCAACTGCCTATCACCTGTCTCCTCCCAACACAAAGGAGATCTATAGGGCCGCCCGTACAAAGCCTCGAATGGAGCCATGTCGATGCTCGCATGAAAACTATTGTTGTAGGCGAACTCCAGACGAGGTAGATGACTTTCCCAATCACCTCTCCAATCAAGCACGCACGCTCTCAACATATCCTCGAGCGTCTGGATCATCCTCTTAGACTGGCCATTTGTCTGAGGGTGAAACACAGAACTTAGCTTCAACTGAGAACCCAACGCCTCCTGAAGACCCTGCCACAGCCTCGATGTAAACAATGGGTCTCTGTCAGAGATAATAGACTTCGACACACCATGCAGTCTCGCAATGCTGCCTACATACAACCTAGCCAAACTCTCCACAGACTGTTTCTTCTTCATGGGCAAGAAATGAGCAGTCTTGGAGAAATGGTCTACAATCACCCAAATCGAGTCATTGCCCTTAACTGATCTGGGCAAACCCGTCACAAAATCCATGGTGATTGCCTCCCACTTCCACACAGGTATCTCCATCTTCTGCATAAGGCCCGATGGTCTCTAGCGTTCGGCCTTTACCTGCTGAATACCAAACACCTGGACACAAACTCTGCCACATCCTTCTTTATGCCTGACCACCAGAAGGATCTCTTCAAGTCCTGGTACATCTTGGTGTTGCCTGGATGAATGGAGAACCTTGACCTGTGAGCTTCTACAAGTACACGCTCACGAACATCCACAACATTAGGGACACACACTCGGTGCTGAAATCTAATGACACCGTCCTCATCTCTAGCAATGCCTGCCTTGCCCACCATCTCTTGAAGCCTAGGATCAGCTCTCTGCTGCTTGATCACCTCATCTAGAACCGTGGATCAGATAGACAACTGAGCCACAAAATCCTGACACAAATGTGGCTCTAATTCGGTCATAGCACATGTCGCATCCTCAACCATCTTCCAATCTTGCCGAAGTAATGACTTCTTTCTGCTAAGTGCATCTGCCATGACATTCGCCTTCCCTGGATGGTACTGAAGCTCGAAGTCGTAGTCCTTGAGAAACTCTATCCACCTTCTCTACCGCATGTTCAACTCCTTCTGAGAGAAAAGATACCTCAGACTCTTGTGGTCAGTAAACACCTCGAACTTGACACCATAAAGATAGTGTCTCCAGATCATCAGTGCATGAACCACAACCGCTAACTCCAAATCATGGGTCGGATAGTTACGCTCATGCTCCTTTAACTGGCGAGAAGCATAGGCAACTACCTTACCATGCTGCATCAACACACAGCCAAGGCCTATCTGAGAAGCATCAGAATAGATAGCAAAACCCTCTGCACCACTAGGCAAGATCAACATGGGTGCAGAAGTAAGTCTCATCTTCAGCAACTAAAAATTGCTCTCGCAATCATCAGACCAAACATACTTCACCCCTTTCCTGGTTAGCTTAGTCAAAGGTGCTGCGATAGAGGCAAAGCCTTCAATAAATCACCTGTAATAGCCTGCTAAACCAAGAAAACTCCTGATCTCCAATGGTGTCCTTGGATTCTCCCACTCTAACACCGCCTGAACCTTCGCCGGATCAACAGCAACTCCAACACCTAAGATAACATGCCCAAGGAAATGAACCTCGCGCATCCAGAAGTCGCACTTGTTGAACTTAGCATACAGCTTGTGCTCTCGAAGAACCTCCAGAACAATCCTTAGATGCTCACGGTGTGTAGCCTTGTCAGGGGAATAGACTAACACATCGTCTGTGAACACCATAACAAAACTATCCAAATATGGCCTAAACACCCTGTTCATGAGATCCATGAATGCTGCAGGGGTGTTAATCAGACCAAACGGAAGTACAAGGAACTCATAGTGTCCATAACGGGTCTTGAAAGCAGTCTTGGACACATCTTCACCCTTGATCCTCAACTGATGGTAGCCGAACTGCAGATCTATCTTGGAAAACACATATGCATTCTGCAACTGATCGAACAAATCATCAATCTACGGAAAAGGGTACATGTTCTTCACTGTCACTTGGTTGAGCTTCTGTAGTCGATGCACAGCCTGAGGGAACCATCTTTCTTCTTCACGAACAACACAGGTGCGCCCCATGGTGACACACTAGGGCGAATGAACCCCTTATCAAGCAAATTCTGCAATTGCTTCCTCAACTCGGCTAGCTCTACAGGTGCCATCCGATAGGGAGCCTTAGAGATAGGTGAGGTGCCTGGAAGTCTCTCTATAGTGAACTCTATCTCCCTTGCTAGTGGCAATCCAAACAAATCATCAGGGAACACGTCTGGATACTCCTGCACAACCTCAATCTCCTCAAGGGTAGGTGACTGATCGGCCTTTGGGACTAACATCATGCTGGTAAGAAAAGCGTCACAACCCTTGTTCACCATCCTCATCGCCTTCATGGCGGAGATCACAAACCTTCCCGCTAAATTCCTTGGCAACGGATGTGAGAACTCATCCTCTCCAGGAATACGGAAAGTAATCTTCTTCCCTCTGCAATCCACCAAGGCATAGTTCTCCTCAAGCCAATCGAGACCAAGTATGGCATCATAGTCCTTCATCTTGAGTAAGTAGAAGCACCCAAACAAGCCTCGGTCTTCAATGCACACAGGTAAGGATGGAATGCACTTCATGGTTGCTACCGTACCTGCTGGTGTGTGCACAGACAAAGGAACCTCTAATTCTTCTGCCTCAACTGTAGACTCTGCTGCTAACTACTTGGCAAACCCCTCGGAAATAAACGAGTGTGTGGCACCCGTAACAAACAACACTCGAGCCTGCACACCCATGACTAGAACTGTACCTTCTGTGATGTTCTTGGCCTACTCTGCATCCTCTCGAGCTAGTGCAAACACTCGGTCTTGGGCCTGAGGCCTTCCTGGTCTCCCTGCGCTGGTGCTACTGCCGCTGCCGCTGTTGGGGCTGGCTCTCCTCTCTGAGCGGATTGCTGAAGTCTGGGGCAATCTCTGATCTGGTGCTCGGTGCTGCCACACTTCAGGCACTTCCCTGCTAGCTTCCACACTCGGTGCCACCATGTGTCCTTCCACATTAAGGACACGCCTTCTTGTCTCTAGGCCTGAAGTTGGGTGACTGTGGTGTAACCGCCTGCTGACTCGAAGCTGCTACTAGATGTTGTGGCGACTGGTACATTGCCGCCTCTTCCTGTCCTGCCTCTGGAAAGGTGGCGCTGACCTCTTCTGAGCTGCCCTCTTCTCCACTATGTGTCTCCATCTCACTCTCATGCCTGCATGCTGCGCTGAGAGCCTCATCTAAAGTGCGGTGGTCAAAAGCAACCAGTCTCAACCTAAGTGATGGTTTGAGCCCCATCACAAACTTCTTGGCCTTCCTGCGCTCATCAGCCACAATATGAGGAGCATACTTGGAAAGCTCGACAAACCTGGCCTCGTACTCCAAGACAGTTATGGAGCCCTGTGTGAGAGAGAGAAACTCTTACTCCATCTTGTCCTGGATGTGCTCGAGGATGAACTATCTTGTCCTGGATGTGCTCGAGGATGAACTTGGCCCGAAATAGTCTCATGAACACGGCCCAAGTCACCTCAATGGCACCATCCTCATACCTCGTACGTAGCACGCCACCAAACATCAGCTGTCTCCTACAAAACACAACCCATAAGCACCATCCAAACAAAATCTTAACCCTACACAAGTACATATACTCTAAATACCTGTAACATGTAAGTAGCCAGGCTGACATTATCTTCTTCCGCACACCTGATAGCCTGGAAGATCTTCTCTACTTCCCTCATCAAGCTCTCTGCCAAGAGGGGCTGACTCTCCCCCTTAAAAGAAGGCAGAGCCATCCTCTTAAACCTCTCCATGATGGACGGACCACCATGGCCATGCTCTTGAGGAACTGGACCTAGAGCCTGAGACAATAAGCAACACATAAGTAACACATAAACAATCATACATTCAACAAAATAGACTACTCCCTATTTAACAACTCTAACATGTGCCTGCAACTGAGCCTGCAATGCCGCCTGAGTCTAAGCCTGAGTCTGCATTAGTTGGACCAGGCCTTGCATGAACACGCCATAGTCCACAGGTGGTGGTGGAGTGAGTACCGTAGGACCCTGGGGTGCTAGGGCCTACTGCTCACCCTCTCCTCATGCCTCTGCTCATCCTCCCGAGCCTGAGCACCATGCCTACCATGGCTCGCCATTGCCTGTAAAATAATTAACTTAGTTAGAATCTAAGTTACTTAGTCCTGACCATTTTCTTAACTATCTTTGATTCATTATAGTTATTTTCCACATATATGGACTAATTCTATAAAGACTTTGAAATATTGTGTAGATGATGGCTTATTTATGGACAATTTCAACATGTTTCTCTAATACCAATCTCTATAACGACCCTCTTTATACCGGTACGATTATACCAACCCACATCAATATAAAGGGCGCGTCACAGTGGGACATGTACCCAACACAACACAGTAGGTAGAGATGTACATAAATAGCAAAAGGAAGTACAGTGAAAATAAAAGATAATCTTATTCCATCATCATTCACACATTCCACTGTCTATATAGTAGCAATGAAAATAAACTCAATGTCCACAATTATACAAGTCCCATAATATCAATGTCCACATACTAGTAAATGAAAATGTAGTCAAAACAAGTGGACTCCACAAGCACAGCTATTCCTCTCGCTCAGAGTCGCTCCTCACTATGTCCTCCTCTAGCACGGAGACACATGTCTCACCTATATGTTAAAGCAAGTATGAGTCTTCCAAAAGACGCAGCAAGCAACCTATTGGCATATCCTTACATATATCACATTTAAGCTAATCTTTTAAACAATAAGAGAAGTATATGACACATGATTTATGTCAAATAAGCAAATACACATGAATAACCTATAACATGCTTTCGACACATGGAAGTTAATATGATTCATGGTTTCATTTTCCATTCATATCATTTCATATTTCTAAACAAATAGATCATGGAATTTAGTACATGGTTACTAACAAACCTAGCATGATATCTAACACTTTTCACATACTTTTATACCACATAGCCACATATTTTAGTTGCTGTTTTAACATAAATAAGCAGGTTTTACATCTTTTCACATGGTTACACATTAACACATCACTATCACATGTTCACATTGCACATTTACACAATTTTCACATCTTTACACATTAATTTGTCGTGCCACATAGTCCGAACCACCATAAAGAAGGACACTCATTCACATAACACATACCCGTCACCTAGACAATATAGTGACGAATCTTGGTAACTGCGCAGAACCGGGAGAAGCCCTCTCCACCCTAACCAGTGGTACTTGTCCATCTCCAGGATTTCATCCTAATGCCCACAGGATATCACATACACATTGAGCCTTCCCATAGGGACTTTTCTACAGTACGACTCCATAGCCTTCTATGGTAGCAGTGTCAATTTTGGCACATAATTCACTTATACATTGTCTCACTTAATCACATGAATAACATCATTTGCATGCACTATTTAGTCCATTCACATGCACTTTATTTAAACATGTATACTTCAGTTTACAGAACCCAACATGATTGTATAACAGTGTCAATTCATGCATAACAGTGCCTAAACATGCTGCATATCAATAAAAATACACTCTCTTAATAAAACATGCTTAACATGGTTTAATTACCTTTTATAAGAGCAAACAATATCTACGGATATCAAAACAGTCCCAAAATTTAACTACGAACCCTAAGCATGTAACATATCATATGAATACTTTTTCAGAATTTTTTGCAATATTAAAACTATTTTTAACATTTAATACAGTTTTCATGCAATCCTAGCAAGATATTCCACTTAACATGATAGACAGTAAAATAGTCAATTCTCTCAGTTTTAAAACATGTAAACAGTAACCTAGGATCATAAAAATTCTCTGTAATAATTCCCTGCATCAATTCTATTTATTCAAAATTTAATGCCGTCAAATCATGCATATTCCTTCATAACAGAAATTATACTAAATGAAAACATGATCAGAAATTTGACAAAAATTCATGGGATGACCCCTAAAAAGTACCTGAATGTCCATAATTTTTACAGCATGATCAAACATCCAAAAATCATAACACAGAGATGAAAATCACAATTCCATAAAATCAGAAGAACTTGGCGGCAAGGGTCTTGCCGTCAAGGTGGGTTAACGGCACAATCTGTTGCTGCTAACTCAGGAACTTGGCAGCAACAAGGTTGTCGTCAACCTCCTGTCTGCAGAAAAGTGCAAACCGAACGTAATAAAAAATAGAATTCGAGGGTCCAGGACACGAATTAAAAATCTGTAAAAATGGCTAAACTCTAGGGAACATGTCTAGGGATGAACCCCTAAGTTACTTGCCTGAATATAAACCTTAGAAGATCAAATTTGGCGATGAAGTCCTCCTCGGCTAAGCCAAGAAGTTGATTTCTTCAGCCCCAAATCTGGTCCTCACGCTTGCACAGATGATCTCCCGGAGTCAAGGGAGCTTCTTCACCTCCAGATCAACCTTTCAGTCAAAGAAGTTTGCCGGAGAAGCCTCCCAAACGTCGGATCAAGCCTCTCAAAGTTCTGCTCTTCTCTCACCCGAACCCTAGAATTTTCCTTCTGAACCAAAGGGTGTTCTCTAGCTGAGATGCTTAGGTTTTGTAGGCTAAGGGTCGGGGTAAACCTAGCATTAGGAGTCTTGACTATTGGGGATTGGGTTTCCTAAACAAACACCAAGGTAACGGAGCCGTTTCAGATCTGGAATCCCAAACACAGCCAGAGAAGTAAACGGCCACTTTGCTGCCGTCAACTGGAAATAGGTGTCAATCGATGTTTATGTCTATATCCTCTGGCTACACAGTCAACAACACAGAAGTTGCCGTCAACTTGCTCTTAACGTCAAGTGATGTTGACATTAAACAGGGATTTTAGGCAGGACACAAAATTTATCAAGCAAACATACATGCACAGCAATAGATAAATACTATATGCACAGAATTAAAAATATAGTATACACATGTTTTGAGGGCCTTACAAGAAATGATACAGGTCAACCTGTATGAAGGATGTGTCGACCTGATGAAGGAGTAGTGTCGACCTGAGTAAAGAATGTGTCGACATAGTCATGAAGTACAAGAAGTTTTCAATAATGATTAGGAGTCATGTATTTTAGGGTATTCTGAAAAATTAATTTTCTTCAGTTATTGTATAAATACATCATTTACAAATTACACATGCCTAACTCTCTTCGGAGAGAGGTGAATTTCTCTTCAGGTAAGGCTTTTGTAAAGATGTCTGCCAACCGTTTTTCAATTTCTATGAATGAAATGCTAATATTACCATTTGCTACATGATCTCTAATGAAATGATACTTAATTTCAATATGTTTGGTTCTTGAATGTTGTATTGGATTCTTTGTGAGATTGGTGACATTGGTGTTGTCACATAATAGAGGTAGAGATTTGATGTTTAGTCCATATTCCTCCAGTTGTTGTTTGATCCATAATAGTTGAGTGCAGCAACTCCCAACAACAACATATTCAGCTTCAGTTGTTGACAGAGCCATAGAGTTCTACTTTCTTGAAGACAAGAAGATCAACACCTTGCAAGAAATTGACAGAAACCGCTGGTACTTTTTCTATCCACTTTGCATCTAGCATAATTAGCATCATTATAACCAATTAAACTCATCTTGCATGATTTTGGATACTATAGACCTAATTCACATGTATGTGCTAATATCTAAAAATCTTTTTGACTGAAATTAAGTGGGATTCTTTAGGATTGCTTAGTACCTAGCACACATACATACACTAAATAAAATGTATAGTCTATAGCAGTTAAGTATAGTAGAGAACCATTAGTCTTTCATAACAAGCTCTAGGTGCTTGTTTTAGACCATATAGTACCTTATGCAATTTGAAAATATGATTGTCTATGTCTTCAAAGCCAGGAGGTTGTTCAACATAGACTTCCTCTTTTATAAACAATTTAAAAATGTAGATTTTACATCTATTTGAAACAATTTTAAATCACATGCAGATGTAGATGCATATGCTAGTAAAATCCAAATAGCCTCGAATCTAACTACTGGTGCATAGGTTTCATCAAAATCTATACCCTCCTCTTGGGAATAGCCTTGAGCTACCAGTCTTTCATTGTTTCTAGTAATGACACCAGCTTCATCCATTTTGTTTCTGAACACCCTTTTGATGTCAAAATAGGATGATCTGATGGCCTAGGCACAAGGAACCATACCTGATTTCTCTTGAACTGAATCAGTTCATCTTGCATGGCTAAAATTCAAGATTCATCAGTTAGTGTCTCATTGATTGTTTTGAGCTCAATTTAAGAAACAAAGGCTAAATAATCATAGAGAATAACATTACCTCTAGTTCTTACCCCTACATCTAGATCTTCAATGATATTTTCTTTTGGATGATCCTTTTTATATCTCCATTCCCTAGGAAGATCTTCATGGGTTGGTTCTTTCTGTTGTAGTTTCTCCAGGGCTAGATCTTTACTATCCTTGATAGATATCTCTTGCATTTTCTTTGTACCTTCATCATCACTCACAATTTTCTTTCTCAAGGAAGGGTTAGATTCATCAAATATAATATGTACAGTTTGTTCAACTAACAAAGTTCTTTTATTGAAAACTCAATATCCCCTAGGCTTAGAAGTGTAACTAAGAAATATATCTTCATCGATTTTTGCATCTAGTTTATCTATATTTGACTTACCATTGTTGTGAATAAAGCATTTGCATCTGAATGGCTTGAGGTGGCTAACATTTGGCTTCTTTTCCTTATACAGTTCATATGCAGTCTTTTTCAGAATTGCTTGATCATTGCTCTGTTGACTGTGTAGCATGTAGTGCTAATTGCTTCTGCCCAAAAATATCTTGGCAAGTTGTATTCAGACAACATGGTTCTTGCCATATCCACTAAAGTTCTGTTCTTCCTTTCAGTAACTCCATTTTGTTGAGGTGTCCTTGATGCTGAGAAGTTATGTTCAATACATTGATCTTCACAGGCCCTTACAAATTCTTTCTTCTGAATTTCTCCTCCATGATCTGACCTTAATAGAATTATATTGTACTTCTGATCCTTCTGAACTAATTTGCTAAATTTTACAAAAGCCTCAAATGTGTCATCTTTATGTTCTAAGAATGACACCCATGTGAACCTTGATAAATCATCAACTATTACAAACCCATACTTCTTTCCTCCCAAGCTTGTTGTAGACATTGGTCCAAATAAATCCATATGAATTAGCTTCAAAGACTTGGTGGTGGTGGCAATAGTTTTTGACTTGAAAGAACTCTTTATATGTTTACCTTAATGGTTCACAGACTTTCTCACAGTGTATGTTGATTCTTGGCAATCCTTCCACTAGCTTATGCTTGATTAATTTTCTTATGACATCCAAACTACCATGACCCATCCTTCTGTGCCATAATTCTGCATTTATGCTTTTAGCTGCTGCTAAACATATATCTTGATTCCTCAGATCTTCAAGATCTAGAACATATAGATTCTTCTCCATATGCCCTTCAAAAATCACTTCTTCATTCTTGATGATTTGACACTTCAATTCTATGAACTTTACTTGATGTTCTTTGTCACAGAGTTGGCTGATGTATATCAGGTTGTGCTTCAGTCCTTTGACACACAACACTTCTTCCATTAAATCCTTGTTTTTGTTACCTATTGTTCCACATCCGATAACAGTTCCCTTGCCATTGTCTCCATAGGTAACTGATCCTTCTTCAGACTTGATTGACTTGAATAAGCTTTTATCACCTGTCATGTGTCTAGAGCATCCACTGTCTAGGTACCACTTGGATGCTTTTAGACTTACCTTATCATCAAGATTTGCCATAAAGGCAAGATGAGCCCTTTATTGTTGTTGTTCATCTGAGCTTGTGTCTTCAGATGAGCTATCTTCATTATTCCATACAACATCCATATATAGTTTTCTCTCTTGTATTTTCTGGATGGCTCTTGCTTCATGTGTTCTTTCTTGTTTAACTTAGGGCATTCTGTCCTTAGATGCCCTGGCTGCTTGCATTTATAGTATATAGGTTCTGTCTTCTTGTTGTCTTTTTTGTAGAATCTTCTTCCTGACGGTTGCTTCTTCTTGGCTAATATTCTTTGCAGTCGTCTTGATAGGAAGGCTTCTTCTTCACTATCTATACTACTATTATCACTGGTTGTGGCACATTTTTTGCTTGGTTCTTCAGTTCTTAATGTCATGCTAATTTTCTTCTTCAAGGTGCTTTCTCCCAGTCTCTCCATATTTATCTCATGAGTCATGAGAGACCCAATAAGCTTTTCTAATGACATTGAGGAGAGATCATTGGCTTCCTCTATAGCAGTGACTTTGGGAGTCTATACGGTTGGTAAGGATCTTAGTATTTTCCTCACCATGTCTCCTGTCTCATACCTTTTTCCAAGTCTAGCTAGACCATTTGTAATATCAGTGAATTGATTATACATTTGAGAGATGGACTCACCTGAAATCATCTGAAATTTTTCGTACTAAGTCATTGATATGTCTATCCTTGTTTCTTTTACCTTATCAATCTCTTCATAGGTGAGTCTCAACTTATCCCACATCTCTTTGTCCAACTTGCATACAGATATTCTGTTAAATTCCTTCTTACTCAATGAACAACATAATATACTTTTGACTTTGTTGTTCTGAGACATCATTTTCTTGTCAGAATCCGTCCAGTTCTCTTTGGAGTTCAGGATTATCAGATCTCCATCTTCTATTATAGTCCATAGTTGATAATCTAAACCTTGAAGAAAAAACTCCATTTTTATCTTCTAGTAGTTGTAGTCTTTTCCATCGAATAGTGGAGGTCTGTTGACTGACTGTCCTTCTACATAATCTTGGGCTGCCATATCTTTGTTCTTCAGATCATGAAATTTACTAGCTTGAAGAGACCTCACTCTGATACCACTTGTTGACCAGGTTGCAATCCCAGAGGGGGGAGGTGAATGGATAGCTTAAAAATAAATCTTGAAAAATAACTTTAAACAAAAACACTAAACACAGATGTTAGAGTTAGTGAGCAGCATAGTAAGATAAAACATTCACACAACATAGGAGAGTTTTTATCCTAGTTCGGCCCTTCCAAAGAAAGTCCTATGTCCAGTCCCCAAGCAACCTCTTAGGATTTCACTAACCAAGGGTATAAGTCCCCCTTAAGGACACTTACACATCCACCACCAGCTAGCCTTCTCTTCAACCCTGAAGAGGAAATACACCCACTTGTAGCAACAGGTCCTTCCTTTAACAAGGAGAACTAAACACCTACCCATAATAGGTCTTTTCTTCACAGAGGAAGAGATGCACTCTAACAGAACACTTGAATGGATGGCCCCTAGATCAAACTTATACAACAATGCAGTGCTTGATCTGAGACACAAACTGAGAGAGAAAGGAATGGAAACTATGATACTATTCTCTCAGCACAACAAACTCTCAAAATAAAAATCTAAGTGAAGCTTCAGGAGAGCTCGGAGCAGAAGGTCGTGGAGTTAATACGCACTGCTCTTCTAATCTCAATGGTGGTGAAGATCTCTTTGTGTATGCCTGTGCACATTCTTTTTTCGATATTCTTCTTTGCAGACATTGTCTTTTTAAGAGGATTTTTGCTAGCCGTTGAGATATCCGTTGAAGCAGTCGTTGTCCCTCATTTCTCAATACTTGTTTCCATGCAGTCGCAGGAGGTCTTACATTGTAGAAACATGTGACTATCGAAAACCTGCAACCATTAAATGCTAAGAGAGATGTCTTCCGTCGACAAAAAAGGTGTTACACAGAAATAGATATGTCCATTCTGTCACTGCATAAATCATAAGAAGACTTGTTATAAGAATGACAAACCGTAAAGCAATTTCTGCATGGGAGCCGTGTCCTGTGACTAACTAAGCCATAGATAGGTATGTTCCTTTATGTTCATAGGTAAAGTGTTAGTTGACTTATCATGAAAATAGTAGTCAGTCAAAAAGTCATACTGTATGGGAACTATATCCAGCAATAGACTATGCATGTGAAGATAATTTTGAATGCTTATGCATAAAAGATATTCAGCAGACTGCGGGAGATTTGAATTTCACATGTCCAAATGCTAAGAACTTTTAAAAATAAGTCTGTGAATACTTTAATCATATTATCAAGGATGTTTTCAGAAGGTTCCTTAATCAGAAGATATGCAATGATTAAATGTTTTCTTCAAGGATAATAGCTTGAATAAAATGATATTGAAAACAATAGTCATTAATAAAATTTACTCATAATCTTTCTTGATCAACAAAATAAGGATTTTCGTTATGAAAAAGATGATCAGGGTATTAATGATAATCTATGTAGAACAGTCAATATGCAAGAAACAATTGTTATGATAAAGTCAATCGGCTATTTTATTGAAGTTTTGATTTGACCAAAAAACAACACAAACGATCGAAGTGGAAGCTTCGATTGGTCAAAATATAACGTTATCGATCGAAGTGGAACTTAGGATATGACGAAGTGTGACTTCGTATATGACGAAGTGGAACTTCATATAAAATAGTTCAGAACGCTATCAGTCGAAGTGAAGCTTCGTATATGACTTCAGATATGACGAAGTTAGCTTCGTATATGACAAAGTGAACCTCAGATAAACAGAGATCAACTTTGTCGGTCGAAGTGGAACTTCGAAGTGAACTTCGCATAAAATGAAAAACAACGCAGTCAGTCGATTTAAAGCTTCGTATATGACTTCGGATGTGACGAAGTTGAGCTTCAACTGAACACGATCAAAATCATGCATGACGAAGTGCCAACTTCGGATACGACTATGTGAACTTCAGATAATGAAGTTTTAAAGCTATAGAAGATGAAACTTGTCTTCGATTGAAACCGTGAAAAGATTATTAGTGATGGAAAAACATGAACTTATGAATGAAGCTGTGAATGACAACAAGGACTTACAAGCATTTGAACACCATCTAGTGAACTTAAAAATACTTGGAATACTTACAATGGTGATCCTTGAAGTATTATTTATTTCCTTTGATTCTCCTGTTGACAGACTTAACCAAAATGATATTAAGGTAAAAACACATGATTTAGATAATATATAAGAATATTCTGATAAGTTTTGTTATCACCAAAATATATAGTCATGGAGATAAAGGAGTCGACAATCTCCCCCTTTTTAGTGATGACAAAAAACTAACCGAAATCATAATGCTTCAAAAAAGATACGACGATATTTATTCAAAGTATGTATGTATTTCAGAGTATTTCTCCCCCTTTTTGTCAATGACCTATGGAATAGAAATGATGAAGCCAAAAGGAAAGATGTGGAGAATGATTTATGAAGTCTCCCCCTTTGTCCAAGGCTCCCCTTAGTTCAAGCCCATGTAAAGAGATAAAGGAGTTAAATGTAGGAAATTTGATCAGAGAAAGTAGAGCATGAAAATGACCCATAGTGAGAGTGGAGATTAAATACTGGATCAAAATAAAAAGTAAAAGGCATGATCGTGATAACAAGTGTTCAAGCAACAGTAACAAGTAAAAGGCAAGAGTACTTAACAAATATCAAGATAGGATGTTCACAAGAGTGCAACATGAATGAGCAGTCATGGACATGTCACGAATAACAAGTACCCGATTTGGCCATATCACGATCAAGATATAACGAGCACGATACACGAGTACATGATTTGATTGTCATAGACTAATTTGACATGATTAACACAATTTTAGTGCAATTCCAACACTATGGTCAACAACCCCTGCAGGTATACGATATTTGGGTGCTCCTCATAATACCTGACTGGGCCCCATTAATGCCTGGCATTGTTAGTCCAACAGATCTGAAGATCCACATGATTTTGTCTAGACAATCACTTAATGGCCATGAGAAAGTTATGAAGTAATATGAGATTTTTGGCAAGAGGACGAGATGAGAACCTGTAATCCAAGAATGAATCTGGGTTTTGATTTACCAAACCACGAGAAACAACTTCCATCTGACACATATGTGTACCGACAGTACTGGGTTAAGACAAGATGAGAATAGAAAAAACAATATGTGCACAGCTGGTTGATACATATTGTATAGCTTTCCGGCATAATCAGAAAGGTTTAATGAATTTTCATGGTACAACAGGTTCGACGACCTTGTGAGAATCTAAGGCCAATGGAGACTTACAGAGGTCTCATGTGAAGGCGTCCTAGCCCAACATGAGGAATACCTAGCGGAGAGTATGTCAGTCACGGAGGAGTGTTCCTATCTATTTCACGAGGAGAACAAGCAACACAATGTGAGGGTCTCTAGAAACGACGATGCAAAACAATGGGTGACATATTAATATTTTATGTCGTAACATGAGGGCATTGAGTTTTTTAATAAGACATGTTTAAACTGATGATCAGTTTATCCAAATGTAATTTAAATTAATTACATATCTATTTCGGTGATTAACAAAACTAACGTAAAGTTTAATCTAACTTACTTTCTATGAGACTTGAGTACAGGAAATGAAACAAGAAATAACAAGCTAAATGGGTAAGTATTATTTACTCTATAGCAATGTAAGTTCAAAGCATGAGATTTTTCTAAGTACACATCGACTCTCTAGTTGTTATAACGATTTCCTTAGAATCATAACGATTTCCTCATTCACATCGATTTTGGTTCTATAATGATTCATAAGTCATTGATATTCTATTGCAGTCTATCTCATAACGATTCGTTAAGTGATCGCAATGATTTGCCCTCACAACGATTCGGTAAGTGATCGCAACGATTTTCCCTCACAACGATTCGATAATTGATCGCAACGATTTGCCCTCACAACGATTCGGTTAGTGATCCCAACGATTTGCCCTCACAACGATTCGGTAAGTGATCGCAACGATTTGCCCTCACAACGATTTCGTAGTGATCGTAATGATTTGCCCTCATAACGATTTGCTAAGTATTCATAACGACTTACTTTTTGTAATGATTATTAAGTAATCATAACGATTTGCTTTCATAACGATTCGTTAAGCATTCATAACGATTCGATAAGTGATCACATCGATTTCTTAAGAAAGAACAACGATTTGCTCTCACATTGATTTGATAAGTGAGAACAACGATTTCAGTGTCACATCGACTCATCAAGTTTCAAAACGATTTGATCCTATAACGATTCATCAAGTTACATAATGACTTGGTCATTGTAACGATTCGATACAGCAATCAACGATTCATTCACATTGTCTTTAACGATTTGATTATAACGACTTGTGCATGACAATTTGCTTATGGACTCACACGATTTGTCTCTACAACGATTTGGTTATTGATGCATAACGATTTGAATGTGCATCGGTTTGCTTATAAGTACATAACAATTTACATAAATATCAACTCATTTGCATAACGATTTCATAAGTCATGCATATAACGATTCCATGTGAAAATAATGATTTGATTTTCGAACTCATTTTTGAATACGTTGATAAGTCAAAGTCTTCACGTATATCTTTCTGACAACCATGCATTTATTATGACTGAACATATCTCTGCAGTGCATGCAAACGATATCTTCTATTCTCATGCTTCTCCTGTAAACATCTTTTTAGGAGAATTGAATCGAACTTCTATTTCGATCATTCTAACAATAACTGACAATAAGAGACAGCTTAGCTGTCTATTGTTTAAGCTTGTAATGCGTGCAGGTCTCTGACAGCGTTCGACAAAATAGAAGCTAAAGGATATTATAGAAGATCTTCTCTCTTTGCGTGCATGGAAAGCTAAAAGACTGTTGAACGGGAAGCTCTACAGTGACATGCAGTCTAACGTAAACAAAAGCTTAGAGACAACGGGCACTTCAAACGTTAAAATTTCAAATAGAAGATATATAAAGAAGACTGAAGCTCCAGAAGAAATGGGACACATATTGAGAATTCAAACGACAATCTTTCACAAGCCTTCTGCGAGCTTTCTCAAGAGCGAAGCCTCACTCCCATTAGTTCTAGCTCTTGCTCTCTGAGTTCAGTGTAGATCCTTGAGAGAGCCTTCAGTACTGAGATAGTTCATGTCTTGAAAATCCTTCTTCTCTCAGTCTTAGCTTCATATCAAGCACTGTTCTTTAAGCTTGATCTAGGGGCGTCATTCCTTGAACACTTCGAGTAGAAGGAAGACCTGGGGGTTCCAGGGTGTGTGTTCCCTTCGAGTAGAAGGAAGACCTGGTGGTATCCAGGGTGTTGTAATTCCTCTTCGGGTTGTGAAGAGAAAACCAGTTACGGTTGGGTGTGTAAGGGTCCATAAGGGGGACTGTACCCTTGGGTAGTGAAAGCCTGAGTTGTTGCTCAGGGACTGGACGTAGGACTCCTGTGGAAAGGAGGTCTGAACCAGGATAAATTCCCTGTGTTGTCTGTGTGCTTGCTTTGCGTTTACTTTCTTTTCGTACTAACTCTAACACCCATCGAAGTGTGTTTTGTATGATTGTTTTGTGAACAGGTTTAAGTTACTCAATATTTTTAAGAATCTCATTCACCCCCCCCCCCCCCCCCCGGGCTTGCTAGCTGGGCAACAAGTGGTATCAGAGCAAGTCTCTTCGACAAAGAAGAAGATCCAACGATCTGAAGAGAAAAGATCAGATGGCAGCCCAAGGTCACTCCGAAGGTCAGTCTGTCAACCGGCCACCTCTATTCGATGGAGAAGATTACACCTATTGGAAAACAAGAATGGAGTATTTCCTACAAGGTCTCGACTATCAGATCTGGTCAATAGTTGAAGAAGGTGATCTTTTGGTTACTAATGAAAGAGATAAGTGGACTGAAGACGACAAGAAAAAGATCTCCCTAAACTGCAAAGCCAAGAGCATTCTATGTTGTGCTCTTAGCAAGAAGGAATTCAACAGAATTTCCGCCTGCAAATCCGCCATGGAAATGTGGGAAAAGCTCAGGATCACATACGAAGGCACCGACAAAGTCAAGGAAACCAGGATAGACATACTGGTGACACAATATGAAAGGTTTCAGATGTAGCTAGGAGAGTCAATAACCCAAATGTTCAGCAGATTTACAGACATCACAAATGGGTTAACCAGTCTTGGAAAGACTTACAAAATGGGAGATATGGTAAGAAAGATTCTGAGATCTCTACCATCTTCCTGGACTCCCAAAGTAACAGCCATAGAAGAAGCCAATGACCGGAAGAGGATGTCATTGGAAAAACTCGTTGGGTCCCTTATGGCCCATGAAATCAACATGGAGAGACTGGGAGAGTCTTCGAGCAGGAAGAAACACTCAAATGCTCTCAAAGCTGAAGAAGACTCATCAGAAGAATTTTCAGATAACAATGAAAGCAATGAAGGCAGCGAAGATGAAGAAGCAATGTTGTCTAGAAGGCTACAACGAATCCTAGCCAAAAAGAAGAAGTATCAGTCCGGTAGAAGATATTTCAAGAAAAATAAGGACTTCAAGAAGACAGAAGGAAAGGATCAAAAGAAAGCTGAACCTATATGCTATGAGTGTAAGAAGCCTGGACATATGAGAGCAGAATGTCCGAAGCTGAAGAAAAGTGAATTCAGAAGGAAGGAACGTTCAATAAATCCAAGAAGATTCAAGAAGAAAGCTATGGCAGCGGCTTGGGACAACAGTAGTGACTCAGACAGTGAGTCAAGTTCAAGCAATGAAGAAGAAGAAGCCAACTTGGCACTCATGGCCAACATTGAAGAAAAGGTCACATCAGACTCATCTTTCTCTTCCTGTAATGATTCAGATTCAGATGATTTGGAAGAAGCTTTTAATAACTTTATAGTAAATATAAAGAAGTATCTAAACTACTAAAATCTAGTAAGAAAAATGTTGTTTGCCTAGAAAACACCAATTCGGATTTAAAATCAGAAAATGAGCAAATGGAGAAACAAATCACTGAACTTGAAAGAAGAAATGATCTGCTATGCGAAGATCTAAAAGATAAAAATAAACAAATAATAAAATTAGAAAAACAAGAAACCTTAGACGAATTAAAAAAGGGAAATTAAAACTCTAACAGAAGAAAATGAAAAACTATCTAGTATACTAGAAATTTTCACCAATGGTAAAAATTCCTTAATACTAAAAGGTGCTAGACGGTCAGGAAAAAGAAAACAAGGGTTAGGCTATATAGCCCCAGATAATGAAGAAACTATAATATACCCTAAAACGTATCCAACTCCTAAATTTGTAGCTGAACAAGATACTTCATATAAATCAAACTTTAAGTATGTTTCGTATGAAAGGATAACTAAACCAACATGTTGTAGCCATTGCAACAGACTAGGTCACATTAAAATAACTTGTCCAACCAAACACAAAAAATGGATAATTAAAAAAAAAATTGATGACACTAACCAACCAGGACCCAAAAGAACTTGGGTACCTAAAGCTTGATGTTTGCATTTCAGGAAAACCTTCAAGCATCCAAATGGTATTTGGATAGTGGATGCTCAAGGCATATGTCAGGTAATAGAAAGCTATTCTCTCACCTCGAAGCTGAAGAAGGCACAGTGATATATGGAGACAATGGAAAAAGAACTGTGATATGATGCGAATCTGTTGGCAACAAAGGGAAAATATTTATTGAAGATGTACTATGCGTAAAAGGTTTGAAGCATAATCTCATCAGCATAAGCCAGCTATGTGACAGAGGACATCAAATCAGATTCCAAGAGTCTAAGTGCAGCATCATAAAGGACGGAGCATTGATTTTCGAAGCTAACAGAGAAAAGAATCTGTACATACTTTACCTTGAAGAACTGAAAGATCAAGACATCTGTTTAGCAGCAAGTAAGGAGCAGACAACTGAGCTGTGGCACAGAAGATTGGGCCACTGCAGTCAGGATGGCATGAAAAAGCTGATCAAGAATAGCCTGGTGGAAGGTCTACCAAAAGTCAGCACTAGAATGGACGGTGTCTGTGGACCTTGTGCAAAAGGAAAGCACACCAAGTCATCCTTCAAGTCAAAGACTGTGGTAACAACCTCTAAACCCTTAGAACTCCTTCATATGGATTTATTTGGGCCAATGAGGACCACAAGTCTTGGAGGAAAGAATTTTGGATTCGTCATAGTAGATGACTATTCAAGATTCACATGGGTATCCTTTCTGGAACACAAAGATGATACATTTGAAAGCTTTGTAAGGTTCAGTAAAAAGGTTCAGAAAGATAAGAAGTACTGCATTGTTGAAATCCGATCAGATCATGGAGGAGAGTTCCATAATGAAAAATTTGGCAAATTCTGTGATGACAAAGGGATAAAGCATAATTTCTCAGCACCAAGGACACCTCAGCAGAATGGAGTTGCTGAGAGAAAGAACAGAACCCTACTGGATATGGAAAGAACGATGCTATCAGAATATGATCTGCCAAGATATTTTTGGGCTGAAGCAGTTAACACAGCTTGTTACATAATCAACAGGGTGATGATCAGGTCGATTCTAAAGAAAACAACATATGAATTGTACAAAGGAAAGAAGCTGAAGATCAGTCACTTCAGGACATTCGGAAGTCCATGTTTCATCCACAACAACGGCAAAAGAGACATTGGTAAGCTAGATGCAAAATCAGATAAAGGCATCTTCATGGGGAAGAAGATAGTGATAATGATGATGCAAATAAATTGTCCAAAAAGCTAAAGAACTCACCAATTGATGACAAGGAAGATCCACATCTGGAAGACCTGCAACAAAAGGACATAGTACATGAGAATCTTCCAAAGGAATGGAGATACAAGAAAGATCACCCACCTGAAAACATTATTGGTGATCCATCTGAAGGGGTAAGAACAAGAGGTAACATAATTCCATGTGATTATTTAGCTTTTGTTTCTCAAATAGAGCCTAGGACAGTCAATGAAGCTATCACTGATGAATCTTAGATTTTAGCCATGCAAGATGAACTGAATCAGTTCAAGAGAAACCAAGTATGGTCACTTGTTCCTAGACCATCAAATCATCCAGAGATTGCACCAAATGGGTGTTCAGAAATAAATTGGATGAAGCTGGTGTGATCATAAGAAACAAGGTCAGATTGGTAGCTCAAGGCTATTCCCAAGAAGAAGACATAGATTTCGATAAAACCTATGCACCAGCAGCTAGACTTGAGGCTATTAGAATATTACTTGCATATGTATCTGCATTAGATATAAAATTATTTCAAATGGATGTAAAGTCTGCCTTTCTAAACGGTTTCATAAAAGAGGAGCTTTATGTGGAACAACCTCCAGGTTTTGATGACATTGATTTTCCAAATCATATATTTAAATTACACAAAACACTATATGGATTAAAGCAAGCACCAAGAGCATGGTATGAACGGCTAAGTGCGTTTCTATTAGATCATGGTTTCACTAGAGGTCAAGTAGACAGTACATTATTTGTCAAATCTAAGGTCAAACATATTTTGATTGTCCAAATATATGTTGATGATATAAAATTTGGTTCTACTGATGAATCTCTTTGCAAGTATTTTGAAAAGATTATGCAGGGAGAATTCGATATGAGCATGATGGGAGAGCTTAACTACTTCCTTGGACTACAAATCAAACAAGGAAATGAATGGATTCACATCTGTCAAGCCAAATACACCAAGGAACTCTTAAAGAAGTTTGGATTCGAAAATGCCAAGTCACTGTCAACACCTATGAGCACATCGACAAGAATGGACAGTGACAAGGATGGTAAGAAAGTAGATCAAAAATTCTACAGAGGTATGATAGGATCTTTACTGTACTTAACTGCTAGTAGACCTGATATATTGTTTAGTGTATGTATGTGCGCTAGGTATCAGGCAGATCCTAAAGAGTCTCATTTAATTAATATCAAAAGAATATTTAGATACTTAGTTAGAACCTATGACTTAGGCTTATGGTATCCAAAATCATGTCAAGTTAATTTAGTAGGATACTCTGATGCTGACTACGCTGGATACAAAATAGACAGAAAAAGTACCAGTGGTTGTTGTCAATTTCTTACAGGTTGTCTGATATCATGGTCCTCAAAGAAACAAATTTCAGTAGCTCTGTCAACAGCTGAAGCTGAGTACGTAGCTACTGGAAGTTGTTGTACACAACTCCTATGGATCAAGCAACAACTTGAGGATTATGGGTTACATATCAAGACAATTCCATTATTATGCGACAATACCAGTGCAATAAACCTAACCAAGAATCCAGTACAGCACTCAAGGACTAAACATATTGAGGTTAGATATCATTTCATTCGTGATCATGTAGCAAATGGCAACATAGATATTTCATTTATTGATACAAACAATCAGTTAGCAGATATCTTCACAAAGGTCTTACCCGAAGAGAGATTTACTTCTCTTAGAAGGGAATTAGGCATGTGTAAATTGTGAAAGAATTATCTGTTTAAAACTGAAATATTAATTTTCAGAATTTAAATTATTTTTCCTCCTAAAATTTGAGCAAAATTTCAATTATTGCCTATCCTTTTAAGTTTGTCTTGACGGTTCGTTATTTTATAAGTGTTTATTCCTATCGAACTAGTCAGTTTGTCGTTTTCTGCCATCATGGCTCCTCCAAATTCTAAAGGTCATTCCTTTTAATTTTTCTTATATCCCGAAATCTGTGCGGCATCGATTCGCATCCCTTCATCATCTTCTTCCTTCTGCCTGAGGCAATACCCTATCGACTCCGGCATCGACTCCTGAGATTTCAAGCTTTCATCTGCTTCCCGCTTGAAATTTCTTGAGGGTTCTTGTTCCATTTCTCTTTCCAATCCTCCAGAAACTCTCTCCATCCAAAACCATGGCATCTTCTGGTGTTTCTGGCAGCGTTGGGGGCTACGGAACTGTATTTCTTACGGCCGAGCAGCAGGAAAGATTTGCTTCAGTAAAGACCAAGCTTTGCGGTCACAAAGCAGTGGATGTGGCTGACTTGCAGAAGAACGGAATGGGCAGTATCGTCACAGCTATGGACAGATTAAAATGGACCAAGATTGCCACCCTATCAGAAGTAAGTTATCCGGACCTTGTAAAAGCTTTCTATGTATGTCTGAAGATAGAGGAAGATGGGACCTTAACTTCCATGGTCAAGGGAACTCAGATTAGGGTCACACAAGATCTATTGGCATCACTCTTTGGTGTGACTACCTCCGGACACAGTGGAGTTCACACTGTGGATATTCAGGCGAAAGGTTTAGGGATTGTTGGTCCCGAATTTAGATTGAAGGATGGAAAACTAGATATCAACCAGTTGAATGCTTTCAATCGCTTATTGCATTTCATTGTGTGTCAAATAGTAGTCCCAAGGAGTGCCACCTTCTCCACCTGCACCAAGGCGGACTCTGACTTGATGTTATGGGCTGTCCAGAATCAAAGTATCAACACAGCAGAAGTAATATTGGAAAGGATGAAATTTGCAAGTGCACAGGTATGGGATACAAAGAGTAAGCTGAATGTATCTCTACCCTATGCCCATCTCCTGACCAAAATTTTTCAGCATTATGGCATCAGTGTGGTAGGAGATGTTTCTGAAAAGATGGGGCAAGCTATCCGAAGCAGGAACTTAAGGAAAAGTGGATTTTCTGTTGTTAATGGTGTGTGGTCAAAAACTTATGTGGCTGAGGGTGAAGCCATCATTGGCGAAGCCCAAGAAGACTAAGAAGCTGCAGGAGAAATTCATGTGTTTCAAGAGGAGCAAGCCATTCCGGCAGCAGCAGAATTAGAAGCAGCAGCAGTACAAGCACCAACTGTACAAGAAGTAGCAACAGCACCAGCAGAAAGAGCAGTAGCACCATCTGTGGAAGCAACAGTAGCAACAGTAAAATCTAGCAGTAGGATTGAGGATATTCCCCCAGAGGATATTCCTCCTTCTTCTCGAGTAGCATCTATACTCAGAAATGTGTTGGACTCCATCCAAGACACTCAGGAGGAGCCAGTAATTTGCGGAGATCAAGTGGCAGAAGATGTGGCTTCAGACCACACTGAGAATATCATCATGGAGAAAGCTCCCAGTCAGGGGGAGCAAGAGGATGCTCATGAAAATGTTCAAGTAGATGATGCTCCCATTCAGGGGGAGCAAGGAGTTGAGAAGGAAGCAGCTCCTCAGGGGGAGCACACTGAGAATGTCCCCATGAATATTGAAGAGAATGTTGTATCTGTGGAGCCCAGTGAAAGGGCAAGCAGCAAAAGGAAAAGAGTAGCTCATAGGAAGCCAAAAGAGAAGCAACTGAAGATTCAGTTGAAGCCCATTATTAAAAGACTGAATGCGCAAGGCAAGACTCTCACATCTTTGCAGTCTGATATTCACTCTATCATTATTAGCCAGACCTCAGAAGCAAATGAGATTGGAGCCTTGTCCTCTGAGGTTCACAACTTGAGAGATGATTTTAAAATGTTCAAACAATTTTGCAGATGGATGAAAGGTGATTTTGACAGTGTCAAGCAGTTTATCTCTTCGAGGCAGCAATCTACCTCTGCCCCTCCAGCTCACTCACCTGTTGAACCGGTTAGCAGTGCAGGGCCATCAGGGCCAAGGCTAGCAGAAGAAGATGCAGGGCCATCAGAGCCAAGGCCAGTAGAAGAAAATACAGGGCCATCAGGGCCAATTGTGGTAGAACCAGCAGGGGCATCCGGGCCAACTGAAGTTGTGGCAGGGCCACCAAGGCCAATGATCTCCGAGGGTGTGTGTCCAAGAGTAGAAGAGCCTGCAGCTGCTCCCAAAGCCCATCAGTCCTCATCTCTTGCAACACCAGCCCCTTCTTCACCACCCTCTTCATCCACTGCACCTCCAGCACCCATTACCTTCAAACAACCTATGCCTCGTACCATCTCTTCCCCAACTCCTTTTCCATCTCAATCCATTTCATCTCCTATTATCTCTCAAATCATTTCTTCATCTTCACATGTCTGTGAAGATCCTCCAGTTTCCTCCTCAGTTGGAGCATCATCCTCCTCTGCCCCCTCTTCAGCCAGATCATCCACCAATTTTTCTCCAAATTATCTCCTTCATCCTCCTACTCCACCCTCTTCTATCACATTCATTCCTGAAAATCCACAACTGGCAAGTGCTTCTCTAAACAACTGTGAGACTGAGTTGGAGCGCACCACTCTCAGCTCAATCCTGGCAGTTGCCACTCATGTTCACAGGACTGATTCCTCTAGTCCTGTTCAGAAAAAAAGGAAACTCTCAGCCACCCTAGCTCTTCCTTCCGAACCTAAGTTTTCTCCTCTTTGGTACTCCCTCAATGTTGAAAATCAAAGGAGACCAATTTATTATGAATATCTCCAAAAGTGCATTCTTTCCGCCACTTTTGGTATTCCTTTTCTAAACTTAACTGATCACCTCAACATTATCCTTCCCTATTGCCATCTTTCCAAAGTCGATCAATCCAAAATATTTCATATGGCTGAATGCAAGACTGAGGATCAGTGGGCTAAAGGGCACAAGGCTCTCTACAGCAAATATCTTCTTGCCAAGTCAGATAGCACTCCTCCCCGAGATCACCCACTCACCCTCTCTGAGTGGTTTGTGCTTCACCATCAAGCTCTCTGGGCCCCTTTCATTCTCAAAGAAATAAGGATCACAAGGTACTTCCAGCTATACATTGATTTTCGATATCTCAACAAGCAACCTGAAGTATAGTTTGGACAATTCCATGGAGCTATTGCCTCTCTTCGAACTGAAAATCCAGTCAATTGCTCCTTCCCAGTGGACTTTACCACCTTAATCTTGCCTGAAATAGTCTTCCTTCCTAAATTACACTCTTTGGTCTTGGACTCCTCTGTTGGGTCTCATATGTTTGAGAGGTTTTCTCATGTAATGGGAAGAATCTCCGCTCAGCAGGGTCACCTCCCTTCTTTCCAAAGATTCCTTTTAAGAGAATTTCATCTAAGTCACATCACCTCTAAAGTTCTTGCCCCTCTGATGTCAGAATGTGAGAGGCTTTCTCTAACAGATTGGGCAAAGCATTACAATCAATCTGCTCTTCAATTGGAATCCTTGAATAGCTCTTTGGTCAGGGCCGGAAAGCCCCTTCTATCTGCTGAATCTTTCATGGATTTGAATTCCATCAATCCAGTTCAGGAACTGTATGTTCAATGGGTCGAGCGATACAAGCCATTTTTGGCCTTGAAGAAGATCTTCTGCAGCATCAGTTACACAATCCTATAAAGATCAACCAATTTCTTCGCTTCGCCAGCTTGGTTCATTCAGTACATACAAACTTTCTCTTGACACCGATGAATATGGCATTTTTCTGCGTACTCAGCGGCAGCTTCATCTTCAAAGGATGCTACCTGACATGGGACCATCTTACTCCATATCCCCTGGAGCTTTTCAGGCTTATTTTGAGGAGCAGGAACGATAGGCCTTGCCAATTATTCGTCGGCATGCCTCTCTCTTGTCTCCTGCTTTCTACATTGATGTACCACCTCAAGGCAACTAAATATATCTATCTTGTTTTCTCACTAACTTTTCTCTCTATCTTTGTCACATTGTGGTATCTTTTTGCTTAATGACAAAAAGGGGGAGAAATATAGTACTTTTGAAATATATCTCTTATATTTCCGCAATTTCGTTTAGATTCATTTCAGATCATCTACGCTTATTGTTAAGTTTTGTCATCACCAAAAAGGGGGAGATTGATGATCAGTTTATCCCCATGTAATTTAAATTAATTACATATCTATTTCGGTGATTAACAAAACTAAAGCAAAGTTTAATCTAACTTACTTTCTATGAGACTTGAGTACAGGAAATGAAACAAGGAATAACAAGCTAAATGGGTAAGTATTATTTACTCTATAGCAATATAAGTTCAAAGCATGAGATTTTTCTAAGTACACATCGACTCTCTAGTTGTTATAAGGATTTCCTTTCCTCATTCACATCGATTTTGGTTCTATAAGGATTTCATAAGTCATTGCTATTCTATTACAGTCTATCCCATAATGATTCGTTAAGTGATCGCAACGATTTTACCTCACAACGATTCGGTAAGTGATCGCAACGATTTGTCCTCACAACGATTCGGTAAGTGATCGCAACGATTTGCCCTCACAACGATTCCGTAGTGATCGTAACGATTTTCCCTCATAACGATTTACTAAGTATTCATAACGACTTGATTTTTGTAACTTTTTATTAAGTAATCATAACGATTTGCTTTCATAACGATTCGTTAAGCATTCATAACGATTCGATAAGTGATCACATCGATTTCTTAAGAAAGAACAACGATTTACTCTCACATCGATTTGATAAGTGAGAACAACGATTTCAGTGTCACATCGACTCATCAAGTTTCAAAATGATTTGATCCAGTAACGATTCATCAAGTTACATAACGACTTGGTCGCAGTAACAATTTGATACAACAATCAACGATTCATTCACATTGTCTTTAACGATTTGATTATAACGACTTGTGCATGATAATTTACTTATGGAGTCACAACGATTTGTCTCTACAACGATTTGGTTATTGATGCATAACGATTTGAATGTGCATCGGTTTGCTTATGAGTACATAACGATTTACATAAATATCAACTCATTTGCATAACGATTTCATAAGTCATGCATATAACGATTCCGTGTGAAAATAATGATTTGATTTTCGAACTCATTTTTGAATACGTTGATAAGTCAAAGTCTTCACGTATATCTTTCTGACAACCATGCATTTATTATGACTGAACGTATCTCTGCAGTGCATGCAAACGATATCTTCTATTCTCATGCTTCTCCTGTAAACATCTTTTTAGGAGAACTGAATGGAACTTCTATTTCGATCATTCTAACGATAACTGACAACAAGAGACAGTTTAGCTATCTATTGTTTAAGCTTGTAATGCGTGCAGGTCTCTGACAGCGTTCGACAGAATAGAAGCTAAAGGATATTATAGAAGATCTTCTCTCTTTGCGTGCATGGAAAGCTAAAAGACCGTTGAACGGGAAGCTCTACAGTGGCATGTAGTCTAACGTAAACAAAAGCTTATAGACAACGGGCACTTCAAACGTTAAAATTTCAAATAGAAGATATATAAAAAGACTGAAGCTCCAAAAGAAATGGGACACATATTGAGAATTCAAACGACAATCTTTCACAAGCCTTCTGCGAGCTTTCTCAAGAGCGAAGCCTCACTCCCATTAGTTCTAGCTCTTGCTCTCTGAGTTCAGTGCAGATCCTTGAGAGAGCCTTCAGTACTGAGATAGTTCATGTCTTGAAAATCCTTCTTCTCTCAGTCTTAGCTTCAGATCAAGCACTGTTCTATAAGCTTGATCTAGGGGCGTCATTCCTTGAACACTTTCTTGTGTTTGTTCCCTTTAAGTAGAAGGAAGACCTGGGGGTTCCAGGGTGTGTGTTCCCTTCGAGTAGAAGGAAGACCTGGTGGTATCCAGGGTGTTGTAATTCCTCTTCGGATTGTGAAGAGAAGATCAGTTGCGGCTGGGTTTGTAAGGATCCATAAGGGGGACTGTACCCTTGGGTAGTGAAAGCCTGAGTTGTTGCTCAGAGACTGGACGTAGGACTCCTGTGGAAAGGAGGTCCAAACCAGGATAAATTCCTTATGTTGTCTGTGTGCTTGCTTTGCGTTTACTTTCTTTTCGTACTAACTCTAACACCTATCGAAGTGTGTTTTGTGTGATTGTTTTGTGAACAGGTTTAAGTTACTCAATATTTTTAAGAATCTCATTCACCCCCCCTCTGGGCTTGCTAGCTGGGCAACATAAACAACTTAGTTACTAGATTATAGTGCATTAAAAACTCATTAAAGTATATCTGACATGAGTTTAAAGCTTATGACATGGTTCTCAAGAAATCGAGCGTTTTCTAGTGTTGTTCAGAGAACGCTACGTAGGAATAGTATAACGTGACAGGGTTAAATAAAGAAAGCGACGGGGTGTCATCCAGAATGAATCAAGCCTTCCTAGGCTGATGTGAAGATCGTGTCGTATCATTCTGTCGCGTTATGGTCACGTCAGAATGATATGTCGTGACATACCTAGATCGCAATGTATCGGGGCTTCGCGATCAGGTGGTCTCTGTCCAACTCTGAAACAGAAACCAAACCATCTTGGATTGTGGGTTGCACTCCAACGGGACTTGACACAGCAGGCTTAAATGATGAAATTCGCAACATATACTTGATGGAAGAATATAAAACTTAGATAGAACGAAACTATGCTTGCAAGAGAACAAATAGTAGCATGCAATTAGGGTTTCATTATGGTTTAAACATGCCATATAGAGACTCTTTATGGAAGACCATGATTCACAACACAATGGACATGGATTCAAAAATTCGTAAAAGATATATGATAAAAATTGGGGAAAATAGTACCAACGTGTTCAGGACATCAAGATATATCTACAATAATATTTTCTCATCATGGAATAAAGAGAGTAAGAAGATCTAGTTGAAACATAAAGGGTCAAGTTAAACATGAATAGGAAATTTGTAACACGAATATGATCAAATGACATGATAGAATTTGGGGAAAACATGCTCATGAAATTTTTGACATCCAGAAGTACCTACATGGTCATTTAATTAAATTAAGTCTGAGAGAATACCTACCTTTGGTAGTTTTTGTAACCTAGGATTTTTTTTATCGAGTTTTGGGGAAGAATGAGAAAGAAACTCTCAATCTCTACATCCTCCCAAGCCTCCAAAGCAACGAGTTAGGTCGGTTACGAAGGGAATTAGGTTGTATTTAAAAGGGTAGGTCATTAGGAGTCCTAATAAAACTCTTTCCAGGTTATGAGTTTCCTTCTATGTCTTTCCTTTGTTTAAGCCTCCATACACGAATTTCCTTAAGTTTATGGCCAAGAATTCGTCCTTCTATGATGGGCTAGGTTTCTTTTGTTTAGTCCAAGCTCATGGCCCAATTAGGCTTAATAACTCCCTAATTAGCTAGTTAATTTGGTTACATTAATTAAAATACTAATTTCTCTATTTTTGGTCCATTTAAGCCTCACACTTGGTTCAATAAATTCCTATAAGTCCAATTACCACATTTGATTTGATGGTCTAATTAGGGGTTATGTGCATGTGATAATGAATTTTCGACTTTATTAGGTTTTTCTATTCTTACAATTTTGTTAGACCAAACTTGCACAATTCACCACAATTTCTTTATCTGTCGTTGTAATATATTATTTAGTTTACATATATAATTTTCATTTAATTTTGATGAAAATTTTCACATGTGATAATAAATTTTTTTTTATCAAAATTTTTAAAATCTGAGTTGCTATAAGGTGAGCAAGTTTGGCCAAGATTGGAATTACTTAGACCCCTTTTACCTGTGGCTGTTTTTGTAGGTTTACTTTTATAGGTTGAGAGTTGAAAGTTAACTAGACTCTTGTGTTAGATAGACTTCGAGAGTGACGCTCCTACGAGGAGTTAATGAGCATCCTTAGCTGACTTTTCGGGACAGAGGCAGAGTCGAGATGGATTTTAGAACCCTTTGTCGGGAATCTCAGACCATGTGGAGATGAACTTTGGGCACTTGTGTGGATCTGAACTCTAGATGGTATCAACTTGGGACGCCCTTCCTCTAGGCCGACGTCACAATTAGGCCAAAATAGGGCCGATGTGGGTTGACATCGATATTGGCTAGTGTTGTTTCGAGTCTGACTGACGCCACTATTGGGTCAACAGATCTGGACCGATTATCAAGATGACCCATCATCAGGTAATTGTGGTTGGGCACTCCAAATTTTGGAAAAATGTCATGTCAAAATAAATATCAGTAAAATATGTTACAAAGGGTATGTTTATTTACAAAAGACAAGAAAATACTTTAAGCTCGTGATCTGATGAAGTCATATGAGTCAGTTTCACCGTCTTATAATTCCAACTTGGCTTATGTGAACAAGGTTGAAGTTAAGGCGAGTGGGATAACTGCAAGTTCCTTTTCTATCACTAATATTCTCTTTTTAAAACTTTTGGATACAAACACATATTGTATAATAGATCAGAGTTAGAAATAAAAATGATGATTTGTACATCTATTTTTTATAATAAAATAGATGCATATATAAAAATATATATATAGAATATAAAAATACTATATATATATATAAATTGTAGTTGCAACTCGATCCGAGAGACTCGGTCCTAATTTCTCACTAATAAGGAATAAATATTTAAGGATATTATATATATATATGTATATCTTATTAATATTTGTATGTGTTACAAAAAAAATAAGAAACAGGTGCAAAAATAATTGTTCAGATTTTCACTAAAAAGTTAGAAAGGAAACCAGAATATAAGAAGGCAGATATCCGACTAGAAGTCCTCTTGCATTGCTAGTAGAGTCATTATCAAAGAGGGAAGAGAATTTGTAACATGGTGGGTCAGAACTTCTCTTGCATCTTGAAGCTCGCGAATCCATCTGATCAAGATCAGACGGCTTCATTCCCAAAAGATCTAAAGCGAAGGAAAGCCAGGATACAGCGGAACATGCATGCATGCATACGTTCTCCGGTCCTCTTATGACTTTGGCCGTTCTACCCTCAATGAGTTCCCCCAAAAACAACTGTTATATATATGTGAAGAGTAGATATTGGTGATAATTCATGGTCAGATGTGTATGTAGAGGGGTATTTGTGGTAATTCAAATGGTGGATTGGTCAGTAAACGTTGTAGATAAGATTAGGGTTGTCAATGAGCAGCACTGACCTGACAGGCCCACGGGCCTAATTCAATTTTGGGTCGGGTTTGCAAGACTCTTTTCAGCGCGTGAGTTTTTAATCAAGTCTAAAAACTCAACCCGACTAGGTCCACGAGTCAGACGTGAATTTTGAATTCGGCTCGACAGGCCAGCTTGATCCGTTCCTTTTTTTTTCTCTTCTTAAATCTTAAATTTTACTTAATTAAAATTATGTTATTTTACTTACTTAAAAATTAAAAACTCTCTTTTCAAACAAATTAAAATAATTAACATTAAAATTCTGTTTAATTGAGTGAGATTATAAATTTTCTATTATTAAGTATATTATTTTAGACCTAATTAGACAAGCTTCGCATTTTTGTAAAAGCGGCTGACCTAGTGAGATCTAATTAACTAGGGCTGCAAACAGAATCCGAAATTATGAAATTCCAACCCGTGATTTTGATAAAAAAAAATATTGATTTTAGAATTAAAAAAATAATATTGATAGCTTATCGGAATCGGTATCGGATATTCCAATAAGTTATCGAAATCAGAATTGGAATTGAAAAATAATCGGTATCGGTTATTCCGATAAATTATTCGTAAACTTAAAAGACAATGTCATGGTAAACACCTTAACTTATCAAAATTTTGGTTCCGATAATATAATCGAAATCGAAATTAACTATTTTGATTTTATCAGAATTGGAACTATATTTCGATTAGCAGAATCAAATCAGAAATTATATTTTCAATTCCGAATTCGACTCATTTGTAACCCTAGATCCAATGAAGATTAGTCTTTTTTATCTTAATTCATCTAAAATTAAGCTCAATAAATGACATAATTAAGATGGCTGGGTATATGTACGTATGATAAAATACGGCTTACTGTGGGATATACGTGTTGTACATGAAATATAAAAATAGATGGATATAGAGTGGAATAAGACGGATTTCTGAGGATTTAGTAATTACTCCAGGGTTTGAATCTAGAAACAAGTGATATCCTGGGTGAAGCACAGAACATGCGTTTTCTATTGCGCATGATGTCTCTACCAATGGACCCATATACTTTAAATGCAATAACCACCCTTCATATCGCTACAAACGTACGTTTAATTTGACTCAGCATGTGAATCTGAATTATCGTATATATCCTCAAGACTTTGCCATGCACAAAAAACTTCAAATTAACTATATGCATGATCTTTGTACACAGTGAATATTTAGCTAGCTAGCTAGCGATCACCCTTGACAGGGACACCCATTACATATTTATCTCACCTTAATTTTCAAGAACTTCATAGTGATCACCTATACACGCAAGAACTTGAAGAGGACTATATAATATATATATGCATAGGGGTACGTGGGTTCTGATGCCGAAAGATGTCACAGTGGTCTGCTTACGAGATGACACAGAGATGGTTGTGGGCATTGAAAGGGAGATTCATGGGGTGGGTCACTGTTCAGTGAACCTAATATTGTGGTGGGGCTGTCCTGGCACTATTGATCCATTGGCGTGGCTCACACCAACACAGTCTCAAGAAAAGATCGATGATGGCTCTCAAACGAAACCAAAAAAGACAAAACTTTTCAGTGTAAATTTCCACATTGTACTGCAGTAGTACTCTCCCTTCCAAGCTATATATATTTAAGAGAAAAAAGTGGAACAAATTAATTACTGATGAAAGGAAATTGGTTCTGAAGGTTCAGCTCCTATATATATGGTAGTACTAGTGTTGTTATTTACAGGGACATATTAATTAATTAGGAGACTATCTATTATAGGATGCAAGTCGTTTGTTTTGATCATCTAATGTCGATTGGCTGGACTTTGATTTTGATGCAAGGAGAGAGAAAATTTCTATGATAGATATTAGTTTAAATAGTTATATATTGTTAACTTTTTGCTCTATAATCTCTCTCAATTGGTTATTAGTTCTCTGTATGTGGATGCAAGAATTAAACTTAACTTTCTTTTGAAATATATATACCTTTTTCATTTACGATAGAATGATGATGCGCTTCTAAAGAATTGATATCTACAGTAAGTAGTCAATTAAATTTCAAAGTACTGTAGATTAATTAAGGTCAAGTTTGATATCGAGATAGATTATCTTCAAAATTTTAAGAATATTCTCAACTTATTTTTGATTTATTCTAATATCAGACAGAGACTACAAATTATAACTAGAAGACCCATTGGTGTTTTTCACATGTCAACTGCCATTAATTGAATGTTATTAACTAATCTCTCGAATCTAAACCACACATTTTCTTAATACAAAGACAACGCACATTAATGCCGAAGAACACAAATGCAACGTTCACATCTCCGTTTCAATGCATGGCATGATAGCTAGAGCCACGTGGATTTTAAACTGGTTCTGATCAAGGTAAATATATAGAAAGAGAGCATTAAGTGAGAGGGGATCAACGGTCCCCTCTCGTATTGTCCTTTTGTGAAAATGACCCTGCAATATTACAAGACAGCATCCGGTGGGGCAACGTTTCGCGGCACAATTTTCCAGGGAAAACCTCCGATTAACATTCATGAAACTTGAGACTGTATACATCGATCAATATCTACATCGATCAATGGGAGTTAAAATAATTAAGCGTCCAATTAAAAACTAGGAATTGGTAGGCGCGGCTAGATTAATAATATTTAACTTTCTATACACATGTTATTAAGATGTAAAATTACCTACGCACGCAACAAATTATTGATGTGAGACTTCATAATTATGGCCCCCGGCCGGCCCTCAATTAAGTTTAAGACTGAATAATTAAGTCGGAAAGGCATGGTCTCTTGATGCGCAGTTGTCAAGATGGATGTTAGAAAACGACAAGAAGATAATAGTACGTACAAAATATGGATTTACACAGGGCGTGTAAGAGGCATGTACACGGATCAGTAGCTAGTACAGCCTTTCTTCTAAGACTAACGAAGCCCAAATTCGTATATCTCGATGATTAAATGTGAGTGATCATTTCATTTCTTCCTCAAAGATTGCATGCGCAGATCCTGAAGCAATTATTCTATGTTATATATGTTATCGTTAATTTGGTTCTCAAGAGAACCAACCGCACGCGCGCGCGCGCACACAAAGTTACTGATCATATTTTAATGTAGCTGTTTTATCCATGTAGATGACACTGTGCATCACTCCGCTTGAGCATTAAAAGTTGTATGATGACGTATGTGTGGGCAAAATAAAACATCAGCACTGCCGATCTGGTTGCATGAAGAGACAATGAAAACCTCTCCCAATCAATTAGGAAAACTACTCTTTCAAATAACTGCGTACGTACAAATGATAAGGAGAGCAACAACAGGGTTCTGAAGGTGAAAGGAAACTACGAAGTTAGGAACGTACATAGACAGGGAGAAAGCTCCTCCGTATTAAAAGTTGCGCCTGGATCCAACAAAGAATTTAAACCCCAGTGCTAGGTATGTGAAATTAATGCTCTCATCTTATCGAGCATCTAAATACAACCGAGTGCTATAAGGAGTTAATGCCCTCATCATATCAAATACCAAACGCCCACCCTCTCAAAACCCAGATAAAACAGCCTGATGCGTACGTCTTAAGTATGGTCTGATCCGGTGGTTTCTATATATCTTTCTTGGGAGAACGCATGTGTTCACATGGGAACCCACGTACCGTACAGACGTGCCTAGATCCTTTCTCTTTTCTTTATTTTTTCCCATCCACATCTTTTGTAGGTCATTTAATTGCAAGGACCAATAGAGGACTGCTGAGACCTATAGAAAGATGCGAGATAAACTATAGAATACTTGTATGTATGTAATAGTTTTATGGTGTACATAACAATGAGGTCGGAGAAAGTTCTACTTTCCAAAACATAGATCAATCATGAAAAAGAAAACATACAAGACCCATGAAGCTTTGGTGAGGGGATTAACTAAGAGAAAGAGAAAAGGGAGGTCAAGACACCTTATGCGTCGAGGTTGACCAGCAAGAAAATGTTGCAGAAGGTGGATACATAGGAGAAAATGGAGGGAGGAGGGGCAGTAGGAAAGACAAAGCAGGGTCAGCGAGTTGGATGGTTGGTGAAAAATAAAAAATAAAGGAGATGGGAGGGAGCTTCACCATGGCCAAACCAAGTCGTCGTGTATATAAGCGCTCACATGTTAGGCCAAGGCGCCTCGCAAAAGTAAACATAATAGAAGAGAGAGAGAGAGAGGAGTAGGATCACTGACAGAAAGAGTACAAGAAGAAGAAGAGGAACAAGGAGAGAGTCGGTGGGTACATACTTACAGGGAGGGCAGCCATGGCGAGGCCTCCATGCTGCGATAATGCAGCCATCAAGAAGGGGCCATGGACGCCTGAAGAGGACATCATCCTGGTCTCCTACATCCAGGAGCACGGGCCGGGCAATTGGAGATCAGTGCCTATCAACACTGGTGAGCTCTCACTCTTAAGCCCTAGAAATACCCAGACATCCCCAGCTTATAATTATCCTTGTTGTTCTCCTTAGATAATTCTCCTTAGATATATAAATCCCTTTTTGTGGGTTCCAAGTTGTTCGACTAAATTGTTCCTCTTGTGGTTCTCCACTTTCCGAGTGCTTGCAAGAACCCAGCCTTGTGGAGAAGACAGCGGCTTTCATATCTTTTATTAGGCACCTGTTTGAATTTGATCATATATATGGTCCTACTGCTCAGATGGGTCTGTGCTATGAATGCCAGGGCTGATGAGGTGCAGCAAGAGCTGCAGGCTAAGGTGGACGAACTACCTCAGGCCGGGGATCAAACGTGGGAACTTCACCTCACAGGAAGAAGCACTCATTATCCAGCTACAGGGGCTTCTGGGCAACAGGTAAATTAGCCAACATTTGTCCGGACACGGGTCCATAGAACAGTCACAGACAAGAAGACAATTTCCATTATGTTTAACGGTATTCTCTTCCCAAGCAAGTCCAAGTCCAAAAAATAAAAACGGTACTCAAGCGTAAGCTCAGATTATACAGCGAAAAAACCAATAGAACCGTGCACTTGGCAGAAAAGAAGAACAACTGTTCATGCTAATTAGGTTTTTTTTTTTTTTCTTCTCCATGTTCAGGTGGGCAGCCATAGCTTCTTACCTCCCACAGCGGACGGACAACGACATCAAGAACTACTGGAACACCCACCTCAAAAAGAAGCTGAAGCAGCTCCAGACAACGCTGGACACCGGCATGGCGGCCACCGATTCGAGCTCCATCACCCACCACCACCCCATGTTCCCCGGCCACAATAAAAATGGCGACGCTAAGTACCCGGGCCTCCACCCTCCGCTGCCGAGGCTCAACCACTGCTCCTCCACCTACGCCTCCAGCGCCGAGAACATCTCCAGGCTTTTGGAGGGGTGGATGAAGTGCTCCCCCAAGCACCATCCGGACGACGGCGCCGCCGCCGCCGCCGGAGGCTTCCAAGGGGGGTGCGGCATGGCGGCATCCCAGGACGAGCTGGAGTCCATGCTATCGATGGAGAACGTGAGCATGGGCAGCGGCTGCAACGGCGGTAGCGGAATGGGCTGGGACGGCTCGTCGTCGTCGGACTCGGCCGTGTTCGCCGACGAGGCCCCGGTGACGCAGCCCCACCTGTCCCTCCTGGAGAGGTGGCTGCTGGAGGAAACGGCGGCAGCGCAGGTGGAGGGCCTGATGGACGTCTGTGACGAGGATTGCCCTAACGGCTTGTTCTGACCGGCGGCGCCACCACCTGTGCAGTAGTAACGAAGTAGTAGCATTTTACGGCACAGTATGCTGCAGTGTTGTTCCTAATTAAGTCATCGCTAGTCTAGTTCTTTTAAGGTTCTTTCTAATTCTCACATCATACCTAAAAGAATTGGTAGATGAACTGCCTTCTACCAATTCATGCGTAGGAGAGGAGGTGATGGTGCCTTGAAACAGTATATGTAGCTAGCACTATTTTCCTTGTTATTATCATAATTTCTCCTTCACTTGTTCTTGGCTTTACTTATTTCATAAGGGCTGGAAGAAGGAATAAGCAAAGAAAGACTTAAATGAATTCTTATGTTGATGTTTATGGCCTAGTGCAAGATAACATCATTTCCCAAGGCTAAAGAACAGTGTTCCTCCACTTGGGTTTTGCGCCCACTTGCATGCATTTGCAAATTGCAGTGTGTGGATTGATTCACTTGCCGTCGCTGTTCTCATTGAGTTGTAGTTAGTGTCTTTTTGCTTTGTTTTTCATTTTTCAGTATAGTTGCATGGCCCAGTATTTGACCTTGTTGTGTGGGACAAGGAACAAAGACTACAATTTCTTATGTTCTATAAGAGGGTCAAATTAAGAAGTCCTATATATATATATAGAGGACATGAATTGGTCTTAATTATACTTGGAGCAAAAGATCTTTGAATCCACTTATATTCATAGTCATCCACAAAGACAGGCGGCCCATTACATCTATCTAGTTTGTGGGTTCCCCTTTTCCATAGAAGGAGGCACCTTAAAGCTCTTTCACTTCACTCATGACAGGCGCTGGAGGCTTCAACCTACATTGATTTTATTTTCTAGAATTACTCTCATGAATACGATGTTGCAACGATGTTTACAAAGTCGGCCGAGATATCCTTTCTTGGAACTAGGATTGCTTTTACGGCGTCTTAATCCTGTTATTATTTTAATATGAAACATTAAGGAGGTGATTATATATAGATCAATGGAGATGAAATGTGACAGTCAGAAAGAAAGGGCAAAAGTGATTGGGGGTTCAAAGCTCCTCATTACGAAAGGACGAAAGTGAGAGGTCGGAGAAGGAGGAGGAGATAGAAAATCTCGAGACTCTCGGCCCTAAGCTCTCATGTCCACAATGCATCTTCACATATATTAAATCTGTCAAAATAATATATTGCAGTATGGTGAGTCCAAAGAACCAGTCAGCGTCTCACTTGAATAATGTTACGTGACGGATATTTAAAAAGTCAAGTCACAAGATATAATTAGTCCAATCCGCATTATAATTGACAATTAAGTTAAAGAGAAAGATGTTGATCTCTATACACATGCAACTCAAATTTTAACATAGTGATAGTCTAATTTTGACAACAAGCATGATATCAAATTGAGTCAGTGTCTCTCTTGAGTAATGTTACGTGACGGAAATCTAAATGGCCAAGTCATAGAATCTTACAAGTTTAATCTTGTAGTGTAGTTGATATCTAAGTTAAAGAAATAGATGAAGATCTATACACACAACTTGAACTTTGATATAGTAGTAATATGATCTTGACAGCATAATAATTTTTATTTGTATATTAAGACTAGTATAACATAATAAACACCTACATCGACTGGTAGTAGTAAGAAGATCAAAACTTTGTGACCTCTTGTGGCAAATCAAAATTCCTATTCAAGCAGGTACCACATATCTATCTCTTATCCCTTTCATGATTGGAGGTCATCTACTTGTGCTTCCCTTTACTAGTAAACCCCAAGATACTAGGCCAACCCTAAACATTCTATTTAGGGGCATGCTACTTGTACCTTTAACAAAAAATTTACTCACTCAATATCATCTAGTTAGCCATTCTCACCCATTGGAGCTTGAAATGATGGTTCAATCTCTTGACAAGCATGCATGTTGATCTCATCCACAGAACTTGTGGTGGTGGGGTTCAAAAAATTAAGTACATCTAAATGGAGTATTGAGTAGCATCAGCCTTCCATCTATGTGACACCTCTTCTGCAAACCTAACCAAAGAATGACAACTTCTAGCCTTTGTAAGTTAGCCAACTGAAGTTGTAGCTAAGAGGCTATCGATGGATGCATGGTTTGAAAATTTCAATGCTATAATGATGGTGGGCTTCCTAGCCCCAATTCAGAGGTTTTGATTAGTAGTTAAAAAAAAAAACAGACAAATGCTTTTCAAAGTTTCACATTCTCTCCACAAAACATAAAGCTAAGAGAACTTTAAAAACTGCTTGATGTTGACATAAATGGTTTTCTAATCTTACGTTCTCTCCACGAGCCATTAAAATTATATAAAAAGATACTTCTCAATGGACATCAAGGTTTTCAGAATATGCATGGCAAGGAATCTCTATTAAGCTAACTCTAGAACACTAAAAGAAAATTGTACAAATATAAGCCCCATACAACCCCAATAGATAAGCGCCTTACAGCCCTATATGGTGCCTCTACGTTCACACCATTCCAAGTTTAGTTGGGCTACCAATACTGTGTTGGTTCCCACCAATACTGTGTTGGTTCCCAAGCCCAAGTAAGCCATGCATTTAAAATGCAAATTGAAGAATTAAGAGAATTTTTGCATTTTATAGTCAAAAGTGAGTACTCCAAATATGATGGGATAGTTGTTTCATGAAATATGGTAATTAGGATGTCGACACATACTAAATGCCTATTATTGATTGGCATTATTAGGGAAGCCATAAGCGTTCAATCTTTTATTGTGTATCAGAAATTTGTTGTTCTTGTTGGTACCATATATCTATTTACTATCCCTTTCAGGACTGCAGGTCAGCTCCAACCCTCTATGATCACTAATGAACCCCATGAAACTACACCAAGTCTCCACATATGACATATATATCCATTTAGGGGCATCCTATATGATTCCATAAAAAAGAACTTGCTATATATTGTCTTGTTAGCAAAAGACTGCCAAATCTCTTGACCATGGAAGGTATAAGTACACCTAAAAATGAGTAGGAACCCTTCTATATGTCTATGTCGCAACTCTTTTGTAAGCCATTTGAATATAAAATATCTAATTTATGGATCTTATATACAAGTGGCCAATTACTAGAGTAGTAGGTAGAGATAATAGCTAGTGGATATGCGATTTGAAAGTTTAATGTCGAGATAAGGTTAGGCTTCCTAACCCTAATTTAGGGTTTCTAATTAGACATTGGAGACATAAATATATATGATGTCCAAAGTCTTACATTTTCTCTTCAAAATAACTAATCTAAGATCTATCGAAGTTTGTTTTGGATGGAAATAGACATTGACCTGATATATATGCATGGTGGAGACTATCTATTAACTTAGTTAAGAACGGACTGTATCCTCAATATATTCCTTGGACAATTTTCTCCCCTTCATCTATTTTTATATTTCGTATCCTAGTACTCTAGTAGAGACATAGGAGACGGGCCAATCACCTTGCCCGATCTTTTTGGGCTCGTTGTACTTGTATACATACACGAAGTAATACAATAGGAACGCCAAGTTACATGCATGTATCTCTAATGAATAGATAGAAAACCATCTTGAATAGGCACCCCCTTGAGAATTGCAACTAAGAATTTTGGAATTTGCATGTAAGAATTTTGGAGAAGTGCACAAAAGTAACAAAAATGTAAGAAGATGTATAGGTTGGGCTGGAAATGAGACCCGCGTATCCCAAACCAAACCTTCACAAGGGCATGCATGGGTCTTAAAGATACGAATATATATACTAGTTGAGCATCCGTGTGATGTACAAAAAAATTAGAATTATATAATATATGTTATAATTAATTATATATATATATAATTATTTTAAATTTAAGAACAAATAAAGGGAAAAAATATTTTTAAAATTTCGTAAAATGATTATTAAAGAGTGGCAAACAAACTGATGCCGCAACTTGAGAGCAAGGGATCGATATAGCAATATATGCAGCGATCGAGCTCCGATCCATCTGGCCTTATATTTCCCAGATGATGTCATATGGCGAGCCGTGACGGTGCGGGATGCTGCATGTTGCAATCGTTGTTGGTATATAAGGTCGGCAGTGATGCCACCGTCCAGGATGTTGACCTTGCGGGTGTGTGGCAGCGGCTGTTGCCCAGCGAATGTAGACTGGATGGATGGTGGTGGTGGTGCCGACGACCTGGAGTGCGGTCATGGAGCTCTGACTGGGACTGCATCTGGTTGAGGGTGACGTCGGTAGACTCGAAGGAGATGTGGGAGAGGTTGGTCTCAAACTTATTTCTTAATCTGGATAGCTATATATACAAATAATTGTCGTATATTAGTCCAGATTAAAGCTTATATCAAATTTAGTATGACGACTTTAGTGTATTATTATTAGACCGGATTAAGGTTTAATCTAGATAGAGTAGGTACGAATAATTGTACTACGCACATGACGACTTTAATGTCGTCTATCGATATATATCCAACAATCAAAACGCTTTTTTAGTACTCGTTTGCGCTACGAAACTCCTTTCACAGACGATAGAAAGCTTCCAGCTTCTAGGTCGCGGGCGACGGTGGCAGGTATTGATTGGTATAACAACAACATGGACGGAAGAAGGGGGCAGATTATTTTGTATACATGTATGTGTTATAAACTCTACACTTACGTACTTGGAAGTAGGGGGTGTTAATAGCTGAATTTGGGTTGGCCCAATAGCAGCCCAATCCAATCCAAAGTCAAGATGACCCAACTCAAATTCAAACCAAATATACTGGATCAAAACAAATAAAATCCACCCCCCCCCCCCCCGACGGCCTCCGGATCGACCATGTCGACCCCAACGGAGCTCTGCTCCATCACGGTGCCGCAAGGCCTCCAAACATCCATCACTCCTCCTCCTCCTCCATTGGGATGCATGGTAACTTACTTTTCTTTTACGATGTCTTTGATGCCGCTGTGCTGCTGACCAAATTTGAGACGTCAACTCAAGTTTGAGACGATCACCCAACTGTTGCTTCTACACGTTCTTCTACTGTTGCTGTTGTTGGAAGAGGTGCGTGGTACACAGGGAATTAATGTAAGCACAACACCGAGGTGATTTTGACTGCAGAAGCCTAAAATGGACTTGTAAGGACAGCCTTTCCGGATCCGGTGGCATGAGCTCTCAGTATGTTCTCCCGATCCTCTTGCAATCCATTGCATTAAGAAGAAACAATTTTCACATGCAACCATAAAAGGCCTTTAGAATCGAATTTTGCAGAAAGATATGGCCAGGCATATGTACTGGGAAATAGAGAGAGACACAAATTATGTTATGAACATTATCTCCCCAGACATCATATCGAGGGTTTCAATATAGGATATGGTTTCTGGGGAGAAGATCACTGGAGCATACTCGTCTTGCTCCGGTGACGGCTCGCCCTTCATGGCCTTGATCACCCACCTCTGCTAATCCTCAAATTTCTATCTTTCCGAACGCACCACGCGTTGAGCATATGCTACTCCGCTTAGCAGAAGCCACTCAAATGCCTCCATCGCCTTCTAGTCCACGACCACGAATGTGGCCTGAGATAGAATTTTCCTCTAAAGGCAAAGGCTTGAACGTCTCCCGAACAGTCATCAAGGAAGGCGGTACGATTTTCAAAAGCCACCTTCCCTTCTTCTCACCTTCTTGCCCTCTTCCATCAGCCAAAGCTCAAGTCTTTTCGCCACGGTCTTCTAAAGCCACCCCTCTAAAAATTACTCGCGCCTTCACCATGGCAACAACACTTACCTCCACCATTACTGTTGTTGCTCACCTCGCCCTCCTCCTCTGGGCGGGGAACGACTAGCAATAGCAGGGTTTGGCCCTTTGTCGTAGACTCTGATGGACACGCCAAGATCCAGTGGGGCGGAGGTTGGGGGGTGGATCACGTCCAACCGAATCCGGTCACCATTGATGGACTGCAGCTTCTCCATCAGCTTTGTCCCAAGGAAGTGACAGCCGCTCCATCGGCACAGGGAGGAGGACGTGAAGATGGATCCGCTCAGGAGGAGGGGTCCGACGAGCCTTAACCCAAGCCCAGTTCATCAACTGATGGAGAGTTTCAACAGAGTTCGATGGGCTATTATATTTTGGTTTTAATTGAGCTCGGAACGGGCTATCAACCCGGTTCAATTGACACCCCTACTTTGAAGTTGATGTCGTTCGGCCTCTTGTCGAGAAGGTTGCCGCGCAAGGAAGGGAGTGATGTCCAAGTTGTAGGTGGGCGGTCCTCGACGGTGGTTGCAGGTCGGCCGCCCCTGTCCTCCTCATCCTTGAAGCTGAAGCAGAAGTGCGGGTGGGTCTTGGTCCGAGGACGGCGCCGCCCTCTGCAACGTCTCTGGCGGCGCCTCCGGCAAAAGCCAGAGAATGTGAGTCCCAAAGTTACCAACGTTTGGAGATCCCGATCTGCTCCTCCTCCTCTCAGTAACATACGAGAGCTCTGTGATCTGACGATATGGGCCATGTTCGGCGATCGGAATCAGGAAGCTGCGACTGAAGAGGATTTTGCCGGACGGCCTCTCCCTAGCCTACAACTCCCGTGGGCACGTAGCACAGTTGGGTGGTCAAGTAAGGAGCGGCAGCGACCTCACAACACCATTAGAAGGTGGTGGCGGGATCACCACATCGTGTCAGCCATCCATGAACACGTCCTGGAAAGCAAACCAAGGACCGGCCCGCCGGGGCCTGCGAGGTAGGAGAGCAGGGGAGGCCATTGGCAACTGAGACGGGACGGCGTTGCTGTTAGAATTTGGCCGCCATCGTCGGGTTCAAATTCAAATATGCAGTTGAAATATCAGGGAGTTAAAGGAAAAAATATTAATGGGGTGTATGGTTGCAGTTTTTTACTTTTTTTTCTCTAAAATTAAAAAAAATGACAGATATAAAGACACGTTTGGTAAGTAATTTTTTTTTAGGAAAAAAATTTTACCCTACTTAAATTTCTCCAAAAAAAAATAAGTACGAAATTATTTTTATTTTAAAAACACACGGCTCTCTCTCATAAACCCCCCCCTCCCCCGCCCCGGCGGCTCCCCCCCCCCCCCCCCCACCAGAACCCCCCGCCCGCCCTGCACCCTTCCTCCCCCTTGCACCGGCAGCTCCCCCTCTCCCGCCCCCAGCCCCACGTTCCGCGTCGGCATCTCCCGAAAGAGCCGGATAGCATCGTCGAATCTCCCGTGCTTCAGGAAGCCGCTCGCCAGCGTGGTGTACGACACAACGTTGGGGTCGCGAACGTCGACGAAGGCGGCCCCGGCTTCGCCGATGGGACCCAGTTTGGCATAGTGGTCGACGAGGGCACTGCCCACGAAGACGTTGGACTGGAAGCCCGTCTTCGCCGCAAGAGAGTGGAGCTGCCGGCCAGCGAGCGTGTCCCGGAGGGCCGTGGCAGCGTGAATTGTGGGCTTCCCCGGCGAGGACATCGAGGCGTGCACCGGAGCTTAGGCTTCCTGGATTTCGAGCAGATGAGGCGGCGGCGAACCGGGGAATAACCTCGCCGGAGCTGCATCGAGGTTGATCGAATGACGGCAGAATCTGGGAAGTTGGGCTTTCATCAATTGGTGTAGCGATGTTGGGTACGAGAGGCAGATGAAACATGTAGACGCGAGATTTGGCCCATCTCCCGCAAGGCTCTTTTGGCCCATTAAGCCTCGTTTGACCATTTGTTGACTTGCCTCGGATGCCATGTAGACGGCAGCATCGATGGCCGCCGACTACTGGTTGACGGCATGGGTCTTCGACGCTGACCCCGACAGACGTCCACATCCATGGACGTCTGCATGCGGTTGGCGGCTTGATCGTCGAACGTCAACCTGGTTTACCTGATCTGCGCAACTACCCCGAGAAAATAGCCCACTAGCGCCTTTCACTCGCCCATGCACGCATGGGACCGTTCCCAACGGGCATATGGGCCACCTTGGCACCCCCTTGACCCAGTAAAAATCCCATGTGGCCTCTCCCCATTGCTTGGAGCCTTTAGACTTGGATTGCCATGTGTACAAGTGTGTTTCTTCACACTTGAGCATCCAAGGCAGCTGAGCTCGAGTTCACTGTCTATATAACACCCCCTTGAGCCCTCTAAGCAGAGGGGGGAGAGGCTGGACGTCCACATGCTTCCCCTTTGAAGAAGGAGAGAGAAAATTGCAAGCAAGCTTCAACAAGTCTTCTTCCTCTTCTTCTCACGAGTTGGGACGTCCAGGAGGCTTCTTCCCGAGCTGGAGGAGCCCTACAAGGAGCTTCAACGACATTGAACGAGATTCTTCACCTCCCTCCCTCTCTCTTTCCCTTTTACTCTTTAGTTAATTTGCATGTTGCACACACTTTCCTACACACTCTAGGTTCGTAGGTCCTCACCTTATACACCTAGAAAGGGGTTTCTCAACCAAAAACGGAGGGAAGAAGGGTGGTCATAGCGTTTGGCCACCCCTCTTCTCAAGTCCGCAACGGGTACGGGACTCACCCTTTGGGCTGTTTCTTCACGTTTTGAGCATGTACTACTCTTCATTAGTCTTATAGAGTCTTGTTTTGTGGTAGGAACGATACGCAGAAGATCGCGGAGCTCTTCTCCTTTGGCCGGCCGAAGGAGGAGAAGTTGAAGGCCCGTCTCCATCCGCTGCGCGAGGCGACCATTCCGGCGCGACCACATCACTCCTTGGGCACAGGTAAGGCCCTGGCGATCACACACTCCCATCCATTTTGCTTGTTTTCCTCGTTCTCCTTCTAGTCAACTCAGTCAACCAGAGGGTCAACGAGGTCAACCGGCGACCCCTTCATCGCCAACGAGAGTCCGGCGGCGTCCGCGAGCACCTGGGAGGTCCGGAGATCGACCGGTGACGGCGCGGAAACGAGACGTCCACAGCTCTTTTCTGGAGATCACGGTGGGACGGCTTCTGCCACTGTGGTCTTACTGCGGCCAGGTAGACGGCAAGCGATCTTGCCGCCCATCCAGGTAAACGTCAACCATTCCTACCGTTTATTTACTTTTAGCGGCCATTGCTCTTGTCGTCTATTGTCTGTCAGCGTCAGTCGATCTTGCCGTTTACCTGTTGATCATGAACTGTGCGTCCACCTGCTTGACGTTTAGTTTCACAGAGGCATGCTTTTCCCTGTTTTTTTTTTATTATTGTTTTGTTGTGATTTTTGTTTCTGTTTGCTTACTGTTTGTTACTAACAGTCCTCAGTCACTGGGGGGTCACTTTTCTCACCTCTTCTAGCCTCCCCTCACATTTTAGGATCACCCTTCCTTGGTTTACAACATTTTACTCGGGGATTCCCTCTCGGGTAAATCGGGTTGGCTCCAAAGAAAACTCTGTAAGTCCCTAAATTCCGTAGATTCCCTCACGGTAAGGGGTAGGAGGACCTTTACCCTCCCTGTCTAGCTCACCTACTCACCGGGATTCAAGTCAAATTTGAGTGGACGGCCTTTTTAATCAAGTCAAGTTAAACACACAACTTTGATCTTTAAAAAGTTTGGGGACGTTGTTTGATAACGTTGTTTGGTAGAAATCTACATTTCTCACTTAAAACAGTGTAATCACTTCAACTTAAACCAGTTCAAAAACAGTAGGTCGTGTGCTAATGGACACTTGGTTGGAACCTGTCAACATGGCTAATAAACCGACATTTGAGTATGATGATAATGTCAATGAGATTGTCGGTATGATAAACACTGATGTTCAGCCCGAGGAATCAGTCCAATCATCCTCCCAGGCTGACAATGAGGAAGTCAGCTTGAGGGTCAACCCCACTCACGCCCAAAATGCTCAAGAAGACCCCGAGTTTTCTAAACTCATGTCTCGCTATTCGCCCGATGAAATTATTTCTATGCTTTCCAAGCATACCATCCGGGCAGCGACGTCTCCTTCCACTCCATCCCTATCCCCTTTCAACGCCTCTACGTCTAGGCCCACTCCTAGGCCGGTCACCTCACCTCAGGTGCCCGTCTCTACCTTCATTCCTTCCCCTACCCCCGCTCCGTTCCCTACTCCTATTCTCACTCCTCCTTTCGCCCATTCACCACCTGTTCAAATCACACCCCCCACCCAATCTGAATCCATTTCCCGTTCTGAGGTGGAAGGTCTTATTAGGAAGCTCCTGGCTGAGTCCCTATCTTTGTTAAAACCTCACTCACTCCAAAACTACTGCAAGCTTCCCAACACTTATTTTCCCCCCAATTTTAAGGCCCCAAAGTACCGCAAGTATGATGGGACCTCTGATCCCCAATTCCACCTCGCTGGCTTCACCATGGATTCCCATCGGTGGCTTTACGATCGGGTTCTCTTAGTTCACCTCTTCCAACAATCGTTAGAAGGGGAAGCTTTGAGGTGGTTCACCTCTCTACCCGCATCGGATCTCGTTAATTTTGACATTGTCTCCGAGTGATTCATCTCACATTTTTCATACATGGCCACTCAAGTCCCTACACTCCCTGACTTGGTAGCGGAAAAGATGAAGCCGAATGAAGATGTCACCTATGCTAACCGATGGAGATCCATGGCCTCCAGAGTCGACATACCCATTCCGGAGTCCCAAGCCATAACCCTGTTAGTCACCAACACCACTCCTGTGCTCCGCTCGGTCTTAATGCTAAGTGAGTTTCCTTCCTTCTCACATCTTTATAATAGAGCCAGGGTGATTGAAAATCAAATCAAAGACACCTCTCTCCCACATTTCTTTGAAGGGAAGCCCAAGGGACGCAAGGCTCTCGCGGCACCTACCACCGAGGGGGTGACCCTCAAACGAGTCTGTTAGTGCTTGCTGTCAGCCACTAAGGCCTCCTAACAAACCTTCCAATCCTCCTTCTAATCCTCACCAACTCCCGTTACTTCCCCCTATGCCCTATTCCTATTCATCTATTCTTCCATCTTCTGGCTATACCAGCCCTAGTCCCAAAAGAGCCTCTTATCCTCCTCTCCCCGAATCCCTTGGGGATATTTTCTTCGCCCTCGTGTCTTGCGATGCTATCCAACTTCCACCACAAAAGGAAGCTGTGCATCCGAGGGCCGACACCTCAAGGTATTGTCCTTATTATAGGGCCCCCGGTCACGAAATCCACAATTGCTTTACTTTCTGTGACTGGGTGTATGATTTGAATGATCGAAGGAGGATCAACTGGGACGATGTTAAGATCGCCATTTCAAAATCTAGAAGAGACACGGGAACTGTCCAGAACCTTTTTCCCGACTACCAAAGCAACAATCCCTCCTCCTCCAAATCCCAAGAAAGGGTCAATATCATGACATATTTAGAACCTCGGGTCCGGAGGAGAGGACAACAATTGGGGGTAGAAGGTTATGAAGAGTGGTACCCGTGCATTTCCACAGACTCCCAGGAAACTCCCACCATCATAGAGAAGAGACATGAGGCCAGAGAACCAGCCAAGATAGGGGCATTAAGTCATCGCTCAAGTCAACCCATCACCCAAATTGCCAAGCTTTCCAATCCAACTGTCAAGCCATTGCCAATCCAGATAATCCTATCACCTATCTTAAAGGCAGCCTTGCAAACCCCCAATCCTCTTCTGCTAGAACTTGAATATCCAAGACCTATAGGATATGGGGCCACTATTCCTTGGCAATCTACCAAAGCTTTTTTGAGGGTTGTTCTGCCCACTCCGCAAGAGACCCAACCAATTCTTCTCAGGCTAGTGTGCCATGTTAGCTTCCTTGTCAAACTTGCGCCTAGCTCACTCCCTACAATGCTTGATCCCCTTCCTCTCACCAAGTCAACTCCCTTAACTGCTCTTCGAGTCCCTCAATCTCATTTATGCTTGAAACTTTCAACAAGGACTCGAAATGACTTGTTTTTCACCCAGTGCCTTGCAATATGCCCATCGCCCAAGATCAGGGGCAGTCTTTTCATTCCAGTTGGATGCATCTATCTCTTCTTTCGACAGGGCACTTTGGTTACTTCATTATATGCTTTGGCTTTGGCTTCAAGGGGCATACCATTCCTTATATGGTCCGTTGTCTTTTCCTATATAGATTTTATATCAGGCCATCTTCAAATGATGAGATCTCCGTGAGGGGCAATTTCATTTGGTCTTGGGACCCACCATTTCAGCTCCTCAGACTCCTGCCTCAAGGCCAATCCACACTGGTTAGGAAAACTTCATCATTGTCCCTATCAAGCTCAACTCCATTCTCTATGCTTGAGAAGGACCCTACTTCACTCATTTTTCCTAGGCCTCCTGACTTGGTGAAGTTCACTTCTTTTCGGCACCAGGGGCACGCCTTCCTCCCATGGACCATATTGTTCATTGTGTGCTTCCTTATCCTCCCGTTATTGTATATTCCCTTATCTTACCTTACTCAATTCACATCTATCACCATCCAATTCTATCTTCTCGCTTCCTGTCTCACTTTTTGTTTCTCTCACCGTTATCATCCAAGGTGGTTGTGCGAAAAAGGTAAATATTGGTTTGCAGGTACCTTCTTGAAAGTAAATCTTCGCCTGAGGCCTTTCCGCTTCATAAGGCTCATCTTCGACATTAGCTAGAAGGCCCAGGTAAGATCTCTGCCTAGGGGCATTCCGCCTCAGATGTTCCCGTCCATTGTATATATATCATTTTCATAATTGCTCAATTTATGTACATATTTTTCCCTCTTACGTCTCAAAAAAAAAAAAAAAGAGTCAATAGACTGGCAACTGTCTCAAGTCCCATGTTGAGGCATTTGAGTAAATCAAAGACCATGGTCTAGCAAAGTCGTGGAAATTTCTGTCTGGCGTCACAACCAAGCTTTTGGAGGACAAATCAACATTCACACACCACACATCTTAAAATTTTGAGTTGTCACTCCAAAACAGTTATTTGTCCCAGGACGCAACAAAGGTCACAATCCTCCTTCTTCTTCCACTCGACTGATCAAGACACTCAGCACCCTTAAACTGCTGAGCTTAGCAGTCAAGACAACTTCCCCTAAGATGAGACTAAGACACCAGAGCACGTGAAGAGGGCAGTGTCCTCACAGGCAAAAAAAAAAAAAAGTAAATCAATAGAAAAGAAAAGAGCCTGGTCATGACCGTGTCTAGAGATAAAATCCCTCATCCAATTCAAAGTCAAGTGCTACATTGTTTGAGTTTTTCCCTAACCAATTGCGATAGGGCAATACGGGTGCTCGGCAAAGTAGGGGTTGCCAGGTTCTGACCCTAGGGTCCACGAAACACCTCACCTTGAGCCCGCTAAGCCACGCATGGCCAGATTTTCTCACCCAAATAGCACCTTACAAAAGTCTAGGGGCAAGCAAGTAAAAAATTTGATAGTCTGAAATCACCTGAAGGGGGTATATTGTCAAGACTGTCTCAGCTCATCCACTTTAACGGTTTTGTTGATCCTCTCGAGAAGTTTATCTCCTTATTTCTTCATTTCTCCCCTGAGGATTCAAGACCTCTAAGGTGTCTAAAGGACAAATTTCTTTTGAGGATGACAACTATATTTTCAAAATCACACTACATGTTGGTTTGTTCACAAGAAGCAAGGTTATTGCCATAAAGAATCTTCATGTTTCTACTGGACCAAGTTCTCGTTACTTCATCAGCCTCATGCTCTTTCACCGCATAAAGATAGTTGCCAGTTGTGGACCCCAAAATGGACTCCCATCACCTATATTTTCGGCCTGATCCGCTGTCAGGTAGACGTCCAGATCGGTGGACGACAGTGGTAGGTGAGCGGCAACATCAGTGGACGTTAACCTGTTACTGGCGGCCATCGATGTGGACGTTGACTGTCCGGAAATTTTTTTGAAGTCTTATTCTTTATATGGCCATCATCATTTTATCTTGTGCTTCAAGTTGTTTTGCAGATATTCTAAGCATGAGCCGCGCTTCAAATTTGGAACACTTATGCGACCTTGAGTGTTACAGGTATGTCTAACATAGGACCCCACCAGAGGCGGATAACTTGGCGACCATGAACCCTGAGTTCCCCTTTACTAAAAACTATGAAGGGTTTACGATCTCTCAGTTATTTGTATGGCCTTTAGAACTTTCCTCTGGTGCTAACTTGCATTTTTAGATAGGCAACCCACACCAGCATGCATCTTCACTGCTAACATTCTCTTACTAACATTCTCAGTCAAAAAAAAAAATTGTGATTTTCCTCGATCACATAATTACTCCATGGCTCCCCCAGCTTAGGTAGCCCACCGGGTCCGCCCTTCATGATTATCCAAGTTGATATCGGGTCTTTGTTGCTCCCCCTTCTGCACTTGTCCCACCGTGCATTTCACAAATAATCATTCCAGCCTTATTGAGTTCATTTGAGCCTTCGCCAGCCGCGAGCTTAATTCCGGACTTCAGGTTTTCCAAGCATGTGATTCCAGTTAGAATCTTTTGATAATCCTTTGATAGATCAACCAATTCCTTGTCTCCACGACCTCCTAAATTCGGGACTGACGTCCTGATTAGGCCAGCGAGCCCATGAGCTCCGGTTATGAGACACTCCTGATTCAACCGTCATATTACAACTCCTTTGACTCAGACACACCAGAAACTAGTCAAAGTCAAATACGGCCACGCCAGGGACCCTACCATTGGGTTGTAGTTGTAGTTACACGGGTAGATCACCCTCCCTCTTATCCACATTTTGTCTCTCAGACGATACGTCATCTGTTTCTAGCCTGACTCTTTCGTTTGGCTTGCCAGAATTCTTATCCTCGGAGATGGTCCTTCATCAAATCTCTGCGTCCTTCGTTTACTGAGACACCAACCTTTCAGTCCGCTCTGCTCCCTTGCAAGATCGGATGTCTCGGAGGGGCATTTGTAGACGCGAGATTTGGCCCATCTCCTGCAAGGCTCTTTTGGCCCATTAAGCCTCGTTTGACCATTTGTTGACTTGCCTCGGATGCCATGTAGACGGCAGCATCGATGGCCGCCGACTACTGGTTGACGGCATGGGTCTTCGACGCTGACCCCGACAACGTCCACATCCATGGACGTCTGCATGCGGTTGGCGGCTTGATCGTCGGACGTCAACCTGGTTTACCTGGTCTGCGCAACTACCCCGAGAAAATAGCCCACTAGCGCCTTTCACTCGCCCATGCACCGCATGGGACCGTTCCCAACGGGCATATGGGCCACCTTGGCACCCCCTTGACCCAGTAAAAATCCCATGTGGCCTCTCCCCATTGCTTGGAGCCTTTAGACTTGGATTGCCATGTGTACAAGTGTGTTTCTTCACACTTGAGCATCCAAGGCAGCTGAGCTCGAGTTCACTGTCTATATAACCCCCCTTGAGCCCTCTAAGCAGAGGGGGGAGAGGCTGGACGTCCACATGCTTCCCCTTTGAAGAAGGAGAGAAAATTGCAAGCAAGCTTCAACAAGTCTTCTTCTCTTCTTCTCACGAGTTGGGACGTCCAGGAGGCTTCTTCCCGAGCTGGAGGAGCCCTGCAAGGAGCTTCAACGACATTGAACGAGATTCTTCACCTCCCTCCCTTTCTCTTTCCCTTTTACTCTTTAGTTAATTTGCATGTTGCACACACTTTCCTACACACTCTAGGTTCGTAGGTCCTCACCTTATACACCTAGAAAGGGGTTCTCAACCAAAAATGGAGGGAAGAAGGGTGGTCATAGCGTTTGGCCACCTCTCTTCTCAAGTCCGCAACGGGTACGGGACTCACCCTTTGGGCTGTTTCTTCATGTCTTGAGCATGTACTACTCTTCATTAGTCTCATAGAGTCTTGTTTTGTGGCAGGAATGATACGCAGAAGATCGCGGAGCTCTTCTCCTTTGGCCGGCCGAAGGAGGAGAAGTTGAAGGCCCATCTCCATTCGTTGCGCGAGGTGACCATTCCGGCGCGACCACATCACTCCTTGGGCACAGGTAAGGCCCTGGCGATCACACACTCCCATCCATTTTGCTTGTTTTCCTCGTTCTCCTTCTAGTCAACTCAGTCAACCGGAGGGTCAACGAGGTCAACCAGAGACCCCTTCATTGCCAACGAGAGTCCGGCGGCGTCCGCGAGCACCCAGAAGGTCCGGAGATCGACCGGTGACGGCGCGAAAATGAGACGTCCACAAAACCCTGCAAAGAAATGGAGCTCTGAGATTTGCACTTTCGATGCAGGCTTCTTTAGAGATCAATAGGCTGCAAAGATCCACGAAACATGGATCGTGGTGTCTTGGTTTTGATCCCACCCCGGCGCCCCCCCCCCCCCCCCCCCCCCCGCCCGCCCGCCCTGCGCCCCAAACACATTAATATAAATTTTAAAATTTTTAATATTTTTGCCAAACAGATAACATCATATTTTCATAATTTAAAATTTAAAGTTAAAAACAAACACAACCTAATTTTTTAGGTAGAATAATTTCTTTTTTAAAATTGCTCCCAAACACCCTATAAGCGAAAGAGAGTTAGGTGGGAAAAAAGAAGCTCTAGATTTGTCACGTGTCTAGGCTAGGAAATATATTTTGTTGAGAATTTGAAGTGGAGGGGCCGTGCCCCTCCACAAAGTTGGGGCGCGGCTTCACGTGTATTTAATATATTATTATTTTTATCTTAAATAATGTACACAAATAATATATTAGTGTACATAAATAACACATTAGTGTACATAAATAATATAAGAATGCACATAAATAATTCTATTTGTGTGCATTCTTATATTATTTGTATATATTAACGTGTTATTTGCGTGTATTAATGTATTAT